>VXBL01006280.1:106073-132362 GCA_013400195.1 Aramus guarauna
AAAAAAAAAAAAAAAGAAATCTGAATCACAAGCTGGACAAGAAGGTTAAAACAAAATACTGAATAACAACTCCTGTACTGAATGAAGTTGTGATCCCATGGAGAAAATGCAAAGTGATAATGTAATTAAGGATTAGAAGAGAAGATCAAAGAGGAGCATGGTAAAGGATTTTAGATATGTGAAAGACTGATGTAAACCCCTGTTCTTCATGTTGGAATGACAGGACAGGAAAAATACACAAAAATGCAGCAAGGGAGCTCAAGATTGATATGGAAAACTTCCAGGTGAGGAAAATTTTCAAAACATAAACATGGGGGTATACATTCTCCATGTTCTCTGCTAGTTTCACCCCAATTTGTACCTCTCTACTTGTCATACGAAAATTTTGGGTTTGTCTTTTTTAAGCTGATCTTGTCACCATTCCTGTATACCTCCTCCTTGCATTTGAAATCCATAAAGCACTTGTGATTTAGCCGCATTTCTTTTCTTTCTCCTGCGATGGGATTGTTTGTGTGTTTACCCTTAACGCAGTTTCTTCAAGGAACTCAGTCTCTCTAACAGGTTTCTGCCTTGATTAGCCTTCCAGGAGGCTGTATCTTGAAATTTCTTCAATATGTTGAAATCAGTCTTCCTAAATACTGCTGTTTTTATTTGCCTGTTCTCCTTTCTTCTAAACACGTCATTTCACTCTTGTTTTTTTCCCAGATGTTCTTTCCCTTGGTATTTGCAATCATTTCCCCCCTGTTGGTTAGAAACTCCTAATGGCTTTCTGTGCTATTTAATTTCAAAACAATAGTCAAAAGAATAACAAAAATGTAATTTTGCAAAAGAAATTGTCTACCAGTTCCTCCTGGCTTGGATCTGTAGGGAAAGGTCCACCGTTACAGCATCTGTGGTCTTTTCCCCTTTGAACAACACTTTCCAACAGACCAGTTTTATTGGTAGACAAGAGCGCTAACTTATGCTCCTTGACATTTTCCTTGATGACAAGGTAACATCTACATTATATTATAGTAGTCCTGTGATATGAATTAACCCACAGAGTCTCTTATTTTAGTTAAATGATATATATCAGCGGAACAGGCTTGAGTCCAAATTTGTATAGTTTTCCATTTTTCCATTTTTGGTGTAAATTGTTATTTTCTTTCTTAGTTCAGGTACATTTTGTAGTACTTTCATGTTGTCGAGGGTGACCTTTATTCTACCAAGGAAAGAAAAATTATTAATAATTCTCTGATTTCTTCCAAGTAAAAGAGAACAAGAAGTATAAAACAAAGATGTTGTGAGAATGAAACTGTGGGTAGCTGGGTGAAAAGTGTGAGGGGAGTAAGAAAATATGGTGATGATTAGATCTTGATCATGCCAAGAATATACAGGAAATCACAGAAATGTATGTAATCTTCATGCAAATTGTTATAAGGGAAATGGATCAAAACAGCATCTGCAAAATCCTTCATTTGAGCTCAGGGATTGAAGAAATGCTCTGATATCAACAATATGAAATAAGGGCAAACACAAAGTACTGTTCTTCAGAGGGAAGTATCAAACACAAATACCGAAAGGTGGAAATAAGTAGAAAATAGTACTTCTGATAATGGCAGGGGATTATAATGCAAGATGTATGTAACTAAGGCCAAGAAACAAGGCTGTTGTTTGAGAACCTAATCTCATTCTGGAATTATTATTATAAGGAAGAGGTTATGACAGACAGGGGAGGTAATTATTTAACCCCACTTGCTGCTGGCGAGGTAATCTGGAGAGCTGTGTCCAGTGTTGTGTACCAAACCTCAGGCACGATATAAACAAATTGGAAAGCATCCAGGAAAGACATTAGTAATTACGAGAGATTTATGAAGCCCAAGAAACAACAACAACAAGGTTGAAAGAACTGCAGCTGTTTTTTTGAAAGCATGGAAGACTAAGGAGGGACTGGAGCCATTTTCTGAGATGTTAAAGTTTTTACAAAGATACCTGTGATCAACTATTCCATGTAGTCACTGGGAAAGAGAAAGGAAGAAAGCAATTTAATCTGAAGGAAAGATGGCTTAAGGTGGATATTAAGAAAACCTTTCTCATTGTTAAAATTGTGAAAGTCCAGAAGAGGCTGCGTTAAGGAGGTGGTGGAATCAGAGATGTTGAAGAAGAGCTGAAACAAACACTTGGAAGAGGTGGTCTAGGAACTCTTCAAAATTTCCCACTGGGCTTAGGTGCTTTCCAGCCCTCCAGTTTCATGATTTTTGACTGTGTCTGCTATTTGTAGTTACTATCTGTAACTTTAAAAGCAGGATATGATATTAGATAACTTGCAAAAAGACCTCACCACATCTAACAGTGCAAGACTGACCATCTCAGCATTGGATGAGCTCTTTAGAGCCCAAATTTATTTTTGAGAAAACCAGCTTTTGTCCTCTCCAGCTGGATTATTCCTGTTTTTCATCCAGGATGAAGAGTTCTGGGAGCAGGGGTTGAAAGCAGGAACACATTCCCCATGTGCCCTCCAGAATCAGAATTCCTCTCTCCTACTTGGCATATTGTTTCTCAACTCTTTGCATTTTGCTACAGACATGACATGAAAAACACCTTTAGTTTTATGTAGGGTGGTGTTTTTTTTTTTTTTAATTTTTTTTTTTTAAATAGAGATGTGTACAGCTTCTCTGAAGGGAGAGGAACAATGATCACCATCGCTTTAGGTTAGTGACTATCAGAGGGGTGTCTCTTTTCTCTGCTTTTGGGAGGTATCCCAGTTATGGAGCTGCAGCAAAAGGAAGGGAAGGCACCACTCCTTTTCTTTCATTGTTTGTCTATTTTCAATAGCCATTCTGCAAAAGAATGAGGATAATCACTTTGAAGAAATTGCCCCACGCAAAGGAAACAGACTTCAGTTTAGTTGAATAATCTGTGCAGCCATAATGACAAAATTCCTAAGCAGTAAAAGAAGTGGACATCTATGTGTGAGATTGTAGTCATGAAACTTGAGGGTTTTCTGGCATTTCAGGCATACAAATACTACTTTGGATGACACTCTTACTGATTTCTTTTTCTTTTCTTTTCTGTACTTTGCAGCAGCTAAGACAGCATCTCCTTCTGCCATTTTATGTGGAATGCCTCCTCATGTCTGTGAGCTCAGGGCTGTTTGGATTTTCCCTTTTTTTCACATTTATGTAGTAGCATGCATATATCCACATTTCTAGAATATAGTACTTACATCACCCTGTGTCAAGCTGCATAAATATATTCTGCCGAGAAGGGAAGATGACAGCTACAAGCAACCTTTTCATACTAAAGTATAAAGCGCTTGCTCTATAGCCTTAAATTGCCTATCTTAGGGGTCTAGAAAGCACTCACAGTTTTTGCTTGAATTTTCAAGATTAGTGAGTGTTTCACAAGCATCGCTTGTATGTGGCATGAAATCATTATTTTTATCCTGGAATGATTCAAACTATTATTTTATCTCATGTTACTGTAAAATTCCTGATTTCGATTGTGCTGAAGGAATGTTGACTATTGTTGTAATTGAGTTTATAACATTTACTATTACTGTTTTAATGGACAAGAAAATCCATTAATAGCATAAGGAACTGTTTTCTGTTTAAAACTGTACAAGAGAATTCAATCCTAGATGAAAGGTGGGTAAAATGAAATATCTGTGAATCAGTTGCCTTAATCTCTGAAAGCAGATCTTGGATCTTTAGATGTTTAGAAAAAATAAACCTGCAAAACTTCCTAAATAAAATGAATGGGAAGTCTAAATATGTATTACTAGGAAGCAGTAGAAGTTTTTTGTGTTTAAAGAACAGCTTTCAGTTTCAAATAAAAAATAATAGCTACAGCAGAATAAAGAGAGACTGGATACAATTTTGAAAAATAAGCAAAACTAATAAAAGAGATTGGGCTTGTTTGACTGTTCGGGTAGTGTATAAAGACCTAAACATTGCAAGTAAACAATTATTGACAGACAAAACCCCTCCAAAACCATGGGACTCTGACCTACTAGCAGTAGACTGTGGTCCTGCATTCAGAATAGCTGGTTCTGGAAATATTGTTATATGCAGAAACAACCTCTGTTATCACTAATCTCTTAAAAATTGAAGTCAGCAGTGCAGTATCATAGTTGCAAAATGTGTTACTTCTGTAGAGATCTTGGTCAGTTTTTTCACAAGGGTTAATGTCTCTTCTTGTTAGGCGCTAAACCCAGTGGTTTCTAACTGTGAAAATGCTTCTGTGATAAATTCTTACAAGATTAGAGGGACTGCTCTGACACAGCACTTCATAAATTAATACAATGACTATTGTTTCAGTTAACATATTGCATTATTTGCTTCACTTCACTCCCTAACGCTTCTTTCTCTCTGAAGGAAAGCTAAGCAGTGTATTACATCAATTACAACATGGCATGCACCATAGTCTGGTGTATGGGATTTGTTTATCTCCTTGTATTTCAATACTTAACCTTATGGCTCAAGAATCATTATGTGCCCAATTAACTTTGGTTTATATGCTCTGTGTGTTTTAAGTCTGCAGTGTTGTTTCTCTAGAAAAATTACTTTACTAGAAAACAGTGATCATTTCAGCCAGCACAGGCCACACTGAGATCTGGAAGTTTATTACCTTATCATGGGTCAAAAGAGAACAGATGTAGCTACTGAATATAGGGTCGAGAGGGGACAGATTTGGTTACGGAAGACAGTCATACCTTAGCTTCTTCAAGACTATACCAGATACTTGAATGTTATTCAGGGACCTTTAAAAGACAGAAATAATCTACATTATTCTGGCTTAGCACATTTAATAATTGAAACTACACATTAAAGGCTCTCAAGAAATTCATAAAGTTTATTGCCTCTAATTTCTTTTGACCAAGGAAGTGTTGAGAAATCAGACTACAGGAAAGTGCCCTATTTATTTTTCCATTTTCTTGTTCGCTGTGGATGAAATTTTTTGCTAAGATAATAATGCTTTTAAAAAAAAAAATAAATCTTCTAGGAACCTGTAAACACAACTTTTGGATTTTTCAGTTTCTGTTGTTTCAATGCAGTATTGTGAAATAGTCATTACCAGACCATTATTCGATTTTAGTGAGATAGTCATTACTTGAAACATAAATGCAACTTTAAAAAATGTACATTTATTTTGAAAGCTGCAGTTCATTACACTGTCTGAATTTATGTATTTATTTAGATTTCTGGAACACTATAAAGACATTTTCTGCATATGTACCCAGAACTTTTGACATAATATAAAACTTATCTTAAGTGGAGCACTGAAAGACACCCCTGCTGAAAAAATCATTCCTTTGAACATTTTTTAGTCACCTCTCTCCTACTATGTACAAAGTTCTGGAAAAAAGAGGGTTGTGCAGTGTAATCTGGAGGTTATCAGAGCTGGGCTGTTTCAAACATAGAGGAAAGTATGAATTTCAAAGGCGTGGAAAACCCATGAAGAATGGGCTGCAGCATCCTCCTTTAGTTTCAGCCTATAAAGCTCCCTTTCAGTCTGAATCCCCGTACTAATTCTAAGTGAGCAAATGTGGCCTTGGAGAATAGAGAGTCTCCTCAAGTAAGCCTACAGTTGGCAATTAGTTTGAGTACCGAACTTAACCTAGCCAAACGCAAAGCCCTGCCTCTAGGCTATTCCACCACAACTATTTTTGCTTTTTATTAGGTGTAATTAGAAGAACGACTCTGTGTATAGCAATGCTTTAGGATTCTTTCCCAATAATTGCAAGACAGTATGTCTCTCCTTTTGAGGGGAGTGGTGGAAATGTAAAGACTGTCAGCGCACAAGTGAGTAACCTTTCACCTAAGAACAGACCCCTTCCAGTCAGAGTTAAAACAAAATTTAACTTATAATCTGCAACAAGACATCCAGATGGAAAAAATAACCAAGTTACAAGGCACTTCCAGAATTTCTTTTCCCCCTGTGTGAAACATAAGGATACTTAGACCAAAAGAGTCAAGATTATATGTAATGAAACTCCCAGCTAAGAATATGATAATCCTTTTAATGCAGCAAAAAGTAAGCACATTAAATGGTGTAATAATTTGTCATCCCAAGAGAATGTGTGTGAAAACTCATGGAAATGTGATAATGGATTCTGATGCTGATGTATGAACCTCTTCCAAAATGTGTAACCTCCTCCCCTGCCATGCAAAGAAACTAGTGATTATTACATGTTCATGAAACAGATGTGAGCCCCAGCAATATTACATTTTTTCAGTTTGCTTAACTGCTTTGCCTTTGCTTATATATGTCATGATTGGTTGTATTTTCAATATAATGGAAAAATCTGTCTGAAGCTACTGTTCAAGGTAACAGCAAAAAAATGGTTGTTTAATAGAGAAAACTTTTAAACAAGGACTAAGCAATATGGTACAAAGAACAGTGGGACATCCTCCAGTGACTGTGCTGTAAGGATGGTATTTCATACTGTTTTAAGTTAGAAAGTGCTAATCTATCAAAGAGGTCTTCGCTTTCAAACTATGAGAGATCTTATTAAAAGTAATGAGTGCAATAAGCACTCCTGTTGAATTTAACGCAGGTGACTGAGCTCCTTTTTGCAGTGGGACAGCTGTACATAATGGGGACCACTGCCTAGTTTACTGAGTTGCATGGTGAGCTCTGAGCAGAGCTCTTGTGTGGGCAAAAGGACTTCTGTGTCCCGATGTCCTGTGTATAGCTGATGTAGTTAGAGACCAGAAAAAGGAGTTCAAAATGTGACTTTGAAAGAAAGGAGATAGAGATTTGTAGGCAATGAACTCACTGTTGAGATAAACAACAGTGTTTCTCTAAGGGAACAGCCTATTCAGTTTATTTTTCCAGTGTTTAGTGAAAGAGGATTTTTTGGGGGGGGATGTATGGAGGGGTAGTGTGAAATGAATGGGATTACATCAGAGAAATTCCTGAGCCAAACAGTAAAGTCCTCTTCATAAATGCAATTGGCTTTTCAAGGTCATGAGTGTTGATAAATAGCATGGACCAAAGAGACATTTTTACTAAATGAACTTCTAAGTCTTTTTTCTGATCATGAGAGTATCAGATTTTTGGAGCCTTGCAAGACAAGGGTCAAACTGCTGATGAGCATCTTTCTGCTGTCCCATGTTGAAATGTACTGTCCTGGGCAATGAAATCTGAGGACATGCCTTCTTGAGAGGAAGCCTTGAAAGAGGAAGACTATTTTCACTCACTTTAGATCTCTCTGGGGTCCATCATAATGTCCTACAACTAACTGATCTGCATCTACAATTTGAAAGAGCAATATACATAGCTTGGGCACTCACAAGCAACTTTTCTCAATGAGGCAACACTATTCTACTCTACTCTGCTCTCATGAGACTCCACCTGGAGTACTGCGTCCAGCTCTGGGGTCCCCAACATAAGAAGGGCACGGAGCTGTTGGAGCGAGTCCAGAGGAGGGCCATGAAGATGATCAGAGGGCTGGAGCACCTNAGTGAACCTCCATGCTCTCTGCTCTTTAGGGAAAAGCCATTGGAGAAGTGGTGATTGTCTCAGCCTTATTCTAGTCAAGTTGCAACTGGGCAAGAAGAACATAAGGCCACTGCAGAAACACACCTTTGGATGTCCCACATCCATGGAGAACTCAGACCCATACAATTTCTCTATAAGAGAAATGTCCACAGGCCTAAAACAAATTATGAGATAAAATTATAGCTAGACTATGAGTCTAGAACTTATCATATTGGGTCTTCTGTAAGAACTGTTGTTGCAGCATGCAGAACCGTTCATACTACCTCATTCCAGTTTAAGCCTTGAACACTTGTAT
Organism: Aramus guarauna; assembly: GCA_013400195.1. Classification (NCBI taxonomy): domain Eukaryota; kingdom Metazoa; phylum Chordata; class Aves; order Gruiformes; family Aramidae; genus Aramus; species Aramus guarauna. The sequence continues at coordinate 113,854 of VXBL01006280.1, forward strand.
AGCAGTGGGAAGCTACCAGGCTCTCTAGGAGATTCATTCCTTTTAGGTAAGGAAACATAGCAATGAGCCTTATCTTTGAAAAGGAAAAAGAAATGTGGCACTAAACAAGTAACGTTTTTGTCATGTATGCTGAATTTTGAAGATTGTTTGCAGAATGTTTTACATTTGAACTGAATACATGCAAAGACATTTTCTAATTCTAAACAAATAGGCAGTCTTGAATTTTAAGTATTAACAATTATTAAAAACCAATTAGTGTAAACTGAATTAAAACAAGTGTGAAGAAAGGGTAAGTAGGAGGTTTTGTACTGCAATCATTCTACATGACAAAGTTGGCTTATGGTTCCTCAAGGACTGATTAGTCCTATAAAGATTTTCACAGTAGCAGAACACACACATATTATTAGTTACAAATGTATTTGAAACTCAGCTCAGCTGGTGGAACTTATTTTCCCCAAATGATTTTTTTCTTTTTTTTTGTCTTTTAAAATAAAAATTGTCCATTGGGTCTCCTTGTCCAAAATCACTATGGTGACAAAACAGGTCTCTGAGCATAAAAGCATGTCTGCAATAACCCAACAGAACAGCAGCTTACATGTTCAGCATTGAAATTCTGCCGAAGGCTGACACCATGGGAATGGGCTTCCATATTCATATGAAAGTATAGGCTGCTGTAGCAGTGGCAAACAAGCTAAACCATACCTACCTGGCCTGTGGAGTCCTCAGTCCTTAGCGCTGCAGAAGGGACAAGAGGTGTTCCCAGCAATGCTTGGTAAAGGCTACTGGAATGCAGAAATATAACAAAATCCGTTAGTAACTATACCCACAAAGAGAAAGTGACTTAGCATGTGTTTTATTTCCTTTTATTTCTCACATTTGAGAGGAGGACAAAGTGAAAACTATATCCACAGAGTCACAGATTTTGACCTCAAATTGGTCTCTGTCAGACACAAAATCTGCTTTACTGTCTAACCCAGAGCATACTCACCTAGTCTCCTGCTAACAGTTGCTGTGGGGAAAGTTATTTTGTTATTTTGTGCCACTTTCAAAGAGAAAGTTACTGAGCCTGTTATCTCTGGTTGAATGAGTATGCGTATCACTTGTGGAACAACAGAGAAAAGAGTAACAAACCAAAATAAATGCCAATGAAACTATTTAGCTGGGTGCCCATCTTGTGTTTTCAGCTTCACATTCTTGCTCTCTGCTAACAGACTCCTTTTTCCTTCTCTCTGGGCTTGCCTGAGCATCACTTCTTAGTACCACTAATTTTCATCGCCCTAAATACATTACCTCTGCTAAGAGTTGGCTGGAAATCGCAGAATGTGGGTAATTATGTCCTGCTCCCAAGGGCAGCTTAAAGAGTGGAGATATGGAAGTTTCTTTTTCTTTTTCTCTTCCCCTTTTCCTCTTTCTGCTGGAAACATTCTAAACTAAGTATGTCCGTCCCTAGGGGGAATATTTCTCAAAAAATGTAATATAGATAATTCATCAAGTTGAAACAGAATAGCATAATAAAAATGAGGGAAGAATATGCTGTAATAGAATACTGGAAAGGCAGTGACATGGTGACATTATTCATACAGACAGACACTAGTGAGATGGAAGTTTAAAAGTCTCTTGCCGTAGGCATGTATTAGTTTGCTGTTCAGTACAGTTTTCCAGTGTTTTTGTTGTTGTTGCTGAAGAACAATAACAAAAAAGGTCATTAGAAACATAGGATAAAAAGAAATATTTTTTTTTTCTTTCTTTCTTTTCTTTTTTCTTTCCCCTCTGAGTGCTTTATGGTACTTCACCTGGAATAGGATGAGTCAGGCTGAGTACCTAACTATTCATCTCTCTGTTGCAATTGTGGTTTGAGTACTGGTGGGTTCCTGCAAGGGTGGCTGTGCATGTGTGTAGGCTGTAGTGAGTTAATGTTTTTTTACTCCCTCAGGTGCCTAGGTTCTGACTTTGCTTTTAGTTTGGCACTTGCAATACTATACTATTGTCCTCTTAGCCCCTTGTTTTCTAGCGATATGTTTCCAAGTTCCTATATTAGGTTTCTGTCAATGCACAGTCTAGCATTTCCCCCATAGGAGAGATTTTCCATTTTCTTTTGCTTTTTTCATTCACGCTGTGTGACAAATGTGATAAGATCCAATGGGCGAAGCCTTGCTGTCCTGTTTCCCCATCCCTTGCTCAACCTCCTACATTAGTGCTGCTGTAGATGCTGATGGCTGCCAGACAGCCCATCTCTTGCTCCATTCATTTTTCATCCCTGTTTATCTCCTGGATAAATGATGGTAGAAGACCTCTGAACTGTCTTATTGTGTTTATTCCCCCTCTCATGTCCTCAGAATCTCCTTTGAGGACAGAATATTAAGACTGGGCATGATTGCATGTTTATATTTAAGCCCTTTTAGAAAGCTCCGTGTTTGAATTTTCCTGCTGCCATTACCACCAGTATTCTTTAACCTTCTTTTAACTTCTCCATCTTGCTAAGAAACTTGGAAGCTTTGCCTTTCCTAGCTTTAAGGGTTTCAACCTCATTTCTATGTTGTTTTTTTGGATATTGAGAAGGAGGAAGAGAGAAGCAGAAAACAACACTTTTAAATTCTGAGTGCCCTCTCCACCCCTCCAAAGGATCTGAGAGCCCAGAAAGACAGCTGTGTTATTTCTGTGGAGATTTGTTTTCCATTTGATCAGGCTAAGATCAGTCAGGGTGAGCAAAAGGTGTTTGAGAAGTAAAACAAAAGTTAAACCATGCTTTTACGTGAGCTTTATTTTTTTCCTTGAGGATTTATTTTCTTTCATATTATGAAGCACCAATAGTCCTGTCAACTATAAAAGATTAGATCTTGTGGTGCAATGTGCCAAGGTTTATAGGCTCAGGCAGGGCATGGTGAGGGTTTTTCTGGTCACATTTTATCTTCATAAATTCATAGCATCGGCTTTCTGTGCTTGGCTTGAGCAATGAGGGCTCACAGCTTCAACTGCATTCTCTCTAGGAGCAGAACACCCCACCCTTTCAGTATCCTTCTACTGTTTCCCAGCTCACATTTTCAGGTAAAAGACAAGTTCCTGACAGCTCCATGACCTCCCTTGGTTGTCTTTTCTTCACTGGAATTCAACCCCAAGGATTTGTCGACTTTGGTTTTGTTCAACTATGAAAAAGCAAAATTAATTCCAGGTTCGATGTGATTTCTGTGCTTGGAAATAATACAGCTTTGATCAATACTGTGTTAAAGGAACTCTCCCAGATACAGTGGACTGGCTTCTACTAGTTTGGGGTTCTGGGCACAGCAGCTTCAATAGAGTGTAGTTCGGTGACAGCATACTATGTGTCATGGTGTGTTGATATTCCTAATCTCAGCTCTGTCCATCTCTCTTATAAAGATAATAAAAGTAATAATTATGGAAGAAGAAAGGATGACAAGGCACTAGATGCCCCTACTGTGGGAAGAAGAGACTGGAATGGCTCAATATTTTCAGTAAGAGTCTGTGGTTGTGGAGACACTTGATGTGCTGGTGAGGGAGGAGCACATTCATCCTTTTCATATGGGGAAGGTACTGGCGATTACCGGATCTGGTCAGCTTCATGATCTAGGGGATTTCTGCTTCCTGGTCCACTGGAGCCAAATCTGGTGGCTGTGGGGATTGAGGGGATGGATCCTTCCTGGCCCAGTTCGGTAAAGCCAGACTGCTGCTATTCCCATTTGTAAGTTCAACCAGTAGTGAGGCTGAGCGTGTTTCCTCACCTGCATCACTAATGTGGTTGGTCCGGCAAATCACCACAGAAGCCAGTGCTTTTACCAAAGTGAAAACAAACAGCACTCACGCGGCCATAAACTGCATGGACAACCCAAACCTGTTCCTCCTTATTTGCTTATTGGGGTTGAAGTTTGCACTGGACACGCACACACACTGAAATGCTGTGGGTCTCTCCAAAATCTGGTGTTTGCAGCTTGCTCTATCTAGAAACTGTCCTCCAGGCCCTGGTTTCCTATAGTTGCTGACCCCAAGACTCTTGAGCTCCCAGGATTTTGGTTCCACCTTGGTGGCTGGCACTTGGACCTCCTACCCTGCGCAGTGTCCAGTCTGATTTAGCGGTCACTAAGGCTCACCCACATGGGCTCAGAAGAGGGAGCGCATCCACACAGAAGATAATTAGAAAAGGAGATTTAGTAAGAATACAGGAGAGATTACAGTGATCATGCACAGGGCATGATACACGTTTCAGTGTCAATAGGCCATTTCCTAACCCTGTAGATCCATATGAAGTGATTACTTACATTCCAAGGAAAGGAAGCTACATGGTAAACAAGGGAGAGCATTTGCTTCCATCTCCCCATAGAATTTTATCACCATATATTGATATAGTGATTAATTTGTGATTACTGTTAGAGATTAAAACAACATAATTTTAGCCTCATTCTGCTCCTTTTACTGAAACAAGCCTCTCTGTGGAAGATGCTCCCTGTATGGGGAAACATCTAGAAGTCCCATAACTTCCTTTCTGCAAAGCATATTGAGGACAAATAGGATGAGGAGGCAGAGAGAGGGAAGAATTGTGATACACTCAGCAAAACACAGCAACTGCTTTCTCCCAGGGAAATACTGCCAGCAACAAGAAGTTTGGTCAATCTGGGGCTTATGTTGGCACGACTGCTACTGACTACTTCTGGCCAGCTGTGTGATATAATGGAGACTGGACTAAGGCTACCCCAGCTGACACACAGCACAGAAAGAACAGCATTCACCATGACAGCACTAAGTGTCCCTTTAGCACCTACCCTGCTAGGCCAGGCATAAAAAAATAAGAGTTTGGGAGGGGAATAAGTTTCCTGACCAAAATTACAGGAGCTTTGTATCTTTCTCTGTCCACAGTCATTGCTCAAGCATCAGGTGCTCCTTCTTTTCTTCTAGGAACTGGAGCAAATCACAGAGAAAGAAGCATGGGGGAGCAGAGAGTAGTGGGAATGAAAGAAGCCAGTGACACAAAAACCAGCTGCTGGTCAGTGCCCTTGTCCTTTGTTTATCATGTAGCCTCCTTTCCTTGAAATGCACATAATAACTTCATATGGATCTATGAGGTTAGGAAATGGCTTAATGACACTGTAAACTAGAAGGCTTCCATAACTGTAAAATAATGATCCTTTTCTCAGACATTGAAACATTTACTAGTAATGCCTCATGATGACCCTTTGAGATGCTCTCATCTCTGTTTGACAGAATGGGAAACAGGTAAGAGAATATGGAAGAAGGGAGAAAAGGGCAGAGAGTGAAATTTGTGAAATTTGTGAAATCCTGTATGTCCCTGTTCTATCTTTCTAAGACAATGACCTTCCCTATGTCCTTCAAAGCAATCCATACTAATTTTAGTTGTATCTTTAATGTTTCATTCAATATAGTGTACGACCATGAATAATGAAGTTTACGCTATACAGGGAGGGTAGCTATTGATTTACACAAGGTATGTCTCATTTATTAATCTGTAAATACTATGCAAATATATGCATGACAAGAAATTAAATCAATGCCTGTCACTTATTCTTTCAGTCTGCATGCTTTTATGAGTATATTTTTGACATTAATACCAGTTTACAGGAATGTACTTGCTGAGAAAGCAATTATTTACACTTGTGTGCAAATCACTCATATGGTCTGAAAGAGAGGTTTTGAAAACAACGTGTGTAACCTGGAGCTGCTGTCCCTTGAGTGCCATTTTATAGATGGGCTTAGATACATTTGTTATACAGATTATTTAAATATTAAATTGTAATTGCTTGCTGTTAAATTTTTAAATGGTGTGATTTTGAGGCCTGGGACTGGAGCACAAAACTTAGGGTAAGAAACATCATAGAAATGAGGCAAGCAGCTTACTACTTCTCAGATGAACTATCATTAAAGTCCAACTGTGCTTTCAGCTCATCTGAGATGTAAGTTTCAGATGGATGTCTGACTCCTAAACTAAAAGGTATAATAATACTGTTATCATGTAAAGTTTGCAAATGAAAGAACTCCAGTAACATCTTCTTTACATGAAGCATGAAGACTACTCCATATCTGTAGTTCAGCAGCTGCTCTCCTGCAACTGCAGTGTGAAGTGAGGCACACACATAGCACTCTGCTACTTGGTACAGGAATAAGTCCTGCCTCACCTTGTGGGGTCTGGGAGTCCTCAGCATTCCTCCAAAGTTGCTCTGTACTCAGAACTAAAATTCTTAGTCTGATGTGGGAGAGGAAATTTTTATGAGTTTACTTTCACCAGGTGGGAAGAAGGTAGTTTCCTAAACACATGAAAAATGACTTAGATAACTTACTGTTATGTGCAGCAAGGGAGAAGAACAAAGCATCCTCCTTTGATCAACAGTAAAAGGCAAACATCCTTTAGAAAGATGTAATGAGAGATGAGTGAACCCTAAGCAGACCTTTATGGACAAAGGGCAGAACGTCCAAAGGTTGAATGGTGGTGCAGAATAGTAGAAGATGGAAGCAGGCTCCTCACAGTAATGTGTGGCAAGCAGATATGAGACAACAGGCATAAGCTGAAATGAGAGCGCCAGACTAGGAATAAAATAAATAATAATAATAAAAACCACAAATAAAATAAGAATTAAAAATAAATACATATAAATAAAAGGAAAATGTTTTTGCCATGAGAACTGCTACACAGTAGAGCAGGTTACTCAGAAAGGTGATGCAGCGTCTGTCCTTGGAGGTTTTCAAGACCCAAATGGATAAAGCCCTGAGGAACCCTGTAACTGATGGTGCTTTGAGCAGTGTGGTGAACTAGAGACCTCCTGAGGTCCATACCTTAATTATCCTGTGATACTGCTATCTGCTAGGATGTCCCAACAGTCTACTAACAGCAGCCCAAACCACACAAAGTACCTGCTTGTATGAAATGCTGATGAGATCTTACATGCTGAGAAGAGAATTGCTTGCCATCTGGATCTTGTGACGACAATAATGGTGATAAGAACAAATATTATAATGAGGGAAAGGGAAAACTCATCTATTTTTAAGATCTTAAGGGCAGTCTCTAACTGGAAAGGGGGAAGAGTTAGACATTAGGGTTGAGCAGGACACATGCATCCATTAACTCATGCCAGATTGTGCTAGTTTTAGCTGGGATAGAGTCCATTTTCTTCATAGCAGCTAGTATGCGGCTGTGTTTTGTTTGTGTTATTAACGAAACAGTGTTGATAACACAGGGATGTTTTCGTTATTGCTGAGCAGTGCTTACACAGAGCCGAGGCATTTTCTGCTTCTCACACCACCCCACCAGCGAGTAGGCTGGGGGTGCACAGGGATTTGGGAGGGGACACAGCTGGGACAGCTGACCTCAACTGACCAAAGGGATATTCCATACCATATGACGTCATGCTCAGCATGTAAAGCTGGGGGAAGAAGAAGGAAGGGGGAGAGACATTCAGAGTGATGGCATTTGTCTTCCCAAGTGACCATTACGCATGATGGAGCCCTGCTTTTCCTTGAGATGGCTGAACACCTGCCTGCCCATGGGAAGTAGTGAATGAATTCCTGGTTTTGCTTTGCTTGCTTGTGTGGTTTTTGCTTTACCTATTAAACTGTCTTCATCTCAACCCACGAGTTTTCTCCCTTTCACTCTTCCGATTCTCTCCCCAGTCCTGCTACGGGGCAGTGAGAGAGCGGCTGCTTGGGGCTGAGCTGTGGGCTGGGGTTAAACCACGACACGGATAGGAATTCCTTCAGGTATAACTGTAGATCCTGCAAGTATTCCCATGCCGTTTGGGAAGTACTGCCTGTTGGTGGTGGGAGGTAAACATCTATATGGAATTCTAGGAGGAAATATTTGTGGGATTCTTTCTTGCTCTTTGCTGGGTAGTTTTGTGCATTTCATTGCTTTCAGAATGCCTGATGACTTCTTGTTATAGGGTGGGACGCTGAGAATTGGTGGCCTATGTCTGAGTAATAATTATTTTGGTGGTAGTAATTATAGCACCTTGCTTACTGACATATGAAAACAGACATTCTCCTTATCTGAATGTGTCTGAGTTCAAGCAGGGTCTGATACACATTTTGTGTGAGAAAATTAATGTTTTTTCTAGTTGTATGTAATGGAACATCTGCTAAAGGAAGACACTGAGTCATCATGTGATAGAAACAGCATGAGCAAATTTAAGATATTTATTCTTAAGAAATACATGGGTTTATTTCTCTAAGTTGTTTTTCCTTTCATTTTTAAATCATGTTTCTACCTTAGCCATCTTTACATCTCCTGAAACAAGCAAGATGAAAAACTGCTGACCTAGAGATTGTGCTCTGGGAGTTTTTTGCATTACTATGAGGTGGAAGCATCATAAGAAAAGAAAAATCCCTCTTCTCATGAAATACATTTTTGAAGCTCTGCTTTGAAGACTCCAGAGGTTCAGATAAGCAACCAGCATGAACATCTGCAGGTTTGAATCTCAGACTTCCCTAATGTGATGACCCCATTTCACTACAAATTGGTCTCTGTACTCAGCTGGTTGTGGGTTAGTTAAAATCAGCCTCTTTCTGCTAAGACTCCCACTTCAAAAATTCCTTCAGAAGTTTTCACACTGAATATGTTTGCACCTGTCAGTTCACAGGAACCTGTCACTGTCTTCCAGGAACAAAAAACATCTGAACTAACTGTTGATGGAGTTTTATGACTCATTGAAGCCCAGAGCTATGTGAAACTGGCTTTAATTTCTAAAAATCAATAATACTTTTAAGCACCGTGTGCCTCTGATAGTCTTCTTACCCTAGCAGAGAAGCAAATGTACTCAATATAAAAGGGGAAAATAGATTTTCATTCAATTTTAGGCTGAAGTAGTGTTTCTGATTATAGCTCTGATAACAAAGCTCAGGTTTAAGGGAAACAGTTGTGTAACACATTGAAGGGATCTGAGTCCGCTGCAATCAAAAAGAAAGATGAACCTGACCAGGGTTTGGCAGGGAGGAATTATGATTTCAAAATAAAAAATGAAGACTTTCTAGAGTTGAATCACTTCCTGATGGGCTGATAATGGCATGAAATTTGTTTGTTTTAAATATTGCCATTCTCTTGTTCCTGGTGATATATGGAGCCCATTGTGTGCCACGAACAGTCATTTGATGGCGTGTGAGTCACAGCACAATTTCCTTCCCACCGCAAGTCTTTTGTGTCAGTCAGAGAAAAGGAATAAAAATCTATCCCTGGGTTTGTATTGTCCTGTTTAGACCATTTTGGAAAGCTACAAAATGCCCTGGATAATATGCTTGAATGAAAAGTTTTCATAGATTTTTCACATACTGCAAACTTTTCAGGCAAACCTGTTTAAAAAAAAAAAAAAAAAGGTGTGTGTAATTGATGTTCTACAATCCCTGCAATGAGAAATACAGCAAGAAACATATATACATGTATAAATGTATGTGTGTATATATATATTCATATAAATGTCACATTTCAGAAGTCTACATTTACAGTGTTCATTCCTGAGCTAAAGAAATGCAGCACATTCTTGGTATTCTTCCCTTTTTGGATTCTCACAACGGTGAGAATTATCATCCCTGTGGGCTTCACTCACAGGGTGGCTTTGTCCTTGGCTATGTCCACGGTAGCTTTCAGCCCTTGGTTACGCCGCCATTAAACCATCCTTCTTGCTTTGGTATGGAAACGAGGTTCTCAATTTGCCACTCTGTCAGTATTTACTTGTTAGCCTGCCAATAGCTTTAACACTTTTAATTGATTTACCACTGATTCTTCATTACCAGAGGAGCGATAGAAGATCACGTGAGTACACTGTACAAGTGAGTTGTGTCTCTCCTCTAGTATCACCTCTAGACACTGCAGAGGATCCCAGACTGTCTGCAGCATGTACATTTGGTAATTAGAACAAGAATGATGCTAATAACAAAACCTGGTGATACAATATCAAAGCATCACTTTTCCAAGGTATTGTGATTTTTTTTTTTAGGATAAGTTTCAAATCTTCAAACCAGTTGACGTGAAGTAATTAAAGAAGCAGTGAAGAAAAGAATGAAGCTAAGCATTGTATGGTTTGTTTTTTTTTTTAAATTATGTTTGACTTTGTCTAATCTCCAGATGTCACAAAAAAGAACAATGCTGCTGTAGCAAGAGAGAGCTTGTGTTTGCTACAGGTAAGACGATAAATAGTTTTGATTAGTGTCCTGTGAATATATGTTTGCAAAGGAGTCATGGAAATTCAGAACCTGCTGAAAGAGTCAGAAGATAAAACTGGTTTGGTGCAGAGTTAATTTCATTACTCCATTAATCTTATTTCTGAGCTTGTTTAACAGACGAAGATTTGCAAATTACTTTGAATTCGGCAGGAAGATAATTTTAATTTTATGGGGCACTTGTACTCAGAAGTAGGCGTTTCGCAGATGAAAGCATATGGTGCTGGAATACTCCCTGTCTGTCATCAGGACCGGATGATGCCAGCCCACTCCAGCCTTCAGATGCTATGGCACTTTGTAGAGTTTCTGCCTATAAATAATACACTTTCATACGGAACAACTCACTAAAAGAAGCCAGCCGCTGTGAAAAACATGTTACTGGATCACAAGGAGACTAATAACTACTCTCTGCAATACTCACCAGCCTCTAATAACCACTAATGCTTGAGAGCTTTGACTAAGATTAACCACTTTCTCAGGGGCTTTTAAAAGCATCGAATCAAAAGCTGTATGTAATTCTGTGTGCACAAAATAGCAAAGACACTTCCTTTAAGATGCTAAGATCTGTCTTGCAACAAACCAGCTAGAAAATAGAGCTGTGTCTCTTCAAAAGCTCCAGACTGCGTGATATTCAAAGCCTATGAAGGGTTTCTGCATCAGTTCCCCATCTGTTGTTAGAGGGAGCAATTGCAATCGTGGAAATACTTCATGGAGCCTCCAGATCTGACCATTCAGCACCATATTTCACTTACTGGTTCATTCATATTTTTAACAGCAGTTGAAACAAAACAAACAAAAACATCCTCACAATCATGCCCTTGCCATAATATCAGACCTTTCCTTTTCTCCTGAAGTAGGAAAATGTAGGTAGCTAGCACTGGAAGTATTGTAGCTTCCTCAAGTATGGGGTTGCAAAGCAAATTTATTCTTGCTCATACTCTTTGTAAAAGTTGCCAAGATGTGATGTGTTGGGTAGTTTGTTCTGCAGTTCTGTATACTCTATTTTCGTCTCTTCAGGACCGTGTAACATGCACATGATATAGCAGCAAGTTTCTGCTGCTCTGTTTGTTCAAATAAAAGCAGCGCTCTGAGATACATTAAGTGCATCTGAATTAACCAAAAGAGCATGTTTTATGGATATACTTAGTGCTTCATTTATCAACGAAGAATTCCAGATGCTGTGAGATCTGTAGTGCATCCAATGTAAAGTTGTTCTTAAAGAGGAGAATTTGTTTATTTCTTATATGGGTATTTAATCATGGTAAGCTGATTATGGGATTTTCTGTCTTTTCCAGTTAGCTAAATCTTCCCAGTATCACTGCCTCTCAGAACTGTAACAAAAGCTGTACTGGCAGATCCCACCATTCATGAGGAAAATTGATTTCACATGTATCTTCTAATTTTAAAAATCAGCATGTATTCTTTATTATCTATTCCATTATATGCCAGTAAAAAATTATTTTATTTTATTTTATTTTATTAATGCTACAATAAGAGAAGTCACTGAGACTACGATTTAACTGGAAACACTACATGTATATCTAGTATCCTTTTGAAAAAGCAACACCTATAGCTTTTCCTTGATTCTTATGGAACCTACATCTGTCTACAGCAAAATCTGGTAGAAATTATCTTGCAACTGCCATTAGCTATTTCAGTTACTGGTGTCAGAATGAATAATTATCTGGAAGTATGGAGCTATTCATGTACTAAACTGAGAGTATTTGAACATAAGTTAAGTTTCAACAAAATCTATGAATTCATCAGTTTCCTTTATGAATTAGAATCAAATATCAAACAATGTCATAGAACCATAGAATGGTTTGGGTTGGAAGTGACCTCAAAGACCATCTAGTTCCAACCCCCCTGCCATGGGCAGGGACACCCTCCACTAGACCACGTTGACCAAAGCCCCATCCAACCTGGCCTTAAACACTTCCAGGGAGGGGGCATCCACAACCTATCTGGGCAACCTGTTCCAGTGCCTCACCAGTAAAGAATTTTTTCCTTATATCTAATCTAAACCTACCCTCTTTCAGCTTGAAGCCATTACCCCTTGTCCTATCACTACACTCCCTGATAAGCAGTCCCTCCCCATCTTTCCTGTAGCCCTCCTTCATGTACTGGGAGGCTCCTATAGGGTGTCCCCAGAAAAGGGCTATTTTGTAAGTTTTAAATTTTATTATTTTTAAACAGCTCTTATGTGATTTCTCTTGAAAACAAGCAAATGAAGCAATCTAAAATGCAAATACACTTTTTCTATAAAGTTAAAAAAAATCCTCTTTGCTCCTGCCTGGATACTCTTATGAATACATAAGGATTCAACCACAATGAAAAGTCATCTTCCTGGAAGAGAAGTATTTTTTCTGCATCTTGGCTCTAACTTGTGTTCTCACTTTTTGTGCCTGTTGAAACCAAGGTTAAAGACAACATACCTGGCATTTCAGTCATTACTGCTTCTGGTAAAACATACAAGATTAATTTACAACTATTTACGTACACACTTCTATCTTTAGTGATTTTAATTCATCTTTACTCAAGTGAGATCTTTTATCCTGAGAAAATCTGTGTCAGACAGAACACGTTGACATAGTTAAAGGGGGCCATCACCATCACTTCTTGTGATTCACAAAGCAGTTTGTACGGCACGCATTAGAGCACGCTATAGCAAGGCAGGAGGTGGTTACAGTGGGTGTTATCCCTTCGGGTGCCTGTTTTATTAAGGCAGGCTGGTGACACTCAGTTAATTGAGATGTCAAAATGTTAAAAGTACAAAATTGCAGGTCACATTTCAGCAGCTAGAAAGATACACGGCTGTCACATTTGCTGTTTCCTATACTTGTATACACACCTGGTGAGTACCAAGTAAGCACCTCATTACACAATAATTAATAACAGATAAATTAACCTCTTTGGCAAAAATTCCTGGATATATTTCTCTTCCAGTTCAGCTTTCCTAGGAATTCAAGACCCTTTTTGTTGTAGTAAAATTGGTAGCAATTTTTCCCCATTCAGCACTAATTACGTCTCCCTGTCAGTTTTCTCTCTTTTTCTCCCCCTCCACCCCATTTTTACTTGATTAGCACCTACCACTTGATTAAGAAATACTATGGTATCTTAGATACCATTGTGTGGCTGCTGATGGTAGGTGTTGATTATTTAAACATCATCGTAAACTAATTGGTTGCTTTGCTGGTCAGTCATTGAAGTTTGTGGTAAAGTTTTTTGTTACCAAGGAAACACCCTGTGGCAAAGGAAAAATAAAATTGTAATGCAATTAGTGCTTTTAATGGGAAAGAGGTAAAACTATTTTCTAATTTTGTGACCAAATTAATAGAATAGGAGCAATTATATAGTTATTGTCTCATACTGTATTTCCACATTGGATAAAGTAGCCATGTTATATTTCCTCCATTGTGTAAAGTAGATGACTTTAAGTAAAATGGATTATTTGCCTCTTACACTGACTTCAGTGGTACTGCATGCAAAAGACTTTGCTAATCAGCATGAGAAAGGGTGACAGAATCAAGCAAAAACCTATAGCGCTCATGAAATTATTAGGTCATTTTACATCTTCAAGAGAGAGACTCTCCATGCAAGTGAGATTGATTTTAAATTTTCTCTGTTATTTATAGTGATTCTTTCCACAGTATGGTGGGTTTGAAAAGAACTGCTTATTTTAAAAAAAATATCATGGGGAGTCAGTACACAATCTGGCATAAGTTACTCCCAATTAAAATAAACAGAACCCTGTGAGTAGGAGGAGAAGAAATTACGAGAGGAGCAACTTAAAAAAAATGAAATGAAATGCCATTTTTAAGCAGTCAGATACTAATGCAATTAAAATTACTAACCTGAAATTAACATTCTGCTAAGGGAAATAAAGTAATTTAAGAGACCAGATCATTTTTGGTCATATTAATAGTGTCACATGGTCATGAACCATTCCCTTATCTAATATAGTAACATTCTTTCAATATGGAACACATTTGCCTTTTTAATTACTTAGCTGTTTAAAAAAAAATTACACTTTTATTCCCAGTGGATAGTTAACAAATCATGATTTATGCTTTGCTTCATTAGAATTGGGTAAATGTGACCTTGACATACTTCTTACAGCTTCCTCAAATGCACTTATGGCAGAGGAAGGAGTTAATGACTGTGACTTGCTGTGTGAATTCCCCAGTGTGCCCCAGAACCTTGCAGCAGGCAGATAATTTTTTTTCCCCCTGTCTCTGCCTGTTACTGATGGTTTTTGACTTTCATACTTCTGCTTTGTATGGAAAAACTCCAGCATAGGCACATTAAAGGAAAAAGTATTATGAAAAACAGCTAAGTATGTTTTCAAAACTCAAGCCATATCTGCCTTGTGACAAAATAAACCAAACACGGAGCATTCTTCTCAAATTCCTGCTTGGAAGTGGTTCTTAAGAGCACAAATTGGCAAAATAAAAGCCCAAATGGCTTAGGGTTATCTGGTTTATGGTTTCCACAGTTTGCATAGCCATTTTCTATTGCAATCTGAAGAGCAGAAGGAAAATAATAATAATAATAATAATAATAATAATAATAATAATAATAATAATAATAATAATAAATGCCATGCCCACCTTTTATAGAACTATACATACCCAGAAAAGATCCAGTTCATGTAATTATCCCCTTAAAAATGCTGCTTAGGAATGAGGCTTTTAGCTCTGCGTAAATTAATACAACAAGGTCTATGAGACCATCCCAACAAAGTGTGACTTCTAGTGATTGTATGTGAATGTGCACCCCACAGGCTTTCCAGATTAGTAAAAGAGTCTCTCTGTGGCAACACAGGTCTAGGTCATCCTTGGACAGGGCTAGAAAAGCTCCTCCTTGTCTTATGACAAAGACCTGTGCCCCAGCCGCCTCTCTCAGGCTCTCCCACCAGTGCTAGGAAGGAGCATGTGGGGGCAATGGAGTGAGATTCCAGCCCTGTTCACCTCACATTGACAATAACAGCATGGATGGATTTTGCGATGTGTCACAGGTTTGTCAGATCTGTCATCATCAAGGTGTTTCTCCCAGGAGTATCTCGGTGCTGAGAGTTTTGCATTCTGTCTCTGGCTTTTCCTGCCCCAGCTTCATTATAAGCAATTACATTTTTTAAATAGAGGTTTTTATATTTTTGTCTTCAGATGTTTTGTGTGGGGGCATGCATACCGCCTACGTGCTCCATGTGATACCGAACAAAGTTTAACAAAGACACAACCCACGTTGGGGCACATAGTACAGGCTTTATGAGGTGGTTTTTCTTTAAAGACTGTTCCTGAACTTACAACCATCTTTTGCCTCAGTGGGTTAAGATAAAACAAATAAGCAACTGCTTTGATTTCACCAAAAATGAATGTACAGCCTCTTGATTACTGTTGAAACGAACTGTAATAATTTCAGGACTCAGCTGGAGTACCACCCAGCAGAGAGACAGCAGGGCCCTAAGTAATCTTAATTCAGTTTGACAGCTAGCAATAGGTGACTGCCCCAATCGCAGACATGTGATTCATTCATCCCTTTATCCCATCGCTTCACCCAAACCAAATCCAACTTGTGTAATTTCTGCAGTGGAGTTTGTGCTGGGTCATTATCATCTGTACCCGTCAGCAGCTCTAATCTCGTTTGCCACTGGCTGCTTGTGGTCTCCTGCCCAACCAAAGCTCCTCTCTATATAGCTTTTATTTTTTTTCTCATTATGGGGGATTGACTTATCCTCTGCACCAGGTTGGTTTAGTGGTCTGTAGCACACCCCATTATTAGACTCTCTTGACCTCCTTTATCATGTAGATCCATATGCCGATGCGTCCTCATTAACTCTACGAGAAATGTTTTCTCTTTCATGCAGCACACCATACCACCCACTCAATTCTCTTTTTCCAGAGCTATCCCAGTAATTTTAACATTCCAATCATATGAATTATTCTTCTTGGATTTGGTGTTGCCAATTAAATCACATTTCATCTTATCCACAGGGATTTTCACTTCTCCCTTCTTGTTACTGTGGCATTTGGTATCTAAGAGAGTGAACAAGTTGTTGTCTTTGAGTTTGTCGTCTCTATAGCTCTGTTGGTTGGTAACAAATTGATTGTGACTTCACGTCCCTTTGCAGCCCTCTCCCCATGTGTTAGCTGTCTTCCAGCTAGCCTTCAGCTAGGACTATACTGCTCACATATATGATGCAAGTTGTGCAATTCATACAGGCCTACCATGCACGCTTTCTTGTCTGCTCTGAAAGGAAAATAAAACATAGTGAAGGCAGGTCACAGCAGCTGTCTCCCCAGTGGCAATTTATACTGACTTGTTTAGAGCTCTCCTTGCACAGAAAACACCAGAATATCTTCTATAAATATGTTCTGTATCTCTCCTGCTGTCCCATTCACCTGCAAGAGGGACCTTCTCATCTTTACCATTCTTGTGCACTAACAAATCGTGAATCAGATTCCCTAGATTAATTTTTAATAAGTTTAAAAAAAATCAAAATACAACACACACACCACCACCCCCCCCCCCCCCCCCCCAGTAATAATAATAATATTTGTTTTGGGGTTTCTAAAATGTTAGGGTGTTCTGAAGTCTTATTTTCAAACTTTCCCTTGCAACAGAAAGAACTAGAAATCTGTTTTTTTATATAAAGAAAACAGACTCTCATTTCAGGAGCTGGATCTTGAAGAAAAATATTATTACCATGAGCAAAATAGCAACAATGAGGGAGCTGTCAACACTGTAATCTTGTGTGCATCTCAGGAGTTTTGGCAATGACATCATAACCCCTTGTTCAGAAAAGTTTACTGGTTGACCAGAACACATCTTCAACCTCAGTGTAACACCTGGGGGCTTGGTAAGATGCATTCAGCTAGGTAAGTTCCTAGCTGGGATGGTCTGGAACCATGCATGTACTCCACATAAAATTACTAAATCTGGACATTTTCAAACTCTGAACTGCAGTTCTTCATTCTGGGTCTGAATGTCAGGCATGAGTTATATGCCCAAACTGGTTTAAGTCATAATCCTAGATATAAACAGTTCTAAATCTATGGTGAAGAGGAAGACGTATTTGAAATGCAAATGCAAATACTGTCATTCGAGCTCCCCCTAATGCAAATTCAGCCCCTGCAGTAAAACCCCACAGTTTCAGTGCTGATGAAGACAGATTCTTCATGAAACATTGGCAACTATTCCCTAGAAGGATGTTGGTTCAGCGGCAAGACAAGGTGACCGTCCAGCTTCTCCTGAACTCTTTTCATGATGGTACAACTTTATTGTCTACTCCTATTGTCTACTCTTTCCTTGTCTGCTTTAGGTTTTGGAAGTTCTTTGCTGTGACCAAGCAAAATGTGTTACTACTGCTGAATGATTCTGATCTCAGCAAACTGGCACACGGATTACTTGTGGAAATGTGAGACTTGACTTAATGGGAAATACACAAAAGCAGATCTTCTCTGTTCAGTGACAGCCCAGGTGAAAGAAACCAACAGACAGAATACAGGTCTTTTTTTTTTTTTTTTTAATTTATTTATTTATTTATTTTATTGTCCTGTGTACCTGTAGCTATGGCTTTGACAGCTGAGGGTGCTCAGCTGTTCTGAAAACGAGCCCCAAAGCTTCTGCCCTCAGCAAGCTTTTATTGCTTTAGCTCTGATTGATGGGTTCAGGGAACTGGAGCCTAAAGATAAGTCTTTAATGGATCACTAAATTGTGACTGCCAAGCAAATTATTGTGTATGGGCTTTACAAATTGTGCTACCTAGAAGACAGCATATTTCGGGAGTGAAATTTTACACTGGAGGGAAAACAAAACAACAGCATTTTCAGGAGTGGTTTTAATGGCTGATTTTGTTCAGAAAACTTGCTTGCTGCTGTCTCCTTTCTTTGCTCAGTCTTCACTTAAGTGTCTCTCCTTTCTGCCATATACATTATGAAGCTAGTAAAAATGCCATTTTATTACTCTTCTTATATTGTTTTGCAACTGTAAGATTTTTTTTCTGCAGTTATCAACACTAAAGAGAGTACAAATAAATTACTTTGCAGAAAGGAGTATTCACATATACCATATAAGGGAGTTCTTCTTCTTTATGCTTATTTTCACATCTTTATTTGTGATACAGGCAGAGATAGCTTGGACACTTAAATTATGGCCTCTTCTTCTGTCACTGTCATCTTCATAAACATTTAATGTGCAATATTTAATGGCTTAATATGGCTTCTCTATACTGGCGTAAGACTCATTAAAACAGTTTTTACAGCATGTTGGTAAGTCATTTATCTCGACATGGATCCTAATTTTATAAGAAAATTAGTGTCAAATACCCTTTTTTTTTTTTT
>VXBL01006280.1:132370-285230 GCA_013400195.1 Aramus guarauna
AAAATTATTTTTAAATTCCCTTTTTTTTTTTTTTTTTTTTTTTTTTTGAGCATGTGTTGAATTGCCTTTGATAAGGATTGGAAGCAATTTAATCTAGCAACTGCAATACCATTTCAGGTATTGCTTGTCTTTGAATTGTTGTTATCATTATTAATAACAAACCTGGAAATAATACAGACCTAAAGAACTCACAGTCATTAACTGCTATGCTAACAGGTCTGTTTAAACATTCAGAGGACGGTTCATTATGTTTTGAGCAGGTTAATTTTTTTGAGTTAGATTACTTCTTTGTCATTGTTTTCATGAACTAATTTGTATATCAAAGTTTATTCAGTTTTGTGTGATTTATTCCTGATGTAAACTTGAAGTCGTAAGAAAAAACACTGCTTCAGGGTTCAGAAATATATATTAGTGTCCATTGATTGTAATACATAACAGACAACATTTTTTAATGTTAAAATAAAATTAAAAAAAGCAGGTAGAAAATTAATTTATGGAAGGATTTGATTGAGAAAAGCCTGTTAAAATGTATGTTAAAATATAACATATATATGTTAAAATGTAAAAGACAACTTTGCCTCCAAAGCATTAGGAAATCAGAAGTCAGCATTTGGTAAATAAAGCAAAAATTAGAAATCGTATACTAATTCCCATTTTGAGATGAAATATGAATGGCAGGTATGTGTAATGAAACATGTGACAAATTTTGCTCTACAGGACATCATACTACAGATTTTGGCTTAAAAATGTGCATTAAGCTGACTTTGATTAGCTAAAGAAAGAGGAATATTTTGCTTCTGGACCTGAAAATATGTCACTTTTGTGTTGCTACTGGTAATGTGAACTTGGATGAAAGTAAAAAAAAAAAAAGGTTACACATTCATGTTTCATTAAGCCAACGAAATACTGAAAAGAATAATGCACATTTTCCAAGGGTAGTATAGTAGACTTCTGGGTATCTTAGATGAATTTTAGTTTTATTTTGCTTGGGTAAGCATTTTGTGATCACCACAAAGCCCTCATAGCAATGAAAAGTGCAGAGCGAAATGAGAGTCTGAAATGAAAATCATTAGTTTGCCTGGGATGTCTCCAAGGGAACACAGAGATACTGAGGTTTGCAATATGTTATCCTCCAAATTATAACATTTGTGCATAACAGAGGAGTGATAAGTCCTATTTATAGCCAGGAAAATGAATCAAACCTTATTGAATGAGCAGTGATGGACATATAGATCGAATATAGTGGTCATTTGACTTCTGTATATTGTGCTTTTATTGTTAAATGCGCTGGGTCATGTTTTGTCTTTTCTGTGTCAACCGCCCACAATTTTAAGCTGCTGTTTTAACTGAGGTAAGGACTTTATATAGAAATGCTTAGCTTAACTTTGCTGACAACATGAAATAGTATCAGACTTTGAAATCTTCATGTCTTTCAAATAGTCTTTTCATGTTTGCTGTCTCCTGATGTAGAATAAAATGTATTTTTGGTGCCTGGATTACAGAATACCACCCCATCTTCAGTAAGAGCTCTTGAAGCATGGATGAAGGAAGAAACTCACTTCTTAGGAAGCCTTAGAGAGGTGAAAATGTTAGTGGTCTCTCACCAGCAGGTGCATCTGTACTACTACAACACTGACTTAGTTGGTGTAAGTTCTCCCCTGCTCCACATACAGTATATGTAGACAGATGGGAGAATAAAATTATATTAGAGTCAATACCGGAGAGTAAAAACTGGGAGTGCCAGAGAGGAAATTTTTTGTGAAACTTTACTCCTCTGTTTTTCCCCAGACTGTTTTAATGATGTTGCTGTCATTATTGCTTTAATGTTGTTAGTACAGGCAGTCTCATTCTCAGAACGGGCAGACAAGGTCTGTAAGGACCTAGTCAGCAGATCATTTGTATGGCTTCTGAGGACACATAAACCTGAAACATGATATCTACTGGGTGCATATCTGTCTTCTTCAGACAACAGGAAAGAAAGCAAAAATACTAATAATGCTTATATAGAAAAATGTAGAGTAATACTGAATGCAAATAACCTAGATCAAAGACTCATCTGAAAGGAGGTATCTTGAAATCTGCTCCACATCTTCTGTCCTACAAGGAAGTTTAGACTTATATAAAAACTGAAATGAAGAAGTGAAACCTCAGAAAATGCAAGAGGAGGATGAGATGATCGTAATCGCAAGTGTCTCTTTCAAATATAGCTAACACAGATTTCATTGGAAGAAGGAAAATTATGCCATGGGAGTCACAGTCAAAGATTTTCAAGTGAGGAAAACTGTACTGGGATGGAGACCGAGCATGGCACAAGATGAACAACTTGACAAATCAGTATTTGCGTGTAGTATGATAGTGTGTAATAAAAAACCCCGAGAAAGCTGTGCTTACTTCTTAGGGGAGGAGATATCATCTGGATGATAGATGGTGAGCGAGTAAGTTGACAGTAGATAGACCACAGTTCCTGAGTAGATGCAGATGGAACATTCTTCCAAAATTTACCCTGACCTGATCAAAGTTACAAGTTTTTAATCCAGTGATTCCTCTGCTACTTTCTGTTCATCATCACAAGAATAGAAGTTTTCCAACATAATATGTATGAGATTCTTGAAATCTTGATAGTATTGAAATTTAGTACCCATGATATTTATATTTTACAAACACAGGAGATTAAAATAATGTAATGTAATTTTAAAAGAAGCTTTGAAACAAGTGTAGCTACAAGTCTAAACTTAAGGGCAGTAAAATATGCGCCTGTGAGAAACCTCGTCATGGTAGTTAGGACATGTGATTGATAAATGTGATAGCAAAGATATAATAAGACAAAACACATAGATGAAATGCTGTTTACTAGCACATCAGAATTTCTGTGGATCTTTGATAAGATAATATTGTGTAGCAAATTTAGACCTTCTGTTTCCTCGAAAGGCCAAGTTCTTTATGAACTACATAAAACATCTGGGATAAATTGCACAAGCATGCCTCTGAGGATTTTAAAACCAGATTGATCACATCTTCAGCAGTGGCATTTTATACTTTTTTCCTGTCCCCCAGGGGAAACCTCATTCCTGTTGCAGTGAGATGACAGGGAGCTCGGAGCACACTGTTTCAGGTAGCCTGCAGATATTGATAACCAACGTATCAATTCTGATGATGCATTCCTGGTTAATATACGGACTTCAAAGGATTTCAGTGAAGCTTTGGAGCGTGTTATTACAAATCTTAATTGCACATTGAGAAATGTTAAAAGACAAAAACCACATGTGTTGGGTCTGGCTCAGATGGAGTTAATTCTCCCCACAGCAGCCCTCACAGTGCTGTGCTGTGTGTTGGTAGCGAGCAAGGTGTTGGTAACACACCACAGTTTTGGCTATTACTGAGCAGTGCTGGCACAGAATCAAGACTATCTCTCCAACATTTCTCCCCACCTTGGCAGTAGGCTGGATATTCCATACCATATGATGTCTGTTCAGCAATAAGAAGCTGAGAGATAGGGGGAGGAAGTAGGGACATTTGTTTTTACAGTGTTTGTCTTCTGCAGCAACCACTACGCGTACTGAAGCCCTGCTTCCTGGGAAGTGACTGGACATTGCCTGCTGATGGAAAGTAGTGAATAATCTTTTGTCTTTGCTTTGCTTCCATGTGCAGCCTTTTGCTTTAGCTGTATTAAACTGCCTTTATCTTGACCCATGAGTTTGGGGTTGTTTTTTCCATCTTATTTTTCTCCCCTCCCTGTCCTGAGGAGGGGAGTGATGGAGCAGCTTGGTGGACACCTGGTGTCCAGCCATGGTTAAACCACCACACCAGGCTGTCCTTAGGATGTCAAAAACTTCCTTAAGAGTTCAGATCTAAGGCTGGAAACCTGCTAGTTAGCAGTAACTGTTCCTGGAACCTGCTCATTTGGGTGCATGCCCCAAAATGCAAATTTGGTGTGTGGGTAAGCACAATCTTGTTTGATACAGAACAGTATTATGGCTGGGTAAATATTCTACATAAAATGATCCTGTCCTTTTCATGGCAAGTCCAGGTCTGGTCAGACCTTAATACCTTAGAACAATTTTACAGCAGCACTTGGACACTGGAATAGTAGATTATTTGGGGCATGCCCACTTGTTCTGGCTTGCACCATTTTGCTGGACTGCCCCTAGGATACTCAAGGTAGCAAGGTCTCATTCAGCTGGTCACACCTCCACTGAGTGGCATTGACTATGGAGTAGGCAGAAACATGTCTCCGGTATGAGCTCAGTGTTGAAACTGTTCACCTTGCCACCCCAGTAGTGCCTCAGTGGCACTGGCCATCCCCTTTTCCTTGAAAGACCCACTTCTGAAAAGGACAATAATTAGATCCTTTTAGAGAACTGACATACTGCTTATGCTGAGATGACTATAGACGTCAGGCTGGGAGGTAATCAGCTCTTCATAGAGCAAAACTGGGTGGGCAAAATGGATTGAGAAGATCCAGTGCTGTCCACCTCCAAAGAGAAACCCAAATTGCTCTGAACCTTGTTTCTGTCAAATGCTTATGGCTGGGCCAGCCAGTGCCTGCCCAGAAGTCAGCTATTTCCACACAGGGCTGGGCAGCACCTTCTGCCTCAGAAGCCTGCCAGCACTGCAACCTGCAGTAAGAGAAATGCTTTAGACAGGAAGAACAGATCTGGCATGGAGTATTAAATGAGGGTCTGGATCTGTTCAGCTGAGAGAATATTCTGTATCCCAGTAAATACCTCTGCTGATTGACTTCTGTGTGTTTGCACACAGGTGGTGAGCAATCCAGAATTGTTGCTGCTATCCTGCCTTGCCTCTCACCAATCAAGAAATCCGGTCTCAAGAGCATCAGGAGGGGCTTTATTAATAGAATAGAAACAGGCATTATGTTTGCGTATGTGGTTGTTCATCTCCTTGCACGGCGGGCTTCCTGTTTCTGTGTGGCACACCCGATACACACAGAGGCCCATGGATGATCTGAGTATCAAATAACTTTGAATGATGAATAGTCTCTTGGCTTTAAAGATGTTAGCTGTAGCTTGTTTGGTTTAAGTCTCTCCATCTGCATAGCATGGAGACTTTCCAGTGATGTACATGCACAGTAACAGGTTGTTTGTATACTGAGCTATTTTTGAATGACATTTGATAAGCTAAAACCCCATCATCTTTTGTTCAGAGTTTAGTAACATTCAGAATTGAAATAGCTTAGGTAGTGTACTGAGTAGCTATAGCAATGAGAAGAAACAAGCCCTTCTTTTTAAGAGGGAAAAAGAACAGGAAAGGAGCTTAGTATTGCATATTCTATTCCCTTGGTCTCAATAAAATCAAATTGGGAGGGAGAATATGCAAACAAAACTACTTTATGTGCTTAAGAAGTATGGAAATACATTTTCAAGAGAGCCAAACAGATGAAGGCCAACTGTTCTTTTTTCAGGCAAAATAATTACATAAATCCATGTATATAAAGACAGACGGTATGCACAAGTGAAAGTTACAGTGATGATGCATTTCAACCCAAGATCATAATGGATTACATAGAGTTAATTATTTATAGACTGTGTTACTTGATAGAGGAGATTAAAACCAGTGTTACTGGAAAGCACAGAGAAAGGAACCTGAAGGTGTATCTAAATACTGAGGTAGGTGACCTGATTTTTGGAAGGAAGGAGTACCTGGAAACACTGAATCCCAAGACCCTCACTCATGTTAGGAATGTGATTTTCTTTCATGTAAAACTCACAGAGAATTTGCTGCATTTAAGACTAGAGGTTTAAAAATCTACAAAAAAATCTTTCTATAAAGTATCACAGAAACTTTTGAAATGCTACCAGGAATCCTTGTGTAGTTAGTAGTTTCGAATGTCAGATCTTTGCTAGTCCATCACGTTTTGAAGTTGGGAATCTCTTGATCAGGTCTCTTGTTTAAATGGTGAATGATTTCATTTTAGGAGTTTGAAAATAAATGAAAGCTGCTTTTAGATAAGACTGAATAAATGTTATCTTTGCACTTCCTGCTGCTGAACAGGTTGTCTGCTTGGCTATGCAATGGCCTTTTATGCTGTTCTCTTTTCATTAACAATCCATTAGATCTTTTTCTTTTAATGCAATTAGTGTGGTAGTTGGTTTTGGGTATGAACAAGAAGGTCAGGCAACACATTGACAAAGAAATAAATCTCAGTCTGCTTTTTTTGGGGTATTATTTCATTAGAAAAGGTTGCAGTGCATCCTGGTCGAATCTAAGCATGAATCATGATCTCATCTAAATCTAAGCATGAATTATGATCTCATCTCAGCACTTGGAAATTCTCCTTTGATGCCCAGTTGTTAATTTCTAGCAGAGCCACCAGTGTGAACTATTGATGTTTCTGCCTTAGCCTTGCCCTGTTAATTCGCATGTTAGTTATCAGTAGATAGAACTGTTGAAATTAACTCCTTTTGGAGTAAATCCACTCTGCTTTTCTTTTAGGGCAAAATAATGCTATTTGCTCCGTGAGTGGAGTGAAGCTCACTTCTGTGCAGATCTGCCTTCAGCTGGGCGAAATTCAAGTGTTAGTTACTGCTTAGAAACCTAATGCTTTCCGTTGCCCAGTCTCTTCATTGATCTGCTGTTGATTTGTACTGTTATGCTGGGATGAGGTGATGTTAGGAAGATCACCTAAATATCTCTGGGAATCATTCATCGATGTAGCAGCAACTTTTTCTTGGTAGTGAGCTATAAAAGCATCAAGCTACAGCTGACTGCATAGTTCCTGGTCTTTTTATTCACTGTTAAATATTTGCTTTAAAAAAAGTTTGTGATTTTTTTCCTTTTCTCATGGAATTATAATCTGATGATAATTTAGTAAAGGTGATGGATATATTAAAGATGCAAATTATTAATCTATTCTACTATTATTATGAAACTTAAATTTTCTTTTGAAAGTGACAAATGTCCTGGCAACTTGTAGCCTTTAAAAAACCGTAGATAGTTTCTGAGAATAAGGATTCTAGTTAATAGTGTAATGATGATGTAGGTTATCTACATCCATCCCATGTTCCTAGTAGGAAACTGAGCTCTCATTAACTATCCAAAATAGTTGCATATTGTGTGTACTATTAAAGAGCTTTTGTTCTTCTGCTATCAAAAGTGATCCTGACCTAGACAATACTCACCTCTAGTGCTTTTTATTTATGTTTCAAAATGGAACTAGACTGTGTATGTGATGAAAGATGATTATTTGAGTTCCTAGAAGCCTCAAAGAACAAGTACATATTTGTGCTTCCTTTAATGAATTTTGTCATGTTTTCTTTTTTTCCCCGCTTCAGTTTACAAGATCTAAGGGAGAAATGTAGTTATAACGATCACATGGAACAGTTATAAATACCTACATATACTCTCCGCCCTTGCAGCTGGAAATGCTGTCTGAAGAAGAATTTGAATACACTTTGTCCTTTCAATGCCAGTTATGAAACTTTTGGGTTCAGTAAGCAAAATCTATTTTTTACTGCATGATTGTGGAAATTATTTTTTCTTTTTTTTTTTTCAATTTTGAAACAACTACGGGGAAAAAAATAAAGGATATCTTTGGTTCTAATGAGATTAACATCACTGCTTTTTTCACAGTAAAAAACCCCGAAAATATTTCATACATCTCTAGTTGAGAAACACTAGATGCACAGATGGGGACAGAGATGATTCTCTTTGATAGGATACACACTTGGCGTGAAGGCAAGAGAGAAGTTTGGGATTTGGGGGTTTAAATTTACTCAGTATGAACACTTTTGTTGCTTATTTGGTACTCTGGTAAGAAGTGTATAGTGTGAATCAGAACCCTTCGAGCTTGTTTGAAACTTGGGGAAGTTGGGTTTCACATGTAGATTTCTATAGTGGTATTTAATTCAAAATAAGAAACATAAGTTTAGGTGTCTACAAGCCCTCTAGCTGTCTAAATTGCTTCTGTGTGGAGATCTAGTGTGGGATTCAGCTACCTTGTTATAGCAACTGGTGTTACTTAACTGTGTGAGGTTTAGTGCTTGGGCTCGACCTGCTTCTCCAGAAGGTAAAGGTCTCTTGCGAGTCCTACATCACGTCCATTCTTGCTGTGCAAGAGTCTCAAGTATCCTGTGGCATCTTGGACACACTGTGGTGTTGGCAGCTGGGTTCTGCTCCCAGCCGAGGGTGCCTGGAGTCATCTGCCCATGGAAAAGTGGACATACATGCCACCATCTACTTTCATGTCTCTGTTATAGGCCTTGCATAATATTGCCAGTCTGTGCAGATTTTGGACGTGGCAGGAAGGATCTGTGTGCATAGGCAACTGTACTGCTGCCCTTGTGACTGGTTAGTTCAGTACCTCTCCAGGCAATTTTGATTGTATTGCCTATTTCCATGGAGTACAAGGGAGACTTTAGACAGCCAGGGTGCCTATAGACACCTAAATCAGGTGTCTATCATTAAGGTCAAACAGAATCCTGGCCATTCTATCCGTTGAAAGTTTTGGATCTGGACCATAGCTTCTAATACATTGAAGCTTCAAAGAAAACTTACCCTTGGATTCAGACTCATGCCTTGGAAAACCTGATCACTTGGGAGAAAATAGATAACAATCTTAAAAGTGTGTTTTTATCCTTCTTATCAAATATATTTCTGCATTCTGGAGTTTTCATATGCTGGTTTCTAACACCTCTTTTTGGAAAGGACATATCAATTCACTGCTTCTGGTTTATTTCACAGCGTAACTCAGGCTGCACGGGTAGAATAATTATGAAAGGTGAGCTACAGAGTGGAAAAAAACAGCTTGGGAAAAAATATTCCAATTGCCTTTGTTTTCTTTTCTGCCTAAAAGGTTTTGCAGACACTTAATGTATGAAAGCTGAAGCATTAGACAGGAGCTCCACTGAGCTTCACGCTCTCTCTCAGGCAGAAAAATTACTTTCAGCAAATTTTCATACATGCAAAGATAGAAGAGAGAGAAAGAGAATGTATCACATCACAGTCAAACATGGTAAGTAGAACTATGTTTTGTTTCTCATTAAGGAAAAGCAAATTGGAATTATGGGGACTGTGGAAAGACAATGTAAAAGGTTAAGACTAGAGCTTTAATGTGGAAACAAAAGGCTTGATTCAATGGTCAGTTATCAGAGATTTCATTCTATATTCCACCATATGTCATCACGTGTTGCTATCATCAGGTTTTGTTATTTCTAATGCAGTTTTGTTTCCTTGCAGTTTAAGTACTCACTGAAAAGAAACCATTGACTGTCCCTTCTAAATCTTTAGAAGAAATACATTACTTGGGCTTGGAGAAATTATCATTGATCTCATTCTCAGAACCATTTTGTATTATGGGTCAAAATTTTGTACAAAGTACTCTCTGTATCCCCAGCAACCTTCTCTTTTTGTAGTGAGCCCTTTGCAGTTTTCACTCTCAAACACTATTGGATTGAAATATTTTGTTCTTGCGAAGCACCATGCCCTCTGTATTCTTATAGCTGTTAGCTATTACATTAGCTGAACATAGTTTAACTACAGTTTTCATAGTCAATTATTAATGAATATTTTATTCTATGTACTGTATTACTTTGCCAAATGAAACCGCTGTGAAGTTAATTACTGTGCAGGTTTTTTTTAAGGTGAAAATGAGAGAAATTGCTCTCGCAGCAAAATTCGTCTATAGAATCTGTTGTGTCATTACAGGATAATGCCAACAACATACTCCAGTGAGCAAGCAAAGCAGTTCACAGCCTTGTCGTATTGTTCGGGTGACTTATTAAGCACTCGTAGAGCTGAATCGTGGCAGGGCAAAAATCTGCAGCTTTGTAATTCATGCTGCTTTCAGTTGCACTGGTAGACTTCCATATTCTTTGAAATATCAAGCTTTTTTCATGTTTATATTTTGACCTGCTCAGGTCCTAATGCTCATTTAAAAATATGTGCTTTCCACACATCTGCCACTCCAGGCTGCTGTGGCTTTCTGCAGGCAAAATTCAATGGGAGAGGCTCTTTTGTTCTCTGCAGCACTCCAGGGATTACTGATGTTGGCAGCTGCTATTTTTTTTTGGAACCTTCAATCTGCTCATGATGCTTTCAAATGTCTTTTTGCTGAAAGCAATTTGAGTCCAATTTAAAGCATATATTTCTGCCATTACAATTGACATAGGTTTTAATTTCAGACTGAAAGAACATCGATTTATCATTTGGCTTTTCACGGTGCTTTTATAAAGGCTATGTTCTGCCTGCCCTTCTAGGAGAGGAAGCACTTTCAAAGCTTTTGGAGAAAGTGATGGGTGGCTTTGGTGCTGAACTGGGACTTATGGACACTTGCTAAGAGCCCCTCTGCCAGGACACCTTAGCTCTGCATAGCCAGAAGATGAGTTCAGCTGCATCTGGACAGGTTCAGAGGGAAGGAAAGATTTTCTAGTCAATGGATGGCTCCCTGAGAGCCTGTTTCAGGCTCTCTGTAGACTATTCTCTGTTTCAATTCACTTAGCTTGAAGAACTCAACTGGAAAGCTGCATACTAGGAGGCCTCTCCATTAGCTGGCTAGGCAGAAGTGAAAGCTTTCTGACGGCATGGGTAACCCTTCCTCTTTCATGTTTTACAAATCCAGAAATTGAATCGTGTTTTAGAAAATAATCCTTGATGATCACTCCAGTCCTTTTTCCATTAAATGATGAACAATACTGGGTAACTTCCATTCCCATATATCCATTGCTTTTTGGTATTCAAGCAAATTTGCTGGATTTTTCTCAGTTAAGAGATAGATATACACTCAGATGATGTTATCCCAAATATTATCTCCATCTTCCTCTTACGTGAAAGTGCCTTTATTAATGACAAGAGACTGCTTTTTAATCTTAAAAGATGATTTGTTATGAAGGAACTGTGTTTAGATTGATGCTTTCAATTGACGGATGGATTGCAATAATATTGCACTTCTTCATCATGTAACAGATCTTTATAACAGCAAAACAGGGACACATGAAGTGGATATAACCATCAGGGAATTGTATATTTGAGTGGCAAAAAGCAGTGTAATAATTTTAGACTCTTGACAACACTTTTGTGAAATACATGTGAGGATGTTGTTGGAGTCTTTCTGCTGATAAAGGTCAACTACAAAAGATTTGAGAGGCCATGGGGATCCTGGTCCAAATTTCTTGCTGAAATTTCTCTATATCATGATGGATTATGAAAAAGAACACAAAAAATGTTCCCAGGCCTACCAGTCATGTTGCTATCTTCTGCTTAGAATGGGAAATCAGGCCTGAAGCATTCAAAAGCTGGACTATGTCAAGATATAATGGCAGAACTTGAATCATAGAACCATAGAATGGTTTGGGTTGCAAGAGACTGCTAAGATCATCTGGTTCCAACCCCCCCTGCCATGGGTAGGGACAGCCTCCACTAGACCACATTGACCAAAGCCCCCTCCAACCTGGCCTTGAACACTTCCAGGGAGGGGGCCTCCACAACCTCTCTGGTCAACCTGTTCCAGTGCCTTGCCACCTTACAGTGAAGAATTTATTCCTAATATCTAATCTAAATCTACCCTCCTTCACCTTAAAACCATTACCCTTGTCCTATCACTGCACTCCCTGACAAACAGTCCCTCCCCATCTTTCCTGTAGTCCTCCTTCAGGTACTGGAAGGCTGCTATATGGTCTCCCTGGAGCCTTCTTTTCTCCAGGCTGAACAACCCCAACTCTCTCAGCCTGTGTTCATAAGAGAGGTGCTCCAGCCCTCTGAGCATCTTCATGGCCCTCCTCTGAACTTGCTCCAACAGTGCCATGTCCTTCTGTTAGGGACCCAGAGCTGGACGCAGTACTCCAGATGGGATCACTTTGCACTTAGTCAAAGTTCCTCTCAATCATACAGCATGCATCCCCATTGGTTTGAAGTCAAAAAGCTTTAAGTTGTTAAAAAAAATTATATGCAAGCTCAATCAGCTCTTCAGTCTAGACTTTGAATAGCCAACAGACCAGCTTCCAGTGATTTCAGACAATTACTTGACTCATACTGGGACAGAATCACCGATAAATGTTTCCAATTGTACACTTCATTACAACTTTTCAATGCATCTTTAACTTCTTGGAGCTAGAATTCACTGTGCGCATTTGATTGCAGCCCAGCGTCTGGTGCTGATAAACCCTGTTTCTTGGTGTAAAGATGCTCAGTATAATTAGAGACTATTCATGGGAGCTAGCAACACAAATCCTTTTCCAGATGTTGGAACTTTCACAGCATTACTTGTAATTTTTTTTTTAAAGAAATTTGTTGCATCTCTCAAAAACTCAGAGACAGTCTTTTACTGCTGAACCTATGTTCTGTTTCAACAGTCATCGCCTTATTATTTAAAAGCAAATTTTTAAAGTCTTTTGACTGAATTCTTAAATGGCAAATAATTAAGAAAGGAGAGGTGGAGAAAATTCAGCTAAAAACATTTGCTGGTGGCCTTGCGAATCTCACTGATCTGTTCTAACTAGAAAGTTTGTGAGACAGAGACAGTATTAATGCATTAGGCAGGGAGAAATAGCATTTTTCAAGTATTAATAAAAACTTTGCAAAACTTTCCCCAGCTTAAACTATGGATTCTTTCAGTAATTAGTCCCCCACATCCTGCCAGGTCTGTCATGATCTATTCCAGTGTTTATAGAAGAAAGGTTCCACACCAGACTGAGGCATGGGCAACCTTAGATACTTCACCTAAGACCTCTCCATTTGTGCGGTGGATAATTGGGATGATAAAAGCAAGATCACCACCCTGAAAATTGACAAAGAGCTGTTCCGGCTTCTGCAGGCCCAGGAATTAAAGTTTCTCAAATTGGTTTCAGGCATTTCTGCTCTGCTGCAAGGAGCAGCCTCTGACTGTGTGCGAAGTGTGTCAGTGAGAAGGGTCTTGCTGCATAGGGAAATCATGAAGGCAGGGTACAAATTTACAGTGTCACAGCTGTTCTGTAGTAACTGTTGTCTAGATAGGTGCTCTGCGCAGGGGGTATTTGGGGGGACAGATGGTCCAGGGGACTTTCTAGATATCAGTAAGAAAGGTCCATCAACAAATGGCATATTAAGATAGAACAAAAAGAGTGGAATAGATAATGAGTAAATCTTACACCCCTTCAGGTGCTGGGAACCCTGATTTCATGCAGCATCAGATGGACCCCAGATGGGCTTTCCCACAGTATGTCATGCAGATCCCACCCATGGAGAGGTTCCCTGCATTTGAAGGGACGTAAGATTTATTCTTTTATCTATAGCCCTCTTTTTATCCTATTTTTTTTATCTTTTATCCTATCCTTCTTAAAGCATTTATTTTAATATACTATTTATTGTCAGGCATTTCTTACTGATATGCTGAAAGAAGCCTGCACTCTTTTTNCTCTCTCCCTCCCTCCACCCTGCTCAGTGCAGAACAATGTACTTGTTTTGGAAAACAGCCCTGTCCCTGTGGTGAACTCTTTTGATATTCCAGAACAGCTACCCTGCAGCTGTCCCTTTATAGATCTTGAGTAACAGTTCTCAGACTCCAAGAAATGATAACCCTGAATTGCCCGTACTTTAAACACAGAGAAAAAATTACTGATATTACATACAATAGTTATGAACATATTTTAGATACACGTTATTAGGTACTGAACTGAGCAGTATTTTTCATAAGGACTTGCAGTGCTCTGCTGTTCTTACGTATACGTCAGGACAGGACTGTAACCTGTCATTGTACATTTTGGTATGTCAGCATGTACCCTTAAATTCACCTCTCCGTAACCAGCTTTCAGTTACACTTTTGTAGATTTTGTAGGGCTTTCGTATTGTGAATAGGCATATCACATGGAATTTTTAGAGGTTAAAAAGAGCACCTTGCCTTACTTCTAAATATTTAGTGGTGTTGGAAGTCTGAGGAGTGTTACCACCAGCCACCCTCCAGAGTGACGGATGCTCCCACAGCTAACTGGGCATCCTTGTACCTGCTGGATAAAGGAACCTGCAGCTTACACTGGGATAACGGGACTCAGGTCTGGTGGCACAGTAAGACTGTAGCACAAAAGGTTATATCCAAATGAGAACAAAATCAGAATGAATTCTATGGTGTTTTGTAGACAGGAGAATCTGAGCACCAACTGCCTCCAGAACAATCTGACAAATAAGAAAAGAATATGTGCTGATATAACAAAAGTCTCTTGCATTTGCCCAGGCATATGAGCAACTTCTGAGATTTCTACATCAAAACTGATCACAAATGATTTTGTATCCATCTCCTCAATGTTATAGTTTGACTCTGTTTTGTGCTTGCAATGTAGCAGGCCCAATATAACACACAATTCTTTTACTGGGCTTCTCAGGGAAGACTCTTGTATGGGAGGGACGATATCACAGAGTCAACCACCTGGGACAGGTGACTCAACAGGCTGTCCTTGTTTCCCTCCAGGTGCCAGGAGCTGTCTGAAATCTGATCAGCACAACAAGCTGCTCAAACACATTTTCTGCTCATGAGGCTCTGCCAGGAGTGTTAGTGTTCCACACACCCATGCAGCTCAATTCGCTGCGTGTTTGGATCCCAGTCAACAGTTTGCTCTGCAAGGTGGCCTGCTGTTGAGGGGATGTAATTTAATCATTCCCATGAGCTTGCCCGGTGAAATTACCTATGGGTTTTATGACAGATATAAGGATATTACTAAGCGTTGGTCTTGGGCTTTCCAGGTGCTCATCTGGTGGCAGTGGTATGGACTGATCACATCTCTGAGAGTCTTGAGCTCTCTCTTGAGCTAAAATGAAGATGATATTGAGGGGTAAAGCATATTTCTTAGAGACATGTGAAGTGTGCCAGGAACACTATCAGCTAGGCTCAGTAGCCTGCTCACATGTTGGCTAAGCATGAGGGAGAGTTGTTCTCCAGGATCATGGATCACCGTGTCAGCTTATGGACTGCTACAGAGAAGCCATGACTTAGCAGTATATGCAGAGCAATTAATAGGACTTTGGCAGGTTATTAACATTTGCAATACCATATTAATTATCTCCTACCATAAACTGAACTACTTGCACCTTATTGGTAAAACCTCAATTTGGTTTAGACTGTGTCAACTGGCTTTTGAAGTAAGGGAAAAGTATAATAGCTACAGAGCATTAACTCATAGGTTCTTGGTTTTCTGTGGGAAATACCGGAGCGAGGAGTTTTCGGTGGGCTTTGCAGACAGTTCATGCTGGCTCAGCACACAGTGAATACACACAGGTTCCAGAGCTTTGCAAGTGACTTCTATTTAAGCCAGGAAAACAGCAGCCTTTGCAGCGTTGCTCTTAACATTGTATTTATAAGTCCCGCCTTTGCCCTGTGCTCTGACCAGCTCAGTTCTCAAATGGTATCTGTGAGGGACTGGACACCTTATTTCTACCACAGCCTTTTTTTCACTGAAGCTCCTTTACAGCATCAGAAATTTTGAGGGAATATCGCCAGCAGTTGCTGTGGCTTCTTCCTGGAAGTATTTCCATCTTTCTGATGGTGGTACCTTGGCACATATGCCAAGAAATTAGTAATTGACATAAAAGTTCTGGGACTTTTCTGAAGGGTTTATTTCTCCTCCTCTTACTCAATGTGGCCTAGTATGGTGAAATAAAGCATTGTGCTTTTGCCTCAAGAAGAAAGAAATAATCAGCCAGGGGAGGGCTGGTGTACTAACTGCACCAACACACTCCCTATCAACCTTGCAGAGGTGTCAGGAGATAATGTGGCTCTGCCGTCTTCAGCTCTGTCCTCTTTGCCTTTCTTAAAATAGGAGTGCTGCCTTGCCAGCCTATGTAAACCAGTTTGAACTGTGTAGTGCCGTGCATGTATTCTTACTACAGTAGTACATCCTCAAAGAATAAGTTGACTCCTCTTTTGGCTGTAGGACATCAATAAAAGACTGACACGATTCCTTCTCCAGCTCTGAACAGTATAGATGGGTTCTTCTGCTGCCATACACACTATGGTGAGGAAAGGATTACTTCTCCAGAGAATGTATGAAAAAAAAAAAGGGGATTTCTGCCTATTTATACGAAAACGTAATCTGAGATTACGTAAGGTTTAGTGTTTTAACTGTTTATGTAGCTGAGCAGACAGAGGGATGCAGAGAGACTGCCACTCTAAAAATTGCAGCATTAAATTATTCCCTAAAGCAATCATTACTGTTCTTGATTTTTTAAAACTCATACAACACATTGAAACAAGAGGAAAAACCCAAATGCAGAATAAAACTGAAGCTATAAATCTGCTGAAGTTACCAAAGTTATTCTGAAGCTAATTATGACTGTATGCAAAGCAAATGAAGTGAGAACTGAATTAATGAAGACTAGCTACCTCCCACAAGCTAATGAGGCATGCTTTATACCAATAGCTCTTCAAATTGAAAAATTAACCATGCTGCAAAAAAAAAAAAAAAATTAAAAAAGAGTTGAGGAAGTTTGTTAAGAATAGTATAGCAATAAGCAATAAGATACATCCTCCTTAGCTGTTTAATGTTCTTAATTGACATACTTTTCTAAGAATCTAGTTACCTTTCTCTTTTTCTTCTCTGCTTTGACTGGCACTTTTAGTGCCACTGGGCTAAAGAAAACAAGAAAACTCTGTTGATTTGGGGCAGGTTTTTTCAGTCTTCATTGGACATTTTCCATGGAATTTAATTTTAAGGATATATGCCCAGTACTGTGTAGTAAGAGAGGCAGTTGAGTTGGCTGAGGTTGATTCTCTACGTCCCAGTATGACAAGCAAGGGTTATTTTCAGCTGGTATTCTGTGGTCCACTCCACCCACTCCCCATTAAGCTTTTATTTCTTCCCTTTTGTAATCTTCTGTTTCATTTTATCTGTCTGTTGTACTCTTTTACTTTCATAAATCAAAATCCTCGTCTTCAACTTATTTCTTTTCCCTGCCGTTGTGCATCTGCAGCCATATTTTTGTCTGGTGAAATGGGGCATCTTTGCCACTCACTAGGAGAAATAATAATAACAAAGTGTTTGGATCAATATCTCATCTGTTCAGAAGAAATGTGTAAATCTATGCCTTAAAGGGGCTACGTGCCATCTGTTTCATTGAACAACATATTTATCTACTAGATTTTATTTACATGGGGAAATTGAATTTCAAAAGAAATGAAAGCATTAGATAATCTTATTTGATAATGCCAGAATCTAAATTTGGAACATTTCCCTGAAATATACTACTTTTAAAAGGCTTCTGAATCATCTGCAGTCAATATTGTTGTGTTGCGGCTTTTGTTAAACCAAACTGAAAATTAAACAAAATGAAAAAATACAAAGGTAAACAAAATTGAAAAAAAGATATATAGTAGCAGTAAGGAGATGAACAAAGTGTTTTTGACTACAAGCTACCACAATTCCCTTACCTGAACATATATCTATGGTAGAGCCTAATAATTAGATTAGTAAAACCATCTTTGCAACAGAAATTGATTTCACCTCTCATCATCAATGAAATAAATTTTAACAGTTCTTCAATCCTTTAACAATTCTTCTCATGGGCCACAGCTGAACCAAGTCTTTTTAGATAGTTCCCGATTGATTTATATTTTACCTATTCCTGAAAATGCAGAACTAAACAACCCACTACCACCTCCAATTTCTGTTATCAAAATGTCCCTATTGAAATGACAAATTATAGCAGTGCTTGATTATTCTCAATTTTAGAAAGTTTTCCAAAGGTTTAGCCTGTTAATACTGGTTTAGGTAAAATAAGAATTGATCTTTTGGTACCAAATCTTCTTACAGAATATAATAAAACCTGAATAAGTTATGCAACGTACTAGTTACTCTCCCCTGTGCCCCACTACTGTGCTTTTTTGCTCATTTGTGCCCCTTGCAAGCTTCTTTTGTGCTATAACCAAAAGTGTGAAGCCATGGAATTTCTGGGGACAAAGCTGGCCAGCATCCCCTTGTTGTGCAGTTCCAGGAAATCTGTCTGCTTTAGACAAGGCATTTGAAATGTGATAGCTAATGTGAAATCAGTCAGTCCTTCAGAAGCATCTTGCTTACAAATAATAAGCTGGACTTCATTCGCTTTGTAAATCCCTGCTTGCTGTTGTAAATCTCTCCTTGGCAGGGAGAAACCTGGTAAGATCAACCGTTGTTCAAGACAGTTCTCTTAAGTGCATGTGAACTTATGAGGAGAATTTTATTTGATTTATTGGTTCTTACTTTCTAATTGCCACATCTTCCAGCAAAAGACCAACAAAAGGGAGTTGCAAAGTCTTCATCCCTACATTGTGGAATTAATTTAAGTACAAACGTACTACTAGTAAGTCACTTCTCTAATCCTAGTATATTTTAGTTTTAGACTTTAAAAAACAATTTATGGCATTAAGGAATTAAGGTCTGCTTGGGACTACTTACTGTGTGAAACTAGAACTGATTGGTTAAAAGGTGTGAAAATAGCAGTATTGTTTCCAGATGTTTGTGAGAGTTGTATTCTTGTAATTGAATCATGTCTTTGCATGGTTCTTTATCACATTACTTCTGAATTCATGCACAGTGACATTAATTTCAGTATAACACATGACTTGCATCTATTTATTCCTTTTCATCCCCTCTGTCACACTTCTTACTAAGCTTTTGTGACATATTTTAAAGAAAAGTTAACTCATCTTTCTGATGAGCTTTTTGAACAGCAAATTTACCCGTGTTGGTTCTGACACAAGTATATCAGCAGAGATGAACAAGAGTGTGTTTCTGTTCTTTCACGTTTAAGTTGATTTAAGCTGTCAGGTTGAACGATTTCTACATTGCTAACCTTAGCTCAGGGGAAAGCTTTGGCCCCATCTATAGAACTGGTGTAGGAAACCACCAGTTTTACATGAAGACAATCTTACTGCAAGAAAAAGGCACGGGTATACACAAGTTACTTTAATTAAGGGAAAGCATTATTTCTCCTCCATAGTGAGGATAGTTCTAACTGCCTATTTTTTTAATGAACTGAAAATATAAAGTGTAATCACATATACCAATTTTAAAAATTAATCTGAAATATTAGTACAACTTTTTCAGATGTGTGCCTTCTCATACAGAGAAGCAAAACATTTAGTGTTTAATAGGCCATGGAGCAACTTTTAAATAGTATCCAGAGAATGAAGGCAGTTGTTTACTATTTATCATCACTGATTTCAAAGATATCATAGATGTATCTGTTTATACATACATGCACATTATATACCTAGACAAACAGGATTGTACTCCATTACACTTTCTTCCTGAACTTTTTCTGTACATGAAACTAGTGTGAAAATACTTCAATCGCCTACATAGTAAGTATAATCTGATATATTCAATATAGTAGTAACTATATATAACATATATGTGAAGACACTATATTCAATATATACACTATATAATATATAAAATTGTGTGTTGATCTTACTTCTGATTCATTATCTGATTCAGACAGCTGTCCCTCCTGTATTAAGAAGTAAAAAAATATCTTTTTTAAGGTGTTCATGAATCAGTCAGGCCTAGATTTATCCAACTTAATTTTTGCCAACAAAAAGTCAGAAACATAGATGCTGGGATTAACTCCTGGGTCTGAAGAGGAGAAAGATGGGTACTTCCCTATTCATTCATATTAAGACTGGTAGGATGAATCATGCTTTGAAGAAACATCTCTCTGATTACAGAGAGAGTCTGAACTGGTAGTTTAGACATGATACCTAATGTTTAGAAGACTAATAGCAGGTGAGATCAATCCAACCCTCAGGAAACATGGCTGGGATCAGCTGCATTGAGTGTCTGGTTTCTAAATGATCATCATTATTTATGATGAGCCACAACACAAGCAGCTGCAAATGATTCCCAAACCTTGTAAAACAACAGTTCACTGCGCTTTCTTCAGCTTATTTTTGGACAGTCCTTTGCTTCAAAGAAATATTGGCTTAGCTATGATTCAATGTATCTCTGGTAAATAGGGCCTAAGGATGTTTAACATTTGCAAGTGGTACGTTGTTTGGTTTATAGCCCTGGCAACCTTGTTTTCTCCTCAAAAAGGAATAAAGACAAGGTTCGCCACATCATTTAATGACGAATAGCTGGAAAAGCATCTCCAAAAAGACAATAATGGTCATTGATCAGACAGTAAATTCTTAAAAATGAAAGTTTTAGAAATGAGAAATTAATCTTGCATTTCCCCAGCCTGGAAACTTCAGTTCAGTTTATGTTAGTGGTGTTGACAAAAATGAAGAAAAAGAACACAAACCAAACATCCTAAAGACTGCTCATAACTTCTTCTGCCAGTCCAGTTCTAGATAAATCCCTTTGTAAAAAGGGTTGTCACACAGATGCCTCTTTAAGGTTTACCTTGCTTGCTGGTAAACTTGGATGGAAAGAATAATTTCATGTGTCTGTTGTGGTCTTGTCTTCTCTGAGCTATGTTTTTATACCTTGACCATCTCTTCAAAGGCATCCCTGGAGAGAATTCTCTCAACAAATACAGATTTGAACAAGTATTTAATACAGGTGTTTATAGCTTTTGAGATGCTGTACCCAAACCTTTTTTTAATCTCTTTTTTTTTTTCCTGTTCTCTTTTCTTTTTTCTTTTAATACATTTTCAAGTTTTTGAAATGTGCCTCCTAATTTTAAAATAGCCTCTGTTAATGTTTTGTTTAGCCATGTTGGCTTCCTTCTTTGTGATGTTTCTAAAAGCATTATGGCAAATGGTGTACATTTGTTTTGAATTTCTAGTGTGTTGTCTGCCACCATTTTGTAGTTTTGGCTTCCTCTTCTCCTTTCTTTCTAAAGGTTTTAGAAACTTATAATGTAATTCTTCTTTTTGAAATTAAGCACTGCTACAGTGGCTGTATTGCTTTTCTTACTCGTGAAAAGAGAATTGATATTTATTCATCAGGGTCTTAGAAAGTAAATTTTAAAACAGGTCTGCAAAGTTGTCATTCACTTCACCTGAAAAACTGGCTTGGTTTCACATATGAAAAGTTATTTCTATCCAGTCTATATTACAATAGATGGAATCTCATTATTATGGTTTTCTCCTTAACTTCTAATCACTTACAACTTCTGACAGTCACTATCACTGTCTAGTTGAGCAATCTTGATACTATACTTTTCCTATTTGGGCCTTGAATTTCCATTCCTATGAAGATTTTATGTTACTTGTTATTCACCCATTTACTTGAATTTGACCATGATTTACAGATGAAACTATCCCAAACGAGGATAAAGCATTTTGAAAATAAAACAGGCAGTATAAAAGAAGTTAGTCAACCATCTCAAAGTGCCATCATTTTTAGAATAAAGGTACTTCTGGTAAAAGCTAGGAGCCTCCCAGAAGGGTGTTCTTAGAGTCTAATTGCTTATAGAAATTGTAGCTATATATATATCTCAGTACCATACGCAAATGTGTGTTAGTGTAAGATGTAATTCTGTGTACTGATTACTGTAATTATATCTCTGGGTTAAAGGTTTCTTCAAAGCTTCTCCAACAGAAAATAACAATATCTCTGCTATTGTGAGATTCCAGGCAAGGCAGATAACAAAAATATGAGTGGGTAGACTTCAGCAATAGTTTAGAAATCAAATCAATAATGTAGGAGACATAATGAAGATATAAGACTGGTAAGCAATACCTTTCCTGTGCCTCAATTCTCTTTAGTCCAGAAGAAAAATATGAACAAGACTTTGTATCCTGTTGCTCTGCTAATTGGAAGAATCACTTTTCCTGGTTTGTCAAAGAAATCCCAGAAACAAAGAAATTAAATACAGCAAATTA
This sequence comes from Aramus guarauna, assembly GCA_013400195.1. Taxonomy (NCBI): domain Eukaryota; kingdom Metazoa; phylum Chordata; class Aves; order Gruiformes; family Aramidae; genus Aramus; species Aramus guarauna. The sequence goes on from VXBL01006280.1 coordinate 154,092, forward strand.
GAGGAAAAAAAAGGAGAAACTTGACCTAACTTAGAAGAAGGGCAGGCCAGGAAAAATTCAGTCCACCTTTGGGATAGTTGGAGAGTTCTACAAGCAAGAGTGTGCTTAAAATCCGGGGGAGATAAGAGGAAAACTGAAAAGCTGAGAATACCTTGAGCTCTCTCCAACAGATAACAGTAATATTGCCTGCTGTTCCCAGCAAGTGAAATTGAATTGCTTTCTTGCTTTTAAATTTAGCAGTATTAGTGTATTACTCTCAATAAATTGAAGTTTGGATGATAAATTCCAGTGTAAAATCTACTTTCAATTCCCCATTTATTGGAAAGTAAAAAGCCTTTGTGTAAGACATCTCCATTAGAGTTCTCTGATTTGTCATACAGCTCTTAATGGAGGATGTTTAACTCACCTTTTAAGTTCTGCTGTTATCTTGCTCTAACAAAACAGATAGATACAAAGAGAAATAGAGGAAAAGAAGCAATCTGGAAAATACGTCTTTTTGTTGACATTTGCAAGACTTGAAAGGACTGATATTTCTGTCGGCAGTCCAGACTCTGGATTGACAGTCAGCCAAAACAGTTACTCTGGTTGCAGACTGAATTTACACATCTGGTATCGTCTCATTAGTCTTGTCTCCAACCATTTTTTTTCCAGGTGAATTCCACTAGGCAGCAGTCTCACTTGTTGGGTTGGTTTCTTCCAGGGTCCTCAGTAGTTCAGTGGTGACAGTAACATACTTGCTGGGGTTCTGGTAGTACAGAAGGCTTGCTAGCAAAGTGTACCCTCTTCAACAACTTCTCTTACGGTGCTGTGTCAATTGCCACTTTCATTAAGTGCCAGTCCTTACAGAAATCAAAGGCTGGAGTGAACTTCATGCAGCAAGGCATCGGCCTGTTCCATAGGTGGGCTGAATTGCCCATTGCAGTGAATCTGCAGTGCTGAGTTTGCTCAAGGATATTAGAAAACCCCTTAGTAATTCATAAGGAAGTTTTAGTCTTTCCTGTCCCAACACTCGGCTGTAGAAAATACAGATAAATTCCAGTAGCCAAGCAATATTTTTCATATTTCTTTTACAAATGAGCTATAGACTGTCTGTTTATAATGAAACCCAGCTTTCACTAAAACAGTCAATTATCATGAATAAGTTTAACTTTTCCCATTCCAGTCCAGAAACACCAGCTTTACCAGTGTCTTTAATTATAAGGATGAGCAATGATCCCCTGAAGCAAAAATGAGTTACTGCATGACATTTGGTGATATACCATACAATGACTCAGAGAAGACTGTATGTCATTGTAATTCAGTGCTGCACATTTTCTGGTGGCTATGCATTGTGAAGTGATGAAAATTAATTCTCCACCTTATCAGCAGAGGTAAAAATACTTTTGTTACGTTAGAGGAGAGAAAACATCAATAATTTAACATCTATCTTCTTAATACTGGCTTAATTTTAATGACATATAAAGATGAGCACATTTTGATTAAAATGATAAACTCACAAAACAACACTCTTCCAGCTTGCTTTGTTAGTCAACATTGGCCATGTTCAATTAGCATCAAAAATATATTATACCTTTTTATATGTGTATTCTACATATTTAGCAGTTGAGGTAAAGTAAAATTCTGCAATAAGGTCAGAGAGATAAAATGTAAATAATTAAATACTTGTCTTTCTAAAACCGGATTAGCTATTATGAAATTTAGAGATAGAGCAACTCACTGAAACAATAAAGGTTATTCATAGTATAACATGCTTCTATTCTGCTTTGTCAATCAAAATTCACCTTACTCGATAAGCTTCAGAAGAAAATGCATCATTATTTGCTTTCTGCTTGTATCAATTGAAAAAATCTCATGTTGGTACTCAAATACGAAAGAATCTAAATTAAACAAAGTTATTTATCTCTAAATCATATTTTTTAGATTGTCAGAGCTCTTCTGTTGATCTCCAGTTTTTCCAAAGCAAGTTTAAGTAACAGCATATTTATTACAGAGACATTGTAATGGGGCAAGTGGCTGTGGCAAATAATCAAAAGCACCAGAATTTCATGAGTCTTAGAAGAAGCAGTGTCACAATGTCACATCTTTAAGTCACTGAAATGAAGCACAGGAAAATAACAGACTGAGAACTGTGCCTCTACTTTGCTCTTATTCAGGTGTTACAGAACAGGAATTGCAGCCACTGGGGTGGCTATAGCAGTTCAGATGAAATGCTGGCTACATCTACACCAGCCCAGTTTACTTTAGATAGCCAACAAACCGTAAACTGTGCATTAAACAGGAAAAACTTTTTTCTTAACTTCAAGGCCTATGTATCCACTGTAGCCTAGATGGAGAAGTCAGGAAGGTATCCATAACTCTTGTTGAAACATGGTTCAGATGGAAAATAGCTGAAATCTTCTATCAGCCTTCAGACTATTTCATAACAGTGCAGACAGTCCATGAGCATTCTTGTGCAGTTTCCTGGAGGCTGTCTTGCTATAACTATATAACTTTCAGGGATATTCACAATCCAGAAATGAAGCAGTGAATGTTTCTATGAAATAGATTCTAACTGAATAAAAACTACAACCACTTTCCTGCACTTAATATTTCTTTCCTCCACATGCTAAGATGCAAAGATATCAGAAATAAAACCTTAGATAATAACAAAAGAAATCAAAAACTTTGGGCTTATTTCATTATCAAAACCTGTCCCCACACTATCTAGTGGGAAAAGTGGTTTATGCTCTGAAAATTACGGTTTCTAAATGCAATTAATATGTTCAGAAAGTCTGTCAAAATTATAAGAGTTATGAAGCTTTGCTTAATTTGTAGGTACTTCAGAGAGGAGTGTTACAGCTATATAAATACAGCACAGTGCTTAGCTTAATTAGTCCCAGTGGCCACATCTATAATATTAAGCTGAGAAGAGTTAGGGAAGAAGACCGAGCACACGTACCCAGCTTTGCAGCATGCAGTTCCTGGCATCATTTTGGCCTAGGGCCAGCTAGCACTCGTCCAGATAAACCCCAAACCATGTCTGAATTTTTGCATGGGTGAGGAAGCATTCTTAACATGCAGTTTGGACAAGTTACCATGTTCTGGTGGATAAGGTAGTCTAGCTGTATGGATGCAATCCATACCATACCATTTGGCTCAAAAGCTAGACGGTGGTTCTAAATGTTTCCTTTCCCAGTATAGGCATAGGGGGTGAGTTCCTACTGTGGCTGTACTGCTTTTGGGGCCCAAACACAAAAGTGACTCTTTCCCACACTATGTGGTTCTACTTCTTCTGGTATTGTTTTCTCTAGTCCCACTGTGCTGTGTAGACCCAGGCTGAGATGTCTAACTTCTTGTGTGTGTCAGGCTATATCCTGTCTCAGTTTCTTATCCACAAATTGTGCACTATAACCATTACATTCTCCCACCTTTAACTTATAGTGTCAAGTTAGAATGTAAGGGTTTTTTGGACTGAAATTATCTACTGGGGAAAAAAAAAGGCTCATTTAATTTGATGTCAATCTGATATATTTTAGAAGCTGGAAGCATACACAGGACACACAATAGCAGATGGGGTCCCTTAGTTCACTAAGGAGATCACAAAGCAATCACAGACAAATAATTGTCAAATTCTTTACATAAGTTTATCAAGCTGACAATTGATATTGAATTGGTTTGTGTGCTCACTTCTCCAAGAGGAAGAGCACTTCCCTTTCTGGCCATTAAAACATTCTGAGACAAAGCCAGAATTTCACTTAGTTATTTGCTCACATGCTTGCAGTGTTTGTTAGCTCATATAGTTCCCTGATCCCCACTTGGTATTTACGGCCTGCTGGAGTTTTAAAGTCAATCTCCACAGGGTCTTACATTTTGTTGACTAAACAGACTGAACTGTACATTCACCTGGGCTCTGTGTGAACAAAGGTGAAGAAGAATTTCCTCAGTTATTGGTTTCTTTTTTTTAATTTTCTAATTTAGATTTGTTCATCACCAGTGTACTCCTCATTGGACTTGCACAGGGTCTATCTTTCAGCTTACTTTTCTTTCTTCATGACCTATGTCCTTGGTGTATGTAGACATGGTGTGGAAGCGCCTGAAAGGTCAAGATGCGTCATGCAGGAAGTTACACAATGCTTATGGTAAAAGGGATCAGGATCATGGTATTAACAAAAAATTACCTCTTGTCATCTGGTGTCCTGAACAATAAAATTCAGATCACTACTGGCTTGAAATTCCAGAAAGGAACAGGTATAGTATTCAAAACCAGATGTTATACCTGAGCTGCAAGATAAAAAATGACATTAATAATGTTTAAACTAATTTATGGTTAGTTGTTTACATTTATTGCAGTGTTTTTTAGACTTTAGGCAATTGAATTGCCTCATCTGATTTTATTTTCTAAATTGTAGCTTAATTTCCTACAAACAGATTTCGTTTTCTCTACTAAATAATGCATGGTAGAACTAGCCAAGTATTTGCATTTGTTCCCCAACAAATTTTGTGAATAATGCCAAGACATCTGGAGTTTTTTCAGGCAAAAAACCAGATGATCTTACATTTAGGGTTCATTAAAGGTTCCATTATTTTTTCATAAGAAAATTATAAGTGATCTCTCAGTGTGCTATATGCAAAATAAAGGCAGAACATTTTCCTGTTTGTGATCTGCTACTCTGCAAACAATTTTTAGAAATATCTGTTTTCGTAATGTAGTTCTCTTCAGCAATGACACTTCCGTATCACTCAGTGAAGACCTAAGAAGATAAGGTCTTCTCTTTAGTAACAAAGATTTAACTCAGCAGAAGTATGGTAGCAAATACAGCAGAATACACAGTTCCTGACAGTAAGTGACCCTTCTTTTTTAGTGTTTAAGCAGAATAGTATAAACATTGTAGATGTCTCTAAATAAAGATACCTTGAAATAGAAATATCTACAGAGTACAATGCAGTGTTTTACAGGTACCCAGAACGAAGTCCTAAATGCACTTACTAAGCTACAAGAGGTGGTATAACTATGTTTAGGGGTGTCCATATTTCCAAGCAGATCCTCTCTTTGTTTTGGTCCATAATAGTGGTAGTACTATGGTTATCCATATGGCGTATATATATCAGTTCATTCCCAGGCACAGATATAGAGTGAATTAGTTACTGCATTGGGATGAGAGAGTCCAGAGAGGAGAGGAGAATCTGCACCACGCTTTACATCACATGCCTGAGAGTCAAGCTTTGCTCATATTGAGCACAAAAAAGATAGAATATACATGATATGGTGCTTTGTCCAGACCGGACCCAGCAGGCTTCTGTCCTGACCTGAATTGCCATCCCTACAGTTTGCCATGCAGTCCTGTCCACAGCCAGGTATCACTCATGCACTCATGGGTATCACTCATGCTCCAAAGATGGAGGCTATGCAGAATGCTGCAGCTTACTCCCATGTTGCATATGGCTACATGCACTCTGCAGAGCACTAGGAATTTAGAGATTAATTTTTTCTTTGGGGTAAAAGAACTGAGAATGACCTACTAAAAGCTTATGTAGTAGAAAAAAATGCTGGCAAACTATGTTATAATTAGCTGCTAACCAGTTAGTTATGAGTTGGTGCTGTTAACTGATAAATAGCTAAAGGATAGGGGATGACAGCTCTATTTTCCCTGTCTCATATGTTCTGTCTTGCAAAGTGGGAAGTCAGATCCTTGCTCTTTCCTGGCCATTAAAAAAAAATAAAAATAGAAATTGCATTTAGGGTACACTTACAAGGATTATTGTGCACAATCATTACAAGCTTTCTTTGCCCATTTGCCAAAACAGCAGGATACTAGCCTGCTTCAATCAAGAGGGATTTAACTTTAATTAGAAATTGATGCCATACCGAGGCAAAGATAATATACCTGCACTTGGCACTGCATCTATCTGCATTTTGTTCTTTGACATGTAGACAGAACATGCGTGTGATACTATACGGACCCTCACTTCTCTATCAAGTCCTATTCTGGACAGACAGTACTACTAAGTGACATAGTTTTCAGACAGTGACTATTGTTGGAAGAATATTACAGGCAGGTAACTGAAAACAAACTGCTGTTAAGACATGAATCAGTTTACAAAAAAGCTCTCTCTATGAATTTATATATACAAAGAGGTTATACACAAAGGATACCAAAATATAATTTGATGTTGAAAATGTCCATTTCAGCACATGGCTCTGGAAATTCTCCAGATTATTGCCCCAAGACAAAGAGTGACTTTCAGTGGTGCAGATGGAAAAAATTTTTGAACATTCAGCAAATCTGGAATGTAAACATTGTTTGATGTGACAAATAGGTGAAAATAAATGGCAAGAGTATAAAGAAATAGATGATAATATCTACCTAGTATCATATAGTACTTTTTATCTGTAGATCTCAAATAGTTTGCAAAAAGAGGTCATGACAACTTCAAAGATGTTTGGAGTTTATTCAAATGTGACAGAATGGAAGATTTGTCACATTTGTATTCTATAAAGTGGTTTCTGAAGTGCTGTAGAGGATAACACATCTGAGACTTGCCGGTGAAAAAAGTATTGCAGCAGAGAAAACTCACAAAAAATAATGGAGAGAATCTATTTTAATGTTTTTCACAGCACTTTTTGTGGGTAAATTTTTCTTAATTTAGCAGAACATACCTGTTCATATATCTCTGTCTTCTAAGAGAGATTGCACTCCATTTAAAATGTAAGTTAAAATAAATATACTTTCCAAATCAGTGTTAGATGGTGAAGAGTATTGAATATATACTTATCTAATTGTTATATTCTGAAAAAAATCATACCTGCTGAAAGACTTCTTAAATGTTAGATAGTCCAGATTATAGCAAACCAAATGAGAAACATTACTTATAGCTCAGCAGTGAGATTTATGAGGACAGGTACAGAAACTCTGTCCAGGGATGAGTACTTGTTGGAGGTGGAATATTTGGTATGTGGATAGTTGCAGTTAGCAATCTGAGGTCTTACCATCTCAGGAAATTCCTCATAGAATAAATACACCTGAGATATTTTTAATAGTAAGAGGTACAGAATAACAGTTACAGAACTCATTTCATTCAGGAGTACATATTTCTGTAGTCTTTCCCAAATTAATGTCTTTTAAAAATAAAACTGATGAAGGCTCCATAGTAGAGAGTAGGAAGAGGTCTACTTGACTAGAATGGACTAGGCAAAATCATTGTTTTTTCCACTCAGTCTTTGAATGTATTAATGGATGTGCATGTTCCAATGCTAATTATTTGGATCAACAAAGGGGTGAAAAATTAGAATAACAAAATAATAGAAATATTTGTTAGAAGAGACCTCTGTATGTCAAGCAGTCCAGCCTCCCTCATAATGCAGTTCTATCAACACTAGGTCAGGTCAACTCTGGCTTTGTCTGGCCAAGCAATGAACTTGGCAGTTTCACAGTCTCTCTAGGCAACATGTTTCAATGCTGCACTATCCTTATGGTGACAATTTGCTTCCTTAAGTCCGACCGGTATCTTCCAAGCCACAAATTTATGTCCCTGTCACCTGACATTACTGAGAATTGGTTGACTCTTTCATGTTTTGCACTACTTTTCAAATAGTTGCAGGCAGGTATCGGATTATCCCTTAATTTTCTCTTCAGGAAACTAAAGAAGGTGATCTCTTCAAAGGCCATATGCTCTAGGTCCTTGACCATCTTTTTAGCACATCTTAGAAAATTGGGTGCTCTTTAAAGTCTGAATGGGTGCAAATGGCTAACTTTCCTCTTAGAAGAACATGGGTCAGTTAAGTGGAGAAACAGTAAGCTAACTGTAGGTGATGGAACTAAAATCAAAAGGAAAGAAAAACTTTGTGCATAAGTGCTGTGTGTGTAGGTGTCAAGGTTTTGGTAGCAGGAGACTGTGGGGGTGGTCTCTGTGAGGAGAAGCCAGGGCTGCCCATGCCAGACGCAACTGATTCCAGACGGCTCCAAGGGACCCACCTCAGGGCACAGCTGAGCTCTGCAGCCAAGGTGTGATGTCACTGTGATAACGTATCTCAGAAAGGGTAGAAAATACCTCACAGGCATGGGAGGAAGGAAGAAAATTCCTGAGAAACAATAATGTGAACAAGAAGGTCAGGTAAGAAGGGAGAAGGTGTTTTAAAATTTGCCTTTGTTTCTCACTACCCAGATCTGTCTTAACTGGCAATAAATTAAATTACCTTCTTCCAAGTCGAGTTTGTTTTGCCTGTGATGATAACTGGTAAGCAATCTCCCTGTCTGCATCTCAACTCATGAACTTTTTCATCCTATTTATGCCCATGTTCTGTTGAGAAGGGGGACTGGGTGAGCAGCTGGGTGGGCAACAGGCTGCTGGCCAAGGGTAACCCACCACAACAAGAAAGGACAATAACTGTTTATGCAACTTGGACAAGATCCCTGCATTAAACTTACATTAAACCAAGAAACAGAAAGTGAATAAAATTCCGTATCGCAGCTAGTGATAAACAACCAATTCTAGTGAAATCAGTGAGCCACTGACTGCCACTGGCTGATGATCTGGTTCTGTTTCAGTTCCTGAGTCACTCTGACATAATCATGATGAAAATTTATCAATGGAAATCTCTAAGTGTTATGAATATATTCATTTTTATAAAAACACATCACTGCTTTGATGGAAACAGATGGTGAAGAGAGGCAGAAGAGAATGAGCAACAAGATTTTTCTTTTCCCCTGTGCTTGGTGATTGCATTGGAAATGGGGTCCATTATTAGAAGTGACTACAGTGGAGGGTTTCCTCTCTGTGAAAAATCTTGCTTTTCAAAACTTTGTGCTGGCCCAAGTAATTCTAAAATAATGCCATTGATCCCATTGATCCTTACTCAGGTAAATTACCGTTATTGATAGATATGAGCTTCCCTGCCAAGCATTTCACTAGGCAACTTCTGGGCTGGGGTGTCCTCAGGATTTCACTTCTTTGGCATTACTATTCTGTGGATCTTATACCTTAAACCAAAAGCCATGCCAGCAGTGGAGTCACCCTTTCTTTAAAGCCAACATTTCTAGACATCAAATAGGGTAAGCAGAAGTAAAGTTAATTAGTTAATAAGTAAGATTATGTGTCACAAGATAGATGTTGCAATCTGACTATACATATCCATGTCTTCCTGCACAGTCAAAAGAGAGAACAAACATTTCTTCTAACACAGGTATCTAAGATGCAGAAGATCAAACTCTGCAGCCACTCTTATTTTTCTGGTTGCTAGATAGACTATTTCAGGCTATTGCTAATGAATGCAAGCATCATTCCTCTTCTACCTTTTTTTTCATCTGTGCAACTTGTCTTAGCCAAGAGAATTTGGCACATTCTCTGGTCTTGAGCCATTCCAACTGTTGGACCTACCCCAGTCACAGACTTGAATCCTATCAGAAAAATTGTATTAGGGCTGGAGACCATATGCTATACCATGCAGACCACCATGCCACAAGGGTGACACAGATTTGGTAAACTGCATTAGGGGCACAGATCCTGGGGAAATTTTGATGGAATCCAGCCCAGACTCTCTCAGACTCCTTAGATTTGATGGAGATTTGCTGAGCTGAGGGTGTTTCAGTCAAAGCAGTTCCTACAGCTTTAGTGAATGACATAGACACATACAGAAAGGGAGCAAAAGGGTTTTACATCCTCTGAAGTTTTGAAGTACCTTCCAGACTTTCAAGCTGTTTGTCATTTTTCCCCCTACAGTATATAGCTACAGCTGCCACAGAATCTCTTCCCTTTTTAGCAGAAGTCGTCACAGAAACAAAGTGCAGAATTTTAAGGCCTTGGAATGTAACAAAAATTATTGACAGTAATGAGGATGCAGGAGTAAATAGAATTGTTAACAATGGAATAATTTACTTGGCACATAGCTCAGCTTTCTACACGGGAACTTATCCCTATCACTTGCAAATGTACTTGACAGCCAGTTAACTGTTAGTTTACTACAGTGAAAACCCATACTACAAATGCCAATCTGGTTCAAGGGCCAGGATATGTACTTTTGAATTATAGCTGCTCTGCAAGTTATTCTCTGCCCTCTTACTCTGATGATGGATGAACTAAGATATGTAAACATTCTTTTTTCAGAACAGCATACAAAAACTGGTGCATTTTTATAAGGGACTAAAGGTTAATTCAAACCTGCCATCTGAGGGATGCTGTCAGTTTGTATTTAACACAGGGATTTCTAGATTCTTTTCTCATTTTTTATGCTTGTCAAATAATTTCTTCCACATGCAAAGCCTTCCAGCACACACATGCCCTGACTAAGAAGGGCAAAACCAGTTTGAATCCTAGCGTAGTTCTTGCCCTCTGTAAATCTTTTTTTGTTTTCTTTTGTTTGTTTGTGTGTGGGGTTTTTTTGTTTTGTTTTGTTTTGTTTTGTTTTTTAATACAAGCCTTCTGATCCTATTTTCTTGATAGCCAAATTCCCATTCTTTCCTATGCATGTTGTAGGAGTAAAACAGACAGGCAAATCATCTCGGATGGGGTTGCACTTCACTCCTCTTGGTCAGCTCAAATAAGTCACCTTATTCTGTGAGGCAAGATCTCCTTTGATTCAAAACAAGCCTCCTTGTTCTGATTCTCTGTGAAATCTCAGTATGGTTTTACTTGCCTTTTTAGCTGCATTAGTCATCATGTTGGTTGCCTTCAAAACATGAAAAATACTCTGTAGTCCATTCCATTCTCTGTCATCTCTCAGACTAGGACTGAAATAACTATGCAGGGATTAGCAATGGGATACAGTGCTGCTAAAAATATTGTTTAATTCCCAGTGGAGATCTGCAGTCAGTTCTTGTTCTGATGACAGTGAAGGATACCCTTCTCTTAACTGAATGGAATTTATGGCATAGATACTAGCTCACAAAGCACCTACACATTAGGGAAAGTGTATTTTACTTTTAGTGCTGAAGTATTTTTAAGATTTTGGCTTCAGTATCTCAGTCTCTCATGCTAACACAGCAGTCTGTCTGCTGTTGTTTTGTACGCAGCTGAAGTTGTAGATTTTCCAAAAAATGGTGCATTTTTTCTTACATCTTACACTGGACAAGGATTAAAATATATTTTAAAGCTTAAGGTGGCAAGTCCTAGGTTTGTGAGGTCAGGAGATTTCTGTAAAATAACTCATACCTTCACTCCCCAGAAGTTCTTTGCTTCAGGATCCTTAGAATATCATGCCTGTCATCATACTTAAACTGAGATTTATTGCATTTTTTAAATTCTTTTTTAAAAGTTATATTCACTCATATAAGATACATATTCAGTAACACTGAAATAGTGTTTGAGTTACACATAAAGAAAATCTTAGGATATTGGACTATTTTATACAGAGTTTAGTAGCACAGGCCACCGTACCCATACAGCAGTTGCCATGGGAAAAATATGAATATTGCTAGGAAAACTGCATTATGCACTATTCAGTCTGCTATACAATAATCTTACTCATATGAGTGGACCTCTTAGAGTAAATACGTGATGCAAAAAAAAAATGAGCAACAGGGAAAAAAGATAGAAAAGAGGATTTTTTTTTTTAATTTCTCTGATAGTACATAGATATTCACACAGTTTCTAACTTGGCTGATTCAAACTCATTGAATTAAGAGGAGCCTTGACAATGGTCTTGCTAATTTTTGGTAGCAGTCATCAGCTCAGAGTGTGCCTAAACTATGCACCCAATCATGGACAAAATGCAGAATTTTTTGCACCAAAATTTTGCATAGATTTAAGCATGTGCTTAACTGGTTTCCTAAGCAGAGAAGGTCTTTGTGATAGTGATTTTTCTCTGTCAAGTCTTATGACCCTTTGGTATTGTTATCTGTCTTTTGACAATTTTAATGTTTAGGAGTTGATGGAAAGTCTCAATTTTGCAGTTTCTTATTAACTGGCAAATTTTACAGTCAGGATGGGATGAACCTACTGCTCTCTTCTGATCTCTTTGATGAAGTTAAGCATAAATGCTCTGCTTAATTCAGGTTTCTAACTCACATGAAATCTCCAGGGGTCAAGCAGAGAAAACGTCCATGATAATTAACTCTTTCTGTACCAAGACCTTTTTGATGTGTTCCCTTCTAACGCTGGGAAATGAAAAGTCACTCTCTCATATAGGACTTTACAGACTATTCTCTTTGGGTCCAGTTTTTACATTAATCTGCATTCTTAAACTTTATATATTGCCTGGTACTGTTCATATCTAACATTTACCAGCCTGACATAAATTGCAAACAACTGCAATCTGTTTTAGATTGTTTCTCTTCAGAAACCTTCAGGGTTTTTTTTTACAGCTTCTGGTGCATTAGCATGTACACCAAACCTTACTGCACTTGCAAAGTGTTTGTTTTTCACAGCTGTCATAATAAGCATTTAGGTCCTTGAACACAGCTTCTCCCATTAATCTTTTGACTAAGAAGTGTCTTTTTCTAATTTTGCCTTGAACTTCTAAATGTTAAGCCTCTGCTTTATTTTCTTTAGTTTTCCTGACCCCTGATGAGCCAGGGAACATGATATGGTTACTCCATGCATGTGTCCAGGCCCTGAGGGCACCACCAGCCCTGACTGTCCCAGCCCACCCCCTGGGGCTCCCCCACCTGCCCACGGCCCAGGACCCCACATCAGCCCCCCAGGCCCGTCAGCCCCTGCCCCAGCGATGCCCCAGCAGGGCCGGTCTCCAGCTCCCCACCGCCCTGCCCTGCCTGGCCATGGGCCCCACCGAGCCGGGCCCACCCACGGGCCCATGTCCCAGCCTGGCCTCGGCCTGTCTCTGTCCCCATGGAGGTGCCCGATGTCTGGTGCTGCCCCCGGTGCCCCGGCTGCCCCACTCCTGGCTGGGGCGGTGGGACGGGCCCTGGCTGCCTGGCCCTGCCCTGCCGCCCCTCCATGGGGAGCCCCCGCTGCTCCTGGCACCTGGCCCAAGGGAGCCGATGGCTCCCGCTCTGCCCTGACAGTATGCTCCTCTTCCCGCAAAGCAACCTTGTTCTTTGCTGAGGCCATAACTAAACCCCCAACACCGTGTCAGCATCTTACAGAAAAGAAGTCTACAATTGTTTTTAGAATCTGAATTTTAAAACTAATCAGTAGCTCCCAACATCTTCAAAGAGAAAAAAATAAATGATACAAGTGTTTGGTATATTTGTAAATGGATTTCATACTTACCCACACCTATAATAGCATTTTAAACATTCCAACATTTCTTTTTTAATGAACCATATTGGTAGTTTAGTTTTAAATGCCTCTTTTTGCATAAAGGACTAGAAATGTTTTTCTGCCTACAGATTCAGATTTCTGGAGTAAAACCACTAACTGGCTAGCCTATCAGGTAGATAGCACTCAGAAAATGGTTCACCAATTTTTGCTTCAAAGCAGCATATCACTTTGCTGATTTTATTTAGAGATAATTTGTAACTTTGAGAAAGCTAGTATTTTTATGTTATCTCTGTTCTTTAGTTATCTCTCATTTCACATTTCTTAGTTCATTCCCAGCTAATAAAAAACCCAAAATGCCAGCCATCCAGTGATGGATGTGCATTGTTTTGTGGCATAAAACATTGTTCTGTGTTAGTTTCTGAGAAGAACAAGGAGAACTGACACAAACCATAGTGCTGCAGAGATTAGAAGCTGCTAGATGTCCATACTGACAGAAAGATTCAAAAGAGTGAGGAAGAACAGAAAGGAAGAAAAAATTCGTAGAAGAAGTCTTTGGTGAAAGACTTTTGCAGCTTGTTCTCAGCTTTCATCTACTGTTCCTGTAAGAAGCAGGGCTGGGTTGGGCAGAAGCCTCCTGGGGAGGAATGGTGGCTCTCTCCTTCAGCAGCTGCTCAAGAAAAGGTTGCAGGAACTGCACAACATGGGAAGGAGAAGCAATCAGAGAGACACAGCAATGAGGTGGGGGCTTGCAGTTAGCAGACACTGACAGATTACTGGAATGAGAAGGGAGGGGACAGAAGGGCTTTGGGAACGATGGAGGGGGGAAAAAAGTATCCCATGGATCAGGGGAGGTTGTGCAACTTTTGCTGCATGTTGGAAAATCTGTAAGTCTGTTCCTGAAGGACTGTGTCCCATGGAAAGGACCCACGCTGGAGCAGGTCTTGAAGAACTACAGCCTGTGAGAAGGACCCACATTGGAGAAGTTTGTGGAGGACTGTCTCCTGTGGGAGGGACCCCACACTGGAGTAGGGGAAGAGCATGAGGAAGAAAAAGCAGCAGAGACAGCGTGTGATGAACTGATATCAACCCCCATTTCCCATCCCCCTGCACTGCTCAGGGGGAGGAGATAGAGAAGTCAGGAGTGAAGTTGAGCTTGGGAAGAAGGGAAGAGTGGGGGGGAATTGTTTTTTTTTTAAGATTTTTAAAATTTGTTCTCATTTCTCATTATCCTACTTCATTATTAATTGGCAATAAATTAAATTAATGTCCCCAAGTTGAGTCTGTTTTGCATGTGATGGTAATTGGTAAGTTATTTCCCTGTCCTTATCTCGAACCATAAGCTTTTTGTTGTATTTTCTTCCCTTGCATTGTTGATGGAGGGGCAGTGATAGAGCAGCTTGGTGGGCACCTGGTGGCTAGCCAAGGTCAACCCACTACACAGTGTGAGAACTTCAGTGTTTATCATCCTCTTAAGAGGAAGGAAGAAAGCTGTGCAGGCAGTGAAGCAGGCAGCAGCAAGGTGGATAAAGTGGACAGTTTTATCAACTTATGAGTCTACGTCATGTTTTTCTGTCATGTTGCTATTCTAAGATTGAGGAAATTATGCTTAATGTAGGTGGTCTTATACAATTTTCAGTTGATACAGAAGGGCAAGTAATCTCACTGATTTTTAAGTTTTTGAGCATCCTTTATGCTGAGGAAAGGTGGATCATCAAAAAGCTAGCAAGTCAGTTAAATTTTTGAATGAAATTTACAACCTCCTGATGAGACCATATTTGAAATTGAGTAATCAGAAAAAGAAAGTGTGAAACAAATAGTTATTGAAGTGATAAGAAGGGGAAAGCTCCAACTATTGAGCCCCATCTATTCCATTAAAGATGTCTGCCTGCTAAAAATTGTAACCTGGAAGAGGGTGTCAGACCAGGGGACATAACAGAGTACAAGAAAGGGCTGAATAGACGGGTATACAATGAGTTGGATTCAAGCTTATGATGTCTAAATGTAAGTGTCCACTTGTGTTTGAAAACATTTCCAGTATTTTAAAATAGCATTTTAGTCACTGGAGGCTAGTCAGTACTAGGGGTCTCGAGAATGATTCAGTTGTCCACTGTAGGAACCTAAGAGTTTTTCCATTTCCTAGGTAGATGCATCTTCATGTCCTTGGCTGTTTAGGACATTCAAATGGGGCTGTTAACTGTGACATGGGACCTGTGAGAGACCCATGTTGTTCTGAAACAGCAGTTGAAGGCAAGGTGGGACATAGTATGTTTTAAACAACAGTAGAGATCCATCTGCATTACCATTTTAGTTTAGCTTGCTTCTGAAGCAAATCTCCAATCATTCCCATCTTCAAAGCTTTGGTTCATGTCACAGAGCATTCTTGGATCACTTCAATATGACTTTTCTCAGATGAAATTAAACTAGAAAGTGTGCTTCCAGAGTGCATTTATTGTGTTCTAGCCACCAGTGGGAGCTTAGTCCGTGGAACTAAATTAGAGTTATTCTGAGTAAGTCCCCTGAAAAGCATTCTGAAGTTTGGTCATCTGCACCTACTGTTTTTCTCTAAATGTCCACTTCTATCATATCCTAGTACTTGTTAACATAGATGTGGCTTTTGTTTATGCAACTGAAACTTACTTTTTGTGTTTCTAGTCAGCTGCATACCCCTGAATTTATGCATGGTAACTTCAGCCTAAGTTTATATTTGGTAACCTCAAACTGAATTCCACACCACTTGCAAAGGGATGCCTAACTTCAAAATTCGTATCCAGGACATGAGTTTGAATGGCAAATTATTAATTATAATTGCCTAATAAAAAAAAAATTATAAGGATGTTACCATAAATTGTTCCTCTTCAAGCCACAAGGACTTCTCAAGAGCACAGATATTAGGCAACCACCACACTTATTTTATAGTATATGATACTTGACATAATCTATGAAGCTTCATTCTTCATGGAATGAGGACAAAGAGTGGTCCTAGTCAGAAATATTAAATTACATTCTATATGGTTAAAGAATAGCTAATTCCTGTTGAAATATTAACTGTTAAAATCTCAGGTGGAATGATCCTCTTTTCTGTTTTTTAAATTACATTATCTACAGAATTGGAGACTCAAAATATATATGAAAAGGAATTAATGTAAAAATCATATTGAATAACAAAACATAATTATGCCACATCTTAAAAAAGGACTAGAGTACCTAATTTAGAGCCTCTGCTGAGAAAATTGAGTTCATCACGGAAGCACACTATCGTTGAGTTTGGAAGAGACCTGGAGATTGTCTAGTTCAACCCCGAGCAGGATCAAGTAGACCCGGTTGCTCAGGGACATGTCAAGACTGATTTTGAATATCTCCAATGACTGAGACTCCACAACCTCTCTGGGCAACTGTTCCAGTATTCAATCATCCTTCCTTACAGGAAAACACTTTTTTATTAAGTTTAAATGAAATTTACTTTATTGCAGTTTCTGCCTGTTGCCTCTTTCCTGTCACTAGATACCATTGAGAAGAATCTGGCTGTGCTTGTTTTGCTGCTTCCACCAGTCATTTATACATGTTTATAAGATCCCCTCCTGAGCCTTCTCAAAGCTAAACAACCGTAGCTGTCTCACCCTGTCCTTGTATTACAAATGCTCTAATATCTTAATCATCTTCATGGCCTTTCATTGGACTTGCTCTAGCACATCCATATCTGTTACTCTAGGAAGCCCAGAACTGGCAACCATGTACCAGATGTGGTCTTACCATTGCTGAGTAGAGGTGAAGGATCACGTGTCTTGATCTGCTGGCAATATTCTTTCTGATGCAGCCCAAGAAGCTGTTTGCCTTCTTTGCTGTGAGGGTACATTGCTGATTCATTGTCAACTTGGTGTCAATCAGAACCCCAAGGTCCTTCTCAGCAAGTCAGAAATCTGACTAGATAAACAACATCTACTGCTCTTCCCTTGTCCATTAAGCTAGTCATTTCACTGTAGAAGGCTATCAGGTTGGCCAGATACTCTTTCCCTTCATAGATCCATGCTGACTATTCCCAACCATCAGTTTCACTGTTCAGATACAGCTTAATCCCAAAGGCATTCCAGGTCTGTAGTCACTTTCGTTTTTCACCGTGAAGTTCCGCAGCTGACCATATCTTTGCTTTGGAATTGCTTCCGGCTTGTTAGGAGTTAGTCAGCTTTTTTACATACTTGCCTGGTACATAGAAAGCACTAGGATCTTTCTAATCAACATTACTCCTACCCTGGCTCTCAGAACTGTAATTAAGCTAATTTTTAGATCACTGGCCCAAGATGTATGACCTTTTTCACTTCTCTTTTCTTCCTAGGTGGGTAGAAACCCACATTTGTAAGTCACAGGAGAATGTACTAGCAAGATGCCTATAGCCTTTGCTGAGGGAATACTCTATGTCCTCTCCATTTCTCAAGGCAGCAGAGAAACCTCTGAAACTGTATTTTCAAATTCTATTGGATGGGTAGTTTTGCTGACTCACAGATTTAAGAAAACTGAACTGCTTTGTGTGAACTAGATGTCCTAAAAGTACATGTACAGATAAAGAGATTAAATGCTAGGCCTTATTTTCACTGGGGTTTGGGTGGTAGTTTATATAATTCCTTTTGTTAAAGAACACAAGTTAAAAGAGGTATATACCAGACTGGAGGAAACCAAGGAAAAACAAGTGAGCTTAATCATATTTATTAAGTAAAGAAGTTGCTTAGTTGAGCACTTTCATCTTAAACTTTACTGTTCCCAGCAGGCAAAGGTAATTTGGGAAGTGTGAAAAGTACTGTAACTGAGGATCAGATACCAGGTACCTCTGTGTATTCTGTTTTACGCCTTGTGTACTAGGTTTCAAATAGATGAGGAGGCAGCATGTGATCAACAGGCTAACATAGTTTTTAGATCCTCGGTGCCCCCTGGATGAACAAATATGTTAGCAGATATTGGATATTTGGTTGATTAAATAAGCAACAAGCCCATACCTGAGATCTGAGCTATTTGTGATCTTCAAAGTTGACAGGAAAATATATTCAGGAAAGTTTATAATGGTCCATTTTTCCTGTGGTTTTTTTTTTTTTTTTTTTTTTTTAAACCAAGATAATGGTATTGAATACATGCAGGAATCCCTCTGTTTCATTTGGAGAAGCATATAAACTTTTTCTGTTCTAATTACAATGGTGGTGGATAAGGGAAGAGCAACTGATGTCATCTATCTGGACTTGCCCAAAGCATTTGACACTATCCTGCATGACATCCTTGTCTCTAAATTGGAGAGACAAAGATTTGACAGATGGGCCACTCGGTAGATAAGGAATTGGCTGGATGGTCGCACTCAGAGAGTTATGGTTAATGGCTTGATGTCAAAGTGGTGATCTGTGACGAGTGGTGTTCCTCAATGGTCAGTATCGGGACTGGCACTGTTTAACATCTTTGTCAGTGACATCAACAGTGGGATTGAGTGCACCCTCAGCAAGTTTGCCAATGACACCAAACTGTGGTGAAGCTGACATGCTGGAGGGAAGGGATGCCATCCAGAGGGACCTTGACAGGCTTGAGAGGTGGGCCCATGCAAACCACATGAAGTTAACAAGGTCAGGTGCAAGGTCCTGCACATGTGTGGGGGCAATCTCAAGCACAGCTACACGTTGGGTGGAAAATGGATTGAGAGCAGCCCTGAGGAAAAGGACTTGGAAGTGTTGGTTGATGAGAAGCTCAACATCAGATGACAATGTACTCTTGCAACCCAGAAAGTCAACTGTATCCTGGGCTGTGCCAAAAGAAACATTGAGGGAAGTGATTCTCCCCCTCTACTCTGCTGTTGTGAGAGCCCACCTGGAATACTCTGTCCAGCTCTGGGGCCCCCAACATAAGAAGGACATGGAGCTGTTGAAGTGAGTCCAGAGGAGGGCCATGAAGAGGATTAGAGGGGTGGAGCACCTCTCCTATGAAGACAGGCTGAGAGAGTTGGCATTGTTCAGCCTGGAGAAGAGAAGGCT
Source organism: Aramus guarauna (assembly GCA_013400195.1). NCBI lineage: Eukaryota > Metazoa > Chordata > Aves > Gruiformes > Aramidae > Aramus > Aramus guarauna. The sequence goes on from VXBL01006280.1 coordinate 173,225, forward strand.
CTGGGGAGACCCTATAGCAGCCTTCCAGTACCTGAAAGGGGCCTGTGTCCCCTTTCAAAAAAGCTGGAGCTGTTTATAAGGGCATGTAGTGATAAGACAAGGGGTAATGGCTTTAAGCTGAAAGAGGGTAGATTTAGGTTAGATATAAGGAAAAAATTCTTTACTGTGAGGGTGGTGAGGCACTGGAACAGGTTGCCCAGAGAGGTTGTGGATGCCCCATCCCTGGAAGTGTTCAAGGCCAGGTTGGATGGGGCTTTGGTCAATCTGGTCTAGTGGAGGGTGTCCCTGCCCATGGCAGGGGGGTTGGAACTAGACGATCTTTGAGGTCCCTTCCAACCCAAACTGTTCTATGATTCTATAATTAAAGCTGACTAGTTAAGAAAAAAAAAGAAAAAAAAAGTAATTCAGGATCCAGAAGACATTCCCTTTTTGTCAGCTTGTACGGCAAAAGACAGATATCCCTCTTTAACTCCAAAGACAGAAGAAAAAGTTCAGGACTCAGAGGGGATAGCCTTTATGGGTCAGGCTTCTCCTCTGTTGGATTTCATGTCCAGATAGGAGGTTGGGTTGCTGTCTCAGCCGTCATATTAGTTCCCAGGGTTGCAGTCTGAGTGGGGAAGTTGAGGAAAGTTCCAGCACATAAGTGGGGAAAAGAAAATCGGAAGAATTTCATTGGGATGCCAATTAAATTAGTATTTTGGTATTTTGGAGCTGTTCTGCAAGGAATGGCCAGAATTTTTGCTATCTCCGTCTAAAATATCTTGTGCAATTGCTATTGAAAATAGCCACTCTGTCTCTCATCACCATATATTTGATTTGGATAGTGAAATCCCCACCTATGAAGTGAAAATTTCTAAAATCTCATTCTAGCTGAAATAGGCAACAAGCATCTCTGATTTCCTATATATCTCAAATTTGCCAACAGAGTAGCTTCTATGAGTCTGATTCTTTGTAATCATGCAGCTTCTGCATCATAAAGGTATTTAAGCATGTATATAACTTTGTACTGTGAATAAGGTACAAAGGACTTTTGTATTTTGTAAAATCGAAATTTTAACTCATGAAAGCTATATTCCCATATGTATTTCCCAACATTGTAATATTTACTTCACATAGAGCTTCTAATTATATAAGTAATTGGAAAAAAAAGTAAGACTGTTATGTGCATTCAAAATATGAAGCAAATATTCATTTGTGTGTGATGGGATTTTTTTTTAAAGATTAGCTAATAAAGTGTTGCCTATTATTTTGCAATGCACTCTTGAATTTGATTTTAATGGCTATTGTAAGGGTATAGTTTAAATGGAAATAGAAACAAGGCCCTAATGACTGAGCCTGCCAAGCTGTAGAAAGTAACCTTGCTGTCCCATTGCAGAATTAAGACTACCACTAATCTTGCACTTACATGACCCCAATACATATTGCATCCCTCTAAATATTCAAATAAATTGGCCTGGGATAGCCTGGACCTCTATAATGAAAATGGCTATGTTAATGTTTCACTGATTACTGTATATCTTTTCATGGTGTTATGTTTACTAGAAATATTTTGAACTGAGAAGAATGAGTAGAATTAAGTAATAATTAATTTAGTTTTGGCATTATTTTGTCTGCAGAATAAGCAGCTGATTTTTATGGAAAAAATGGTTTCATTCTATATGCTAGACTACTTCAGTTTACCATATAAATTATTGCTTTAGGTGAATTCAGTACATCTTTGTAGGCTATTGCAACTCTAAATTAGGTCTTAAAGACTTAATAGCACTTATTACTTTAAATAAACCTAATAAGATCAGGCTTTTTCAGTGTAATTTTATTTTAAGTATATTAGTTAGTTATCCACAGCTGACAAGGACAGATGAGTTCTGCTCAGGGCACTCTTTCATCTGCATTGATCCATGCTAAAAAGACTAATATAAATTCTACTGGAATATGTTGTGGGCCTAAAAACAAGGAGTAAATATAAGATAAGGAGGTTAGCTACGAGCTGTAACCATTGCTATTGTTTAGACTTTTTTTTAAGATGTGAGCACTAGAAACAAATACTAAAATGACTTGTTGCTTATCTCATAAAATGGTTATCTTTTCCTCCACTAAAAGAGATTTTGCATCACCTGGTTCAGCATCTTGAAATGTCAGTAGCCAGTTTAGATGGAGAGATAACAAGCAAAAACCATAAATTAATTTTGCTTCCTTAAGTCTAGCAGGAACAAGGAGAAACATTAGGAATAATTGATAGTGACAGGATGAGAGAGATAAAAAGAGATGGACTGGGAAGTATTTAATGACTCTTTGTGGTATTACATCTGTCACACTTTTTGTGCTACATTAAAGTTTCATTATTTTCATATTTCTTGTGTTCATATTTTCCCATCCCCTTCTTTCTGCTAAATTTACCAAGTAATACAATGTAGATAATAGAGAGCTATTGCTGCAAATGTCATTGAATCTGTTACTGGACTGAATAAAGTATCTCAGCCATGCATTCCTTTTCATAATACATTTTCAATTAGTGGCTTTGGAATTCTATACAATATAGACTCATTCTCTTTTTTTTTTTGTGTGTGTGTGTTTTTTTGTTGTTGTTTTTGTTTTTTTAATAATCATGTAGAATGCAGTGAATTCTAAAAAGAAATGGTGAGACTTTCATTATGCAACTGTTAATAACCTGAATCAATTTCATTTGGCCAAAGAAAATTATTGCACAAGTCTGTTTACTGAAGAAGTTTATTTCTGTAAGGGCTGGTCTTCTACAGACTCTTAAAACAAATGGATTAACTTTGCTCGTCTGATAGATAACAGATATAATCTGAGCGATTCAGGTTTCCCTTGTTTCAATCTTCTTTCTTCCATCTCTCTCTTTTTACTTTTACAGCCTACACGTGTAGCTCTGTGTGTTAGTGTCCTGGCTCTGGCTAGGACAGAGTTAATGTCACCAGGAGCCAGGCCAGGTGAGCCAGGCTGGCCGGGGGCTATTCCATACCCTGTGACACCATGCGCACCAGAAAAGAGGGCTGGTCGGGGAGGGGCGGGTTTGGCGTGGATCTGGCATCTGTCATTGCCCATTGTGAATATCTGTTATCAGTACTGTTGTTGATTGTTTCCCTCTCCCTTGCTGTCCCAGTAACCTGTCCTTACCCCAACCCACGAGGCTTTTGCCTTTGTTTGTCTGTTCTCCTCCCCATCCCGCTGGGGGAGGGGTGAGCGAGCGGCTGCGTGGTGCTCAGCTGCTGGCTGGGGCTAAACCATATCAGTTAGTTATTTGGAAAAATGTAATGTCTGTCCCAAGAAGCTTTAAAACTTATGCATTGTTCAGGGACTTGCGAAAGGCTCACCACCTCTGATTGTTTAGTCAGTCTAGGGAGCTCAGGTAAGACAAGATGTCCCTCTTCAGAAGCAATGCCAAAAGCCCATTTATGTCCCCATGGGTCTTTGTGATCTCCACCCCTCTGGTAATGTAGTCATAATTGGACCTCTCATAGGAGTCATGTGTTCCCACCAGTCACCATTAAGACTAATTGGTCCCAGCAGCACAGCTAGCTGGGTCATGCTCCCAGTCACTCCAGTGGCAGCAATAGGCATCTCTTCTGTTTGGTATGAGAGTGACAGGTTGCATGGGGCACTGGTGTCTGTAAAGGCTTGGTGCCTGATGGGATTGGTTGTGCTGGGTCCCTGCACCCTGTATGTTCAATAAACAGCTTTTTACCCCTCTTCTTCCTGGTCAGAGGGAGGGCACTCTCATTGCAGGAGCTGTTTTCATACAACTTGCTAAGCAGTTGTTTATAAGATTCCCTTGAACTGGGGGGTAGGCTCACAGCTTTGGTGGCTGCTTCTGCTTTCAGCTGTTCCTTGATCTGTCATATATCTCCTTGGCTTATTCTGCTAGCTTGACAAGTTGGGCTTTTGTGCCACTTCTCCATTTTTCCCCAGGATCTTAGAGCCATCTCCAAAATTTCTTTCAGAAGGAGTCAATTTTCACCTGTCTTTTGTTTCTTCTTCTGTTTAAAGGGTTACTGCTGCAATTTGTTCTGATCTGCCTGCCACTTTGCCATCACATAAGGCTTTGCAAACTGAGTCCAGCCCATGCCAATTGCCATGCTTGGGCAGAGAGCTGCAGAACTTGCACAACTCCCAAGATCATGTAGTCCAACCCCCCTGCCATGGGCAGGAACATATTTCACTAGATCAGGTTGTTCAAAGGCACATCCAGCCTGACCTTGATCACTTCCAATGATGGGGCATTCACAACTTCTCTGGGAAACCTGTTCCAGTGCCTCACCACCCTTGTTGTAAAAAATGTCTTCCTCATTGTCAAATCTAAATCTACTCTCTTTCAGTTTAAAACCACTGCCCCTTGTTCTGTCACTACAGGCCTTGTAAAACGTCTCTCCCTGCCTTTCTTGTGAGCCCCCTTTGTATATTGAAAGGCCACAATAACGTGTCCCTGAAGATGTTATGGCAGCAAATGCAAGCTAAGAAGCTAAGCTGGAAGGCAAAGGCTGGCTTGGGCTGAGCACTGGACTAGTCTAGTACCTCTGCTGTTGCACAAGTACTAGATTCGCTCAGATAACTGATGTGCATCTGGTCCTCAAAAGTGCTTACACCTTCAGTCCCTAGGTGATCCTGGAAAGGTGTGCAATCTAAAATGCAGTCTTTGCTCTCATCAGCAGTATAGCTGATGGGTTTTCATAATTTTTTTTGATGGAATTTTATTTTCTTGGGCAAATTCAAGACTTGATGCTGAATGTGCCATTCCTTATAAAGTCTTATGGCAACTAACTATAGATACCCACTGTCCTTAAATGGACCTCCAAAAGCTTTTGGCAGAGTTTAACTGATGTAGGAGCCCTGGATCTTGATTTTAATTCTACAGCTTAGATCAAGACTATGGTTGTTGACCTTCAAGGCTTACTGTAAAACTTATTCAGGTTTTTGCCTGAAGATGTCACTGTGAAGGATTTATAGTGCTTGTTCTATGGGGTACATCTGTACTCATTAGCACTTCTCAATATGTCAAATTTTATTGTTATCTATACTATACATGTGCTTGGAGATTTAATGATAAAAATACATTCATAAACCTCACATTTTTAAAAAAATAGGTTTCCTTTGAGACAGCATGTCAAAATTTGTGGAATCTTGATTTTACTGGTAGTATTCTCTTCCTAGGTTGTAGCTGTTTTCCTAAGATTTTAAAATTTCTGAAGAAAATGTCTATAATTTCTGACAGCGTTTCTCTTAACAGCTTGTAATTGTTGAGACTCTAGTGGGGTTCTGTTCATTACGGAAGACAGCGGTTATATTTTATCCTGGAAAAGGAGAAATCTGATTTGTTAAACAAATAACACTATATGTAGATTATGGATCCATCAGAATTTGTTGTGAAACTGGAATGCATGTTAAGTACATGCAGCTAATAAATGGAACAGTGTACTTCACTGCCAACAGGACCTAAAATAACTCAGAATTCTTCACTCAGCTAAGATAAGTAGAAGGTTGACTGAGATAATAGCACTGGAGGCAGAAATCCAGACTGATGCTCTCCTGATAATGCTTTTTTGCTTTTTTCCACAACCAAAATAAAAAGAAAAAAGGCTCTTTTCTTGTTGATAATTATGAAGCATGACTCTTTCAATGATCAGTTGCAGACAGTTTGCTATTATCTCAAAGATTTAATCTGAAGATGCTCTGAAATGTTAAAATACACCCCACATGTAAGTGCCTTTTAGAACAGAGAATAGAAAGCAGCACCCAGAATTCATAAGAGCTGTACTAGTCATATTCAGTCATAGAAGCTGTATAGTTAGACCCACACTTCTTTATGACTTTTAGATTATGGCTTTCTCCTCACTCCATTGTCCATGGAATACATCATTTCACTTTGATGCCAGTTTTAATAATTATATCCCAAATTATTCCTCTGTCAATACAATAGTGTCATTCGCTAAGAAAATCATTGATAGTACTCTACAGTTTTGAAAAATCTCAACCTGCACTCATGCAAGCATGAATAACATAGACGAAGCTGTTTTAAAGATTGCAAGATTACACCCACTGATAACGTTGCAAGCTCTCTAAATTACAACTACAGTATCAGGACAAAACAGGAGGAAAAAAAAATCCCTTCTGCATGATAGATAGCATTTTAGATTGCAATTTATGTGAAGTAAATTAATTCAATTAAAAGATTTGCTGAAATATGGAGACCACTGCTTTTGTAGTTGTTTTTATAGATATAGTACGGAAGTGTGTCTGCACTATTATTTACAGACATGTCTGTTGAAATGTTGTATTGGCATTATCTTCTTTGGAAATTGTGTTTTTAAAATGATGTTTTCTTGAAAAGAAGAGAAACAAAGCAAATGTGACATTTGCAATTTACAGGGGCCTGGGTATAGAAATCCTTCTGTTCAGCAGAGACATGGGTAGCAAACTTATCAGAAATCTATCTTTTCTCTTGACATATGATTTCTCTCCTATTTTACTTTTCTTTCCAACTGCCTTCAGTTGCCCTGTGTGACAAACATTGAGGATGCTGGCTCCAGAGAAAGAGTTTTATAGCAAATGTGATTCTATGGACTGCATATGGTGGGTACAAGCACTGATTCCTTACAGCCGTATAAAGACATTATATATAAAAGATTTTCACACTGATTTTTATTTTTTTCTGCTCAAAATTAACCTTCTGTATTTCTCTTACATTTACCTGGGTTCATCCCAGGTCAGACTGAAGATTAAAATCTCCTTCTTTCCACCAGCCTAACAGTTCCTCTGATTTTCAGTAATTATAATTTCATTTCTTTCAGTAATCATTTTTTAGTTATTCAGCCTATATTTAACAACTACAGATGGAAATAAAATGGATCTGAAGAAGAGACATTCATTAGCAAGTAAGTATTCAGGGATTAGAAAAGTCTGTCTGATTCACAAAGCAGAAATGGGATTTAGTATCCAAGTCTCCTTCTAGACAAAATTAGCAAAGGCTGCAGTGAAGTTAAAGCCTGCTGGTTGCAAAATTGGAAATTGGTTTCCTGGGGCTCTCTGTAAACTCTTCATTACTTTACTCAATCATGGTTCATTAGCAAGTTAACAGACAGAAGACCAGCACACGTTGGGATATGTTCAGAGCCAGCACTTCCATCTCCTTGAACATCACTTAAAACTTGAATGTCACAGCAAATTAGATATTGTGTCAAACTGCATCTTCTTGTCAGCCGCAGTACGGACAGCGCACAGATCATGGCCACTTAACCTCTTGAAATTGTCAGGTGCTTTTTATCACGCATTTCAAGGAGTACCACATGGGTTTTAATTCAAAGTGACTCTGATGAAACAAACAGAAGATCTCAAAAGGCACCCAAGAAAGAAACAAGTTAAAAAAACCTAGTTAATGTTTTCATGTAAAATGGATTTAATGTCTCTTATGAACTGAAACCTAATTTGCTAGAAGAAAACATCCATAGGTGACATTACTGCAGTAAAATTGAAAGCTTAAAATAAGCTGTGGGAAATGTTCATATTTTAGTTAAGATATAATTTTGAATTACAGCTGAGTGCCAATTTTCTAGAACCCCACCTGAGTGCCAGAGTCTCTGTTTCCTGTTAACTACTATTGTGTTTCTCTACAGTGTTGCCTGATTTTCCAGAAAAATATTTACTTTAAATAGTTCAAGTCAGTTGTCCTGGTTTTTGACTGGGGTACAATTAATTTTCACAAGAAGCTGGGAGGGGACACAGCCAGAATAGCTGATCCAAATTAGCCAAAGGGGTATCTGATACTGTATGATGTCATGCTCAGAATATAAGGAGGCGGAGCTGGCTGGGGAGGAGAGATTGCTCCTCAGGGATGGTCTGGGCATTGGGTTCTGGGCAGTGAGCAACTTGCCTTGTGTATCACCTGCTTGGTATATTCTTTTATTAGTATTGGTATTATTTTCCTCTTCCTTTGCTGTCCCAGTAAACTGTCCTTATCCCAACCCACGAGTTTTACCTTTTTCTTCCGATTCTCCTCCCCATCCCACTGAGGTGGAGGGAGGGGTGAGAGAGCAGCCACATGGTGCTTAGCTGCTGGCTGAGGCTGAACCATGACATCAGTGAAATGAACTATACGAAAATTATTAAAGAATTGAAGTACTTCTGTGCCGCTGCCATTTCTGTAATCTTTTTATGCTATAATTTTCATGAGCCTTTGTGAATTTCTAAAAGAAAAGGTAAGCTGGGCATTAATTGAAGCAAACTGATGAAAATTACCTGTGGAGTTTAGAGTCCCTTTAATACAATCCATTCACGGTTTGCAAGGTTAATGGGAATAACTAGTGACACTCTTGGTTTTGTCCCATTGAGACAGGTACCTGTAACTGCAATGGCCTGCATTCCAGCCACCTTATGATGATGCTTAACCTATGATTTGGACCATTTGCTAACCAGAGGTGCCAGACCCTTGTTCCTCTGCAGCTAAAGGCAGAAATTCGTGACTATGCCCAAAATCGGAAGAACAGCTACTAGAAGTGTCTGACTGGAGCACTGTGACTAGTTCTCTGCATTGACTGGATAGGGAGCCAGAACATGGCAAACCTAACAGTGTGATTGCTCGTTGCTGTCTTGAATGTCAATGCTGCTGCAGTCTTAGTACCTAAGTTAGGCACCTATATTAGCCCATGTCAATATGGCTACAAAAGTGCATGAGCTGAATTTTAAGTTGTGTCTTAGATAAGAGTGATGCCAAGTGGTTGACAGGCTCCAGACAGGGAGTGATTACTTCTGAAATCCCTTTGTGAGTAGCTTCAGGGTTTTTTTTGCTTTTCTGAGGCTATTCAATGGAATTACTCTATTTGTAGTTTTCAAGTACTACATGTGTTCAGTGCAACCCTAAGCTGGTGATTGGGTGCTCTATTGGTTCTTTCTGTCTAATACTAAATGAGGGACTTTTGGAAGTCTGAAGATCAGAGCAGAACTATATAGAGTCTGGATGAGTGCCATGGTACAGCCCCAAATCATGATCTTTCAGTCATTTACACAGAGTCCTGGCCAGGACACACCGCAGCTCCTTTCCAGCCTGGGACTTGGATCCCCTTTGTGTGGGAATTGGGCAGGGAATCTGTGTGTGCTTGGATCTCTCTCTGGGAGTGTACAAAGGAATACAGATGACACAAAACTTGAAGCTTGAAAGCTGATTTCTTCAGCTGATCCTTGGCTTGCCTTTGCCTTGCCTTGGCAAATCCTGTTATTATCGCAGAGAGTGAACATACTGTGCTTCTGTTGCCAGTGGTATGCCACTTCCAGATGACTGTTATTTATTATCACAATTTCAGTAAAATATGGCAAACTGCAATTCAGAAAATATGTTTCATACATGGTGCCTCAGGGAACAACAAATTTTCTCATGCCATCATCTGTACAATTTTCACATAATGAATTTGTCAGTATACGCATATGTTCCTATCTTTATGGGGTTCTGACATCTGTTTGATGGATTATAACCTAATTTACTCTGGAGACAATTGACCTGCTGAGGGTTGACCTTTTGTTATATAAATGTTATCAAAACAATTAATCACTCTCTAATTTATTGCCAAGACTTCAGTTGTTCACAAGCCTGATACAAAGAAGTTGCAACTCTTGTAATACGTAGAAAATAGTAAAACGGCACAAAATAAAACACATTGAAAAGACACATTACCACAGAATTAAGAAGGAATGAGGTGGCTGGTGATCCAGTTGAAAATTTGAAAATCCAAGGTCTGATAACTATTAGTATCCTTTCATGAATATACACTTCAGATAACATGCATAATCAGATCACCTATACAAGCTCAGGGTAAGAGAGAAGTGTGTGAGAGGCAGGGCAGATACTGTGACAGACAGGTCATGCTGTGGGGACTCATGTTGTTGAGAGGTCCCTGGCTGAAAAGTGGCAACAATGAAGATATCAGACTCACAGAAACTAATGGGAGAAATACTAAAAAGGGATGGGGTACACTTTCTTTTGTAGTGCATGTAATAGGGCTGAATGAAAAAGTTTCTTATACAGCTCAACTGTGCATAACATGCTTGAAAATGTCTTCTTACATAAGTTTGCTGCTGTCTTTTGTACACAGATCTATGCTGGTTAATACTATTTTACCTAATGTAATAATTGAACAATAATTTGGAAAGTACTTGATTTGGGGATTATGAATGTGCAGATATCAAGAACTTAAATACATAGTTCTGAAAATAATAGCCTTGTCTTCTACCCTCCCCCCCGAAATGTGATTTCCTGACCGTTGCATTGATTTTACTGGTTCAGTACTGCACTATTATAAAAAAAGGCATTTTCTCTTGATTATGAATTAACTTTAATTAGAATGAAAACTGAGATGCTAAGAAGTCTAGATTAAGAGTTCATTTCTGTAGTGGAATAGTTATAGAAATCCTGTATTAGTTTCTCCTAAAATAGTGTGTAAGCACTTATTAAGTCTTTATCAATGATTGTACGATTGTAATAAAATTAATTCATAATTATATTTAGTTATTTGGATAGGAATCCAGCAGCCGATCCAGTTTCTGTAGTATGGGCTACAATAGCCTGAGAAGACTATATACGCATCATCATTAGGAACTGAGAATATTACTTCTTTGGTTGGCGATATAACACATCTGTTTTCATAGAGTTCCACGACCCCCTTCATGAGGCTAAGGCTGTATCTACATTAGCAAGTAATTTGACAGAGCAGGATCAGATCACAGGTTGAATCCATTGGTGCTGGGGCCCCTATATCAGCCATATTCAGAGATTTTATTTTGGACTGAATTTACTCTAGTCACTTCAGTTGGATGGCCTTATCATGGATGTGGTTTAAAATTGCCCAAAGGACAAACACTGTTTTGGACCATTATGTTTTCCGCTCCCAGGAGGTGATGAAGTACATTTGTTGCGTACCTAGAGCAGAGGCTTCCAAAGCCTATCTTGTCTGTGAGCACCACATCTGTTCTGTGAAGTGAACCATTCAATGTGTTAAGTGTGGATGGTGAGTGATAAGTGAATGCTTCAATTCAAATCCTACAATTGCTCTAAACTAAATGCTAAAGGATCTGCAGCCTGAAAGGTAGAGTAAGCTCTGATAGGCATGGATAGTTCTCTATTTTCTGTATCAGTTTCAATGTTTTGCAAACTTTATATCATAAATACTCACCAGAACTTTTCCTGATAATCCACAGAGTTTTCTACCTGAGCATCTCCCAGGATTAATAGCACTGGGAGCTCCTATGGTTCCTGTTTTTGAAAAACAGGATAATAAATCAAAGTTTTACTGCCAGCATGTCAATAACTAGTGTAACACTGAGTTGACTTAAATGTGCAGCCTTTTGGGTCAGCATTAAAGTGAGGCCAAATTTACAAAAATTGTTCCTGTAGCCCTTAAAATAATATCCCTGATGCTCTGATCTGTTGTCCTCCTGGCCAAGGTTCTCGAATTTAGCTAATGCTAGCACAGATTAATCTGTGTTACTAAAAGTGTTGTTGGATGCAGAGGAGATATTCAGCAGATGAGTGATTACTATCACTGCACTATAGGTACGATGTTAAATTTTTTCCTGTGGGAAGCACTCCTGCAATAAAACATAAAAATATTAAAGTCTGCTTGAGTAGGTGTTACCCTTGCATGGAGAGCAATTATTCTTTAGGCTGGTCACATTTTACACTTTACTCCTCAGAGCAGCAGCCTCGGTTTGGTAATAGTCAAATTATTTACTGAACCTGAAAGAACCTATTTATATTATGAAGTCTTAGATTTTGACTCCAGGTTTTAGAATTCAGTACCAACCTTACGGTCAATCATTTCTGAGGTTTTTATTTTGCAATTCACTAGCTTATGTCTTGAACAAATGAACAACTAAAGTCTTAATGGAAAGTTCCATTTCTGTCCCGGTATTACTTAAAGCAATCAGTTACTCTGCAGCTCGTTGCTTTTGCAAATTAGGGTACTGAACATGAAAACAGGTGGAAAAAATAAATCTTTTGCTGTATTAGAGAAAATAGGGTAAATTTGTAGCTAAACTTGATGTGTGCAGTGTAAAAGGCAGCCTAGCCCAATACAGGATGAAGACTTGTATAATGCTCCTCATTAAATTATATTGTGAGCTATGCAATTTTCTTTGCTGTTGGAGATCAGCTCACAAGCACACCAAAAGTACAGACAACTTTGAAAAAGAAAAAAGAGAAAATATCTCCTTAAACATGTTCTATATCTTAACAGAAATTATGTGAGTTTCCAGATAAACGACCCTCCCTAAATCCTCAAAAAAACACACTTGCATTTTAAGTAAGACAGCATCATGTTAAACACATAATAAACAATTTGGCCTTCTGAGGATAAGTTAAAAAATTAATTTGCTGAAAAATGTCATCTTAACTAGGAGACAAACACTTTCTGTTCAATTTTTAAGAGATGGCATTTCATTTTCTGTTTCCTTACTAGTGCAAATGACTACTAAAATTTGAGAGGCAAGTTTTGAAGGCGCTATAGGAACGTTTTGTGGTCACATTGAAGGAACTATGTTATTGGGTAAAAGAAAACATGGCATAAATATACAGAAAGATTGAAGGAAAAAAATCCTGTTCCCAGGAAACAATCCTTGGAGAAACAATCCAAGGAAAAAATCCTTGGAGAAGAACTTTTGTATGTGAAAAAAGTACACAGCCAAGGTTTGAAGTATATTATGCAATTGGAATCAATGTGTTATGCAATGTTACTTCATGAAGTTTAAATACGCAGCTACCACAGTAAAAGTTGCTTGTGTATTACTGCTGCGTGATGTTCTGTTTCCTGAGAGAATCTGAAAGTCAAATTCTCTCTAAAGAGATCTTAAACCAGCAGCTCCGTTTACAGAATTCTGTGCTGAAGCTCTCTGCACTGCAGACTGCTTCCCAGAGTCTTGTTTCTGACTGAACACAGGGGTTAGTTGACAGCACACCATTTTCCCCAATATTTGAAGGGTAGGAATAAATCATGGTCCCTCTTGAGGCATGTGTCCTCTATAAGTAGACTTTGAATTTCTATTTGATGCATAATAACATTATGTGAAATACTCATAAGAAAATCTGAAATCTCATGGAAATGAGCAGATTTCAGCTATCCAGGCAAGTCTGCTCACAGAAGTGAAAGATCTGCCAGATTTAGCCTGTGCATATTTTTTTACCTGAATCAAGGCAAAACATGACATAAGTTAATAAACCTCAAAGAGGTTTGATCACAAACCTCAAAGAAAAACATACCAAATGCCTTTCCATGCAAAATGAAATTTAAAGTCCTCATTTTTAGTGTGCCTTTGCACATTTTGATTTTCTGAATGTGTATGTGGAGTTTTTATGCAGTAGAAGTGTGGATATACAGTCAAGTCATTCAATAATTTAATTTTTAATTTACAAATGAAGGCAAAAAGTTGTCCTTTTTGTGGAAACACATAAATGAATTTGTAACAAGAATTTTTCAAAATTTTAAGGTAGGATCCTGACTTAAATATCTTCTTTGGTAATGCTTACAGCTATCCTATAGACTGATGTGTGAAAATAATGCATGAAAATATGCATACTTCATTACAGCAAGAAATTAACATTATAGGAAAATTTGCTGGCTTCTTCAGGTTTGTGGTGGGTCTGCTCTATGCTGTAAGTGCAATGAAACAGTGAGACAAGTAGTGCTTAGTGATAACCAACACGACATAACAAACATATCAGAGATGTAGGAACAAAAATGTTAATGAGCAAAATATCTGAGATAGGAATCTGGAGAAGGAGTTAAGAGCTACTGTAAATATACTTGTCTGGTGTTTGAGCAGCTCGGTGCTTCAGCATGCTTTACATGAGAACGACAGATGAAAACTGGTGCTGAGCATCTTGTACCAGTCCTGAGAACTTGTTTCCATATCACTGCTGGTGCAAATCTTGTTTTCTTTGGATTTACGTCTCAGACTGACGTGACCTATTGAACAAAAGCTCTAAAACAATGAGCTATAGGTATAGGACTATTAGACTCATCAAGCTGCTAATTTTGATGAAGAGCCATGGGAAGGTATTCTTGTGGAAGGACTTGAATGTGTCTGAGGAAGAATAGAGTCACAGAAATTTATTCTGTCTGCTTACCTGAGGACAGAGCCCTTTTGCTAAAGTTGTGAAAGCAGTGCTATATTTATGAAATCTTTGCCATTGCTTTTGTTATTTTCAATCTGCCTCTGCCCAAAGTAATAGCAAAATTTAAAAGCATATGGTTAATAAAATTGGACTAGATACACTTGTATCCCAAGTTTGTGAGTAGTGAAAGATGAAATAACCTCCCCTGGGGCTTTTCTCTGTTTACCAAAAGGACAAAAGGTACAGAAAAATATCAAGGCATTGTGCTTTTGAAACTACTCAGGACAGACTTTAAGTTCTGAGGTGTACAAAGTAACAGAAATACTATAAATTGCTGATTTGTAGTTTCTATAGTGATACAGTTTCTTAAAATATCTTCTGAAATCTGCAAAGGTTCTGTTGAACAGGATGCAGAAGATCTTACTGTGCTTTCACATAGGAAAGGTCAGCACTATCTTTTATACTCTACAGGGTATTTGTTTGCTGGTGTATCAAAAGTTAGAGAGAATGTCTTTAAAGTGACACTTAAGACATATTAGAGACTAAATATGGTATTACTATGAATTTATGTTGAAGCCACATAAACCATTTGCTAAAAATTCTTTTCAAAATAAAGCTACATTTTATATGTTGAAACATAAAAGATGATTGGAAGAATTAAAATGAATATCCATTTTTTTCTTTAAATTGTTTTCAAAATGCACAATAATTCATTCCTTGTTAATATAATTCTTTGTCCATAGTTTGCAAAATAAAAGATGCATTTGAATATACCAGGAAATGCACATCACCTTTTTCACATCATAGAGAAGACTAATTGTAGAGATAATATTTACCTTGATTTTTTTTGCTGCTGACTAGTGTGCCCAGATGTAAGCATAAGAGTGTTACAGTCGATGCAGGACTATTAAATAGCATGCATATCCTATTCAGACTTGAGGTAATTGGAAGAAAACAAGTCTTCAGCAGAAGTGACAAACATATTCATAAAAGGGTAATCATGGAATAAATCCAGAACAATTTCATACCTATGATTGGAAATATTCTGGCTCACTGCCAAGATGTCAGAGATGCTTGCTAAAAAGCTTTATGCTGAATAACTTTGTATGAGCTCTTTTCCTCCATGCTGGACATGTGGAAGCTCTTCATTTGCTGCAGTTGTGTCAAAACTCATTTAAGCCAGTCAAGAGTTTGGCCATTAAGTTTAATGGAGTTTGGACTTGGTCTGTAATGTTTAAGTCTTTCACTGTTAATGTCTCTACTTTTAGTCTGTTGATGTCCTTATTCATTCTAAACAGAGAAGGCTACGTTTTGTATTGAACAAAGTCGTGTTTTGTTCTTTTCTCTGGGGCAGTGGGAATTGGCAGTCTTGTCCATCTCACCCAGGGGAGCCTTGTGCTCTGTAATATTCCCTTGTTTATGATCTTCAGAAGTGTTATTAAACTGTACTTTGAAACTGGGGTACAGTGCAGGTGGAAATTCAGATTGAGTGGGGCTGTATGATAAGAGTACTGGTGATGGAAGGATGAAGGAAGACCAGCTGACACAGATGCCTAGCGCAATTTCAAGTACATGGAGAGGAAGAGAAACTATTGACTCTGAGAAGAGTCAATAAAGCAGATTATGTGGGAGAAGAGGAAAAAGATGAGCAAAGTTAAGTGCCCAATTATGAGCGCAAGTTTCTGAGAGATCTGCCTAGGGAAGGAACAGAATTGAGGGTTCAGGAACAGGAAGGAAATTAATTTGAGGGAGATTGAAGAATCGGTGGCTTGGATACAATAAATTATAGTTGTGGTTACACAGGCTGTATGCTGTCTGATTCTTAATGGATACCTACAAGATATAGATTATAAGATACATAGTATTTATAAATAAGAAAAATAGTACTTATAAATTAGAAAAATGACAAGTACTGGAGTGTGTTTGTGTAGACAGAGATGTGGCGGCTTAATGCATGGCCTTAGCCATATGATGAGAGTGTCACTCAAAACAGCACTTAAAACACCAATGTGTTTTTATAGCCCTGAGTGTCTTTTCAGTTCAGTTCCATGAATAACTGTCACAGTTACTTGTTAAAAAAAGGTGAGGCTAGTATCCACAGTGCAGCTATGTGTCTTTTTAAAAAACAAAACAAAACAAACCCCACAACAAACAAGCAAATGAGAAAGATTCACAAAAGATAAGATGAAGTTGAAATGTCTGTTTTGTTCTTTTATAACTAGATTGTAGTTTCTCCAATAAAGAAAATGATATGTTAATGCATATCAGTTTTTTCTGCCTTTTGATGAAGAGCAAGCTATTAGTTTAATATCTGATCTGTCCCCTGGCCAGTAGAAAGTATGCTGCTTTTGAAGGCAGATGGCCTTGACAGTCTAATAAGATTTTCTCCTCACTAGCTAAAATAATCCTCCCAAATAAATTTTTCTGTAAATTTTTCTACAGCAGTTTCAGCTAATGAACCATAATCATCTTATATTTAATACTAGAAATACAAAGTCATTAACTGAGATGAATTTTCTGTTAGATTCCTTGTGGTTTTTCTGTTGAGCTGCATCAGAATCACGTTTTTCTGCTGCGTTCAAGAGTGCATGTAACCAGCTGATCTCATGCCTATAAATGCCTTATTCTGAGAGTTTGCTTACAAGATTCTGCCCTCTGTAACCAAAACCTAAAAATTATTTAGGAATGTTTAAGGCATTAATTTTTTTTTTAAGTTTTGATATCAATCTGAATGCATATTCTGCTCTTCTTTCTTAGAACACATTTTTATATTCGCTCTTTCATCTCAGTGGGAATTTACCAGTAAAATAGTTGAAAGAAATCTAGAAATTAACAATGAGTCTTATTTGCATTAACGAAAGGTAAAACATCATCTTCTAGGGAACTAAATGTCCCAGGGTTTGTTAAGTGATCCAGATCCTCTTATGAGTCTTCTGTAAACTTGAATTCAGACCTGGTCTTTAGAGATCAGAAGCTGTCGCCACTCAGCAATCTCTGTGAGATGACTATGGCGATGTACTCCTTCAAGATGGGACCCATCTGCCCTTCAGTCAGTGAAGTGAACATAATCCTGAGCAGAATAAGCTGGTTTGTCATCTTGGTGGTCAGATGTCAAGAAATTCACAAGGGACACTCTGGACTTCAGCAGAAGACAGCTCCAGCAGCACAACAGTTGCCCCATCCTCTTGTCCCATAGCTGTGGGGCTGCTGTGGCTCCCTGTGCCCAGGTTCAGCCAGTAGCAAGGCTGAGTGCATATTCCCGACAGGTGTGTACACACACGCACACGCATGTGCACACAAACAGCCGGCCACCAAGGTCAGCACAGACAGAAAGCAGTGACTCACAAGCACCCACATAAGCATATAGATCTTGCACAAACATGAACGGCATGGCCTGTGCGGTCCTGTTCTTCTCCTCCAGTTGGTCAGGATTGAAGCCTGCTAGTGGAATATATACATACTCATATATTTACACACACATACACATTTTAACCATCTCTGTAATTGGTGACCTTAGGCACTGGATCAACCCTGTAGCTGGCTCCAGATCCCTGGTCTTCCAGTTGCTAGCTTCTGCACATTTGAACACCCTGAGGTTTGCAGCCTCCCTCCACCTGCTGGTACTCGCACACACACAGAGTCATGCGTTACCAGTAAACCCTCCCAGATCTGTGGTATCGGAAGCAAAGGAATTTCTTTTCCATTCAGATACAGTCATGTGATTAATTTTTCATACAGTAAAAGTACAGCAAGACAGACATAAGAAGAAGCTGACAGTCCCCCAAATTTACTGTGAATAATTCCCTTGCACTGTGAAGTATCCCAGAATATGCACTTCTCCGCTTTCCTAGAACTGAAATCCCGACAGTGTATTGAAACAGTTCTTTCGAACATGGAACCATATCTTGCTAAAGTGCTGTGAAGCACTGCATTCTGGAAAGCTGAAATAGAAAAAAGATTATAAACATGACCCTATTATTTATCAGTATCTGATGTTCAACACAAGGTCTTGCAGGTCCTTGTCCACAACTAGCACAATAACTGAGATTAGAAATCCCTGTTCTTTCAATATGAAATCAAATGATAATACTTGCTACTGGTGAATTTGATCACATTTTAAAATATAGTTGGCTGATCTGTTTGCAATTCTAGATCTTACTTCTCACAAAGACTGTGAAATAATCTCATTTTGAATTTGCATAGTGTCTCACAGAAAAATGTAAAGCGAATACTGGTGAGTAAGCAATAAACTTGAAGTGGCAACTTGATTTGAGCAGTATATTGCATATTAGGAGGTTTTACACACTATCATTATACCAGTCTATATATTCTTTGTATCCCTGTAAAATGGATTTTAACCCAGTAAATGGGATTATGGCAGCATATGATTGGTAAGAAGGACATACCTTGTTTAGTTATAAACTGTCTTCTTGCATCATTTCAGGCACAAAGTACAGAAATAAAGTATACTCAGCCAGGCCTGTTTTATATTATTCTTCAGCAAATAATTTACAAGCTGATAACCTTTCACAACTCTTTTTTTCCTTCTACATAAAGTAATTTTAAAGAATCTGTAATAGGCTAAGACTAAGGAACAGCAAACAACAAAAAAAGGGCCTTTGAGTGAGATGGATATTGCCACATTTCATTCACACGGAAGTATCAGGATTTCTTCTGTTCAGAGTGCAGGCATTAATGGTCCCGTGCTGACATCAATTTTACTGCAACTGTCTAGGAAGCTGATCTAATAGAAAGAACGTAAAGAACAGGAACTCAAATGACAGTGTGTTTCTGCTGTTGACTCATGTTCATGTTATATTGCAGCCGGGTGTTAAGGCATGATAGCTTTTTACTGACACAGGTTTGCAAAATTTAACTGTGTTTTACAGACATAATTAATCAAACACCTTTGGTTTAATTCTTTCTCATGGACAAGCTGAATTTATTTAGCTTTCACAAGAACGGGATACTAATGTTATCAACCTGTAGGCTATTTTAGTTTGCTACTCCTTTTATAATCAAATTGGGTTTTACCCTTGAAGATTTGCAAAAGCAAGTTTGAATTATGAGTGAGCAAGATTACTACAAACTAGGGATTTCATATAAAGCTTTATAGCTTTTAAATAAATTGGATTAATTGGAATAAATGGAGTAATTGCATCTTGTTTCTCATCCCTTTCCCAAGCCTCTCTAATTTTTCCATTTCTTTCTTTATTTTCTCCTTCTCTGTCTTGCTGATCATCTCTCTTCTTTTTCTAGTCCTCAGTCTCCTTTATTCCCCTCTTTTATTTTTATTCCTAAATGTTCCTTTTCATTATCCTCTGTTAGGTTTTTTGCTGGTTGGTGGGGTTTTTTTTGTTTGGTTTTTTTTTTCCCCCTCCCTCTTTCTTTATCACCTTGTTTTGATTAGGATTATTAAAGGTTTAGTGATTTTTTTTAAAGAAATCTGGCAGACAGAGAGTGGAAAGAAATTCAGCTGACTGTGGCTAGCAGCTATTGATAGGGACCCTTGTATAGCTCTATCACAATGGCAGTAATATAGTACTAAGACTGACTTTGGTGGAAATGCCAGTAAAGACACCGCAAGCCAAATTTTTGTCTGAGATTGGCATATACCACACAGTGGGAATTCATTATAGCCAATTCACCTCATTGCCATATTTCAGCTAGGCATGCTAGAGTCCCGTTACCGTCAATGGATACAAACCCATGTGTCTGTCCATCGATTCATCTCAGTTATTTTAGATAGATGTTCTAGTTTGCCAGCTTACTAACCACCTTGTTTTCAGATAAGATAGGATGAATCCCACCTACCCTGTTAATATCTGGGTGAGAATTAGGGTACTATATCACAACCACACTCCATGTTGCCAGTCTTCCTATAGAAAGAAGCGTTTAAGCCAGCGGTACTTCTAGTTATTCTGTATACTCAGAATTCAGTAGAAGAGCATGTTTTGTGCCCCACAGTATGCTTAAGTGAAGATGTCTGTAAAGGTAGCTTGAAAGCACCTAATGTTATTACTGAGGTAAGTATCATTATCTTTGTGTACCGCTTGCCTACCTGTGTTTTTACTCATTCTGACACAGAGCACTCTCTTTCCTAGTTTTACTTGAGACATATTTGTGGAGACTCTTGTGCAGCTGGAAACAGCTACAAAGATTGCATGTGTAGTTGTAAATATTTTTGAAGTTTGGGATTTCATTAGAGACATTCAAATGCAACTGTGGCTGAACCAGGACACACAATCAATCTCATCTAAAGAAATGTATCGATCTGTATGACAACCAACATTTTAACTTCCTTTCCTTTGCTGGAGGCTTGAATAGGTTCATTTTTACCGTGATTGAAACTGGTATCAGACTCTGAGGTAGCTTTGGAAGATCTGTTCATTTGATTCTAGGAATGTGATCACATCTACTATTTAGATTTGTTAGCTGTATAGCCCTTTTTCTTCCTTTCATTTTCCAACTGCTTTTTAATGCATTAAGAAGTTGTGGCTAGGGCTGAAATATACCTGAGGTTTTAGACCCCATTTATGCGAGGTAGATGTGTATGAAATAATATAATGTCTACTGTTTCCATCGTTGCTTAATAGTAAAAATTGTGGGACTCTATATGTTGTGTGGTAGGAAAGAATAAAAAAATACAGAGACTGATTATTTTGCATCTTTGTGGGACAGAAGTCAAGGCCTCTGATAATTTCCATTATAAGATCTGATTTTTCGTTGCTTTTGTCTTTCCTGAATTTTAGCTGTTTAGACTGAATTTTGCAATGTTGGACATCAGAAGCAAGATTTCTCTGCGAAAATGACTGCATTGTAAGTGGCTATTTAAATTAACATATTTTATTTTGCACTGAGGAAGATTAAGTTCACACATTTTATGGAGAAATAACATCTTGCTGGGGAGAAATTCAGTTATTAAACTATATTATGCTGAATTTGTAGACTTCCTGTCTTTATGGAATAATTACTTTACCTGGGTGCATTCCCATCAAAAGGACCCTTAAGTGGGTGAATGGGACAGTTGCTTCAGAAATAGTCAATGAACTGATGTCTCTCTCCTGGAAATACTGAAGGCAATAGGTGAAATTCGTGTGGGTCCTTTCTTCTATTTACTTGTTCTTGTCATCAATATAAACCTTGCTGTGAAGGCAGTTCCAAGAACATTTGTCATGGACAAAATCTTAAAAGATGTTTTAGAAGATGCCAATTTCAGCAGTAGTAGAGAATTTCATTACAAGTCAAAATTGAGCTGCACTAGAAAAGTCGATTTTTGCTGTAGCAGCGTAGATTTCCCACTACTAAGGAAAATAATGTAATTAAAGAGGGTTTTGTTTAAGGGTCGAGTTAAGATAAAACATTGCAAAGTTCTTAAAGGCAATTGGAATTTAATATTTTTTTACTTCAATCTGAAGAAGAAATTGGTTAGCAGGCAAGTAAAAAAATGCTTGAGCTCACTAGAAGGTGAACATGAAAGGGTCCTAAAAGTGAACCAGATTTCTGCAGATTTGGTTAGTATAAGCCTTTGACAAACAACATAAATCTACAAAGTAGCTGTCTTTGTATTTTGTATTAAGGACCAAATTGATCTATCCCCTGTAAAATCAGATTCAATTAGCAGAGCTACTGTATAGACCAGGGATCTAGGAATAAGGAAAGAGGGGGTTCCCTTGTCATGTTTTGGTGTGAGGGCAAGGTGCAAGAGCAGATAACAGGCTGGTATTTGTAGGCTTCCTAACTTTTATCTTCTTTTCCTTCTCCCTAGTGGGACAGAGTACAGGCCTGCATTTAATGCCAGTGGTGCCCGGTCCTGGCAAAGAGAAGTGGTCCCTCCACTTCTGAATCTGTGCATTTTAAGTTTACTACAGAGTTATTCCAGGTAAAGCTGAAATTACTTGAAGTTCACCTGTGTTATGAGGGTTGGTAGTAAGAACTGAAATCAGGCCAAAGACCATTTTCTCCCAGGAAAGATTTTTAGAAGAATGCAATTGAGCCACTGATTTGCCTGTGTGATTTCCAGCCTTAATGAGGACAATAATTTATTTGGGTAGTTGACATTGCTCTCACATCTGTTTTTCAGACATTTTTGCTTATTTTAGCTATCTCAGTAGAATTTGTTCTGTATCCTTTTCCTTACCAGATAGGAAACTAGTAGTGTAGTCCCAATAACATTTGTT
This sequence comes from Aramus guarauna, assembly GCA_013400195.1. NCBI lineage: Eukaryota > Metazoa > Chordata > Aves > Gruiformes > Aramidae > Aramus > Aramus guarauna. The sequence continues at coordinate 195,515 of VXBL01006280.1, forward strand.
TGAGTCTTACATTATTGTGACATCTGAGTGCATGTACCTTTTAAAGACTGCAGAGATATTGGAAATAGCTTTCAGTGAACTAGATTGCTTTGATAAGCAAGTAGCAAGCAAACTCATTAGAAGGAAGCTAGCCATAGAAGCAAAGAGCTCTAATTGCCTTTGCAGAATAAATATTGCAGCGTAGCATAGCATTTACACTGCTTCCAATACCTGAGCTAGCTCATTTAAAATGAGGTCAAGTTGTTCCAAAGTTACACTGCAACCTAGAGTGAAAACATATGTCTTTATCTATATCAACATATAACACAAATTCTGCTGGCTGGACATTTTTTTCAGGATGAATATCTCACTGGGCTTTCTGATCTTTTTAGTTGCTGAATAGCTCTTCTTCCACCTCTGCAGTTTAAACTGTTTCACAGACAGAGTTTTTGAGCCTCAGTAAACTTTCTAGGCAGGTTCCAGCTGGCTGTTGCATTATTTCATCAAGTTTTGTTGGGATTTCTTATGCCAGTTGTCTTGACCACACTCTACACATGACATCCTTCCTCCGGTGTTTGATTTAAATAATAAATCTACCGATGGATTTTAGTCATGTTGGAGCCTATGACTTATTTGTAGGTTCTTCTCCTGCCTCCCCCACCCCTCCCAATCGCCAGTACTTACCTTTACCTCACCCTGCTCTTTTTATTCTATTGTGTAATTCAAATGCTGTTGAATCAACAACTGTTTATCAACCCTGCAGTCTCTGGAGGTCCTAGATTGACATCTTTTCTCTAATAGACTAAACCTAATTTAATTTTTTTCCCTCTGCCACTGTGATGTCTGCAGCATCATCACAAAATTTCTTAGAAATGTATCCAAATATTTCTTCATAAAGGTATCAAATATTTTGTGCAACTCCTTTGCAATAGCTGTAAAAGTTGTGAAACTGCTTCTGGGTCATTAAGTATCTATTTAATATTTCCAGTAAACAAAGTCTGACATAGCCCTCACCTGTCCAATCCTTACAACTTTCAGTTCATAGAACGACCTTCTTTCTGTACAGGAAGCAATCAGTCTCCTGAGCCTTTATCATTCCAACAGGAAAAAAAAAAATCCAAGCTGTAATGCAACTGATATTTTTCATTATAACGAGGAGATATTCTGCTAGGTAGTAGGTTTTTCATAACATTTATGGCAGGGCAATTTGTTTTTATGTGGCAAGCTGGTCTTTGGGGGATTGTCATAGAACTTGCATGGTCTGGATAAGAAATCGGTGCTTCAAAGAGCTTTCATTCTTAGAGTAATTAAGGTGCAAGACTAAAGCAAGCAAATTAGTTTTAGAGCTACAGAGTCTTCAGGCTGCAGCACAAGGACAAAGTTTCCCATTAACAGAGATCTGTAAAGGTCTTCTTCGGATCTAGCAGTTCTCTGTAACACAAAGGACTTCACAAACTTGGGGCAGGAGGACTGGCAGAGCATATGGATGCGTTTATTGTTCATACACAGATTAAAGTGTTAGTATTTTGTAGATAAAAAAGGCTCAGGCTCTGAAGCAGAGAACAACCAGCTATTCTGGCAGTTGCCTACTCTTTTGGCCAAACCCTCCGTCTTGAGGAGGTACTTTTCATTGCCAGGCATAGCCTGAACATGCACTGCAAGAGGACATCCCTGGAGATGCAGGTGCGATGGACAATGCAGGAAAGAGGCACCCTGGAGCTGAGGAGGGAGCTTGCCTGTACTTATAGGTGGTTATCTTGGGAGCGCACAGAGGTTTCTTTGAAATTTGTTGGGACTGGGGAAAATGCTGAAATTTGCTGTACTAGAAAACAAGGCTGGAGGAAAGAGTTTATCCTGCAAAACTCAGTGGGCAGGAGGGCAATTCTGCATGTTGGTTTGTCTCACCCAGCAGGTTGGTGCTTTCCCTTTGTAAGTGTAGCCATTTGTGGTTAATGCAATCTAGCTTTAACACTGAAAGCTTGAGGGACAGGCCTATACTAATGGCTGTAAAATGCTGAAAGAAAAAGGCTTTTATATATAATATGGAATATATACATGTGTGTATAGAATATATTCAGCTATTATTTTTACCATTTTAGAGATAGAATCTAGTAATACAGAAAGCTCAAGGACACACAGTAAGTCAAAGACACAAAGTAAAGAAACAATATTCATGTTTCCTGTGTCTTAGTGTAATTTCTAATGTTTCAAATGCAACTTGCATTGATATGTTGAACTGGTCATTTTACTTTCGTGACTTATGTACAGAAAAAAATTATTAAAGGTTAATGATAAGAGTTCAGGGAAGAAATAACTTTGACTAAGATAACTACTGAAGTAAATCATAGAAATAAGAAAATGTAAAGCATATCTAAACCAGGGAAGGTCAGCTGGTGGCTTAGGTGTTAGACTTCACATGCACAGAAGAATTATTTGGCCTCTGGAATATATTGTCAGGTGGACAAGCAGAAACCCACAGAGACAGAGGTATTACTTCATGGAAGAGGAAAGGAGACAAGGACACTTATGTGATGTAGAGCGAGGACAAATCTTTCACAGTTTATTGAGCCGGGTACAGTGCCTCACACATGTAGCTGTTTCAGTCTTTGGCATCCATCTAGGAATAAAAATAACCACTCAACCTGAAGAAGATGTCCATATCTGATTGGAAAGACAAATTAAGACCTTGTAACCACTGATAATTTTGACTGGTCATCAACATATGAAATGATTAATATTTGGAGATAAATGAGTTTCCTAAGTTCAAGGTTTTAATATTAACCTGTAAGTATTTTAAAACATTATGGATTATCTCAGATAAATGCTCTCCATGATTAAAGCACTAAACTAATATTTTTAGTCCAAGCTGTGAAATGTTTATTGAACTGAACAGATTAAAGACATATAGTAGCTGTATCCAGGGAAAAATACATCACTGCATTGCCTACAGTCTGAGACAGTTAATAGCGCTCATTATAGCTCCAATTTTTTTGTTAGAAAAATAAGAAAGAAAAAGCCTATTTCAGGTTCAAAACTAAAAAACAAAAAAGCTCCTGCCCCTACTTTCTGTAGATTGCTAAACTGAAATTCCACAGTTTTAAGTGAAATAAATATGTATTTTGAAAAGTTTCCCATTACAAATTGAATAATGACCAAATGAGGTTTGGCCCACAGTGAAACTTGTCAGCAAAGATAAGCTAGGCTTCAGCCCATTTCACTTTTAAAGAATAGTTATGTATGTAGTTAGTTATTCTGTACGTTGGATTCAGTTACTGAGCACATCCATTTACATATTGATAAATGGATGTCATTCCATAATTACTTTATGAAAAAAAAACCAAGAGGTTTGGAAAGCATGGACCTGCTTGTGCTGATTCCATGTCAGAAAGTATGAACATGAGAGCAGTTTCCATGCATTTTTGCACGTTTTTGCATTTTGTTTACTAGATTTTTTTAAAATTTTATTATTGGCAGTTGCTTTTTAAATGCATCTTTATATGAAAATTTATTTTTTTTTTAAATGTTTTGAATAACTGCTTTTAAAAGATAATCTGTGTCTGTAGTTCTAACAGACAAGAACAGTGAGTCCTTCATTAATTCCTTCTCCTTGAATGCATTGGCCATCAGCTGTCTGGTGTGAAATGACCCTGCCTGGTTGGGAATTCAAAGTAGGTCATAACCACAGTTAATTTTCAAGTTTGTAAACCTAGCAATTTTGATCCATAATTTAGAGAAATTCTGAGAGCAAGAGATCCTAGGAATGAAATAAGAAGTAGAACCCAGATAAAACACTCAGTGAAATTATATTTGGTACTTAAAACCTGATGGGAGTGAGTTTTTTGTAGGTTTTTGTTGTTGTTGTTGTTGTTATTGTACTTTGTTAGAAAATTGATTTGATCGTGTGCACATTCTCATTCATAGAATGGGAAGCATTTTTCAACTAATGTTAACTATGGGACACTTGCCAAGGATCCTTGATGAGCTGAGACAGAAAAGCATTGCCTGGTGGCTATCTCTTGGAAGCAACGTAAATGTAGACTGATTTAGGGCTGCTGTTTTTCAGAAATCCAGACCCTATCTGAAGTCTAGGTGCCCAAGGGAGGGCTCTCAAGGAGGTACCTCTCTCAATTGAGAAACTGCATTTAGGAGCCCGGGTCTCACAGCAGTGTTCCAGTCTGCCTGCATGGTCTTTTCAGGGGGGATCCACTTCATGTTCTCAGGCAGCCCAATCCATGAAAATTTATCTTGAAACCAGACACTGTGTATTTATAGCAGCATGATGGTTTGCCTGAGCTTTGGTTGGGAGATGAGTATCTGAATTCTTTTAATTTTCCTGGACTTTCAGATCCTTCTCACATGATGGGATCTTCATTCTCTCTTCTGATTGATTGTTGCTTTTCTTTGTACCTGGAATTCTCATTTCAGTTCAGCTCTCGAACATTTTCAACCCAACTTAAAAACATTCGTGCTATGGTGTGTCAGTAGCAGGACACATTTAGCTGCACAGAGCTGCAGACTGGAAACGTCTTGTTAGACTTTGCTTCATTCCAGGAATAGGAGTAGAAGGCACAATTTGTACTCTTTCTGACCCTGGCCACTAAGTAATCCACACTTTCCTTTTTTTTTATCACTCAATTCAGAGAAAAGTGCCGATTTCTTTTGTTCTTATCTTAATTGCAGCTAAAACCAACTGTGATTATTACAAGCTTTGTAATGTTTTATTGTTGCTTTAACTACCAGTTATTCTTTGCAAGGAAGGAGATTAGTTCATTAGTTTAATTTCTATGCGTAGTTTTGTGTTTAGCTTATTATACAAATAATTGCTATTAACTAATAACTTTATTCATTCTACGGAAAACCTAGTTTGTTAGTTGAAAGTTCAGAAGCCTATAGCCTCTGCTACCTTGTATTAGAACATCTATTAACTGCGAAGCTTTCAGGTCTGATATCCGACCACTTTAATTGTCACTGTAATTGATTTTACCTTTGACTTGGCATGGTGATTGCTTTGTAATTTGTTAATGATTAATGGCTGTCCTCTGGTTATCCTGCTTGGCTAAGTCTAAGGCATAAACCAGGCAATTGGTTTTCTTTGACTCTGACTTGTCCTAAAAGATGTCAAAAACTATTTAGTTCAAATTTATCATATGGGGAAAAAGGAGACTCAGCACTTTCATGGCATCTTTAGCCTCTCAGCTGAGCAGATGGAGGGCTACAACTGGCTTTGTGGCATGCCAGTTTTCTTTTTTAAAGAGAGATGCATGAGGACTTAGCTTTCCGTGCTTCTAGGGTGGCCCACATCATTTATCTTGCAACAACTTTTGGCATAGTGGGAAACAAAACTTTTACGGACAAGCCACAGGCAAAAAATTGGTGCCCTTATACTTTTATCTAATGCTTCTTTTTTTTTGCCTAAAGTTGAGATGTCAAAGTTGACAGTGTAAGACCTGAGGCTGATCCTGAGATTGAACTGAGATTTAGCTGCGATTGTGAATGATTTATTCTTTTTTGCTTGTTTTAAAAGCAACACTTCAAGTAAAAAGGTGAGGCTGCATCGGATGAATGTACTCCTGGTGTTTCAGGAGTACCTGCTATCAGATTCTGCGTTTCAGATTGGTATCTCTGAGCCCTAAATATAAGGTTTATGAAATTGAAAGGTGGATGCTGTCTTTTTTTCTTTTCCAAGTTACTGTAATGGCCTATTGGAAGAATTAGAATTTTCTCTGTGTTAGGGAGAAGTTCATGTTTCTCACCAGGTGTCCCAATTTTCAGCTTTCCTTTTCTTCCACTTGCTACTTCCCTGTATTTCAGTTTGAGAAAAATATAATACCAATATTCTTTGATGTGTGTTCTATTTTCCATTATAAACTGTAATCTGAGAACCAGTTAATAATCTTTAGTGGTAACTCTGTGACTGTAGCCATCAAAGAAGTAGCTGAGCACCAAAAATGGATTACCCACTGTGGACCATAATTCTGGAATAGTTACGGAAAGATCTGCTCAGGCAATCAAGACATTTGTCAGTTTGTTAGGAAAGAAAGGACAGATATACCAACATCCTTTTGAAGGGCTTCCAAGGTTTCACCACGTTGGCATGCAGTTGGATTTAGCACTTTGCAGTTTGGTTTGTTGAGTTCTTTCTCACCTCTGTCCCTTCTCTCCGAGCACACTAATGAAGGCAAGTGTGGGGCAGATGCACGTGTTTTTACCAGTTGTTTGGTTAACTTGGCAGCGAAACACACACTGAAGCCTTAAAAATAAAACCCAATCAGAGAGCCAGGCATTGCAAAAGCAAGAAAACACAGGAAAAAAGCCCCAAATGCTTTTTATCCTGTTAAATCTGTTTGTTTTATTCATACCAATAGAGACCCAAATGTAATGTCTAAAGCAGTGACTAAATACAAATCAGGACAGAGATGGATGTTTATTTCTAAATTATTTTGAAAAATGAAACAATTCTGCTGCACAAATATTTGCATTAGGTATAACAAATGTTGAGAGTTCAGTTAAGGGAACTGGAATAAGCAAGACAACCAAAGTTGCTGAAGCCTTTGCAGCTGATTCGCAAATGTACAGTTCCTTCCAGGTGTAAATTCTTCCCTTAGCAGCCCCTACCAAAAGTGCAGGTGTAGTTTGTGAGCACAGACATGAAAACCAGAGACACACAGAAGTGACCTATTCCTGTGCAGGCTGTTTGTTCATACCCAGCAGTCTGTCCGCAGGAAGGAGAAAGTGCTGTGGGGCTGCCTTTTGGGCTAAGGAGCACCTGGGAGATGCTGAAGAGCCAGGACTTTCCAACCAAGGCCATAAGGGGCCTGGCACTGTCTGAGCAAAGCCATGGGGTGTAAAATCTGAAGGCAACATCCGTGGACTTCAATGCCTTCCTTCCACAAGACACCGACTTGCCGGAGGCCACCTGCAAGTGAGACCTGCACCCCGCAGGCTCCCACCTCTCTCCTGTGGGTGACCCAGAGCCCTCTCCCCAGGTCTGTTTGCAGGGGATTTGGAAACCGCTTCCAAAACCTCTGCTCTTCCCCACCCCAGACGCTGCCTGCTCTCTGGACCATTTCGCAGCTACATATCTTCATCCAGTGCAAAAAATCACTTGGGCTTTCTGTTGCCATCGGTGCATCCCGCTTCTGTAATCAGTGGGGCAGGGAGAAGAGGAGGTTGTGTTGCCAAGTGGGATATGACCATGCATGTGTTGAAAAGCATATGGAGGTAATTGGGCCTGGTTCTGTGTTGGATCATTTCAAAATACACAGGAGTAACTCCAACAAAGCAATTGAGATAAGCTGGTATAAAACCTCTGCAAATGGTGAATCGTGCTACTCAGTGATTTTAGAAAATAAGTATACTAAATCAAATTTCTCCTTATAAAATAAGAAAATCAATGAACTTTATAAAACCTGGATTTTTCTTTTCAACGTATGTTCTAATGATGTTGAAATCTTAAATGCCAAATGTCATATCTGTAAAAGTGGTAAATTTCAAGACTGTATTAAAAACTTAGGGGACATTTACTTTTGAAATGATGTATGACATGACCTTCAACTCTTCATAATTTAATAAGAATGCAAGGCTAACTAATTAGACTTCAAAATGACAGATAAGTGCTAAATATAATTCCTTTTGAACAGACAAAAGAAGGTTTTAAAAATAAATGCTTTAGAGAAGTGGCAGGACTTTGCTACTACTAGCAACAAGACAGACTATGTCTGCTAACATAAATGTATTTTTCTCCTGGCCCCCGCCCCCGCCAGAAATCATCCTCAATATCTTCAAAAGAAGAAGTAAGTGCAGCTCAGTTTGAGTCCAAGTTTAAGTTCTAACAAATACTACAATGAGAACAATTAATCTTCATGATTTCTCATTTCCCAGCTAAAATCTTATGTTAAAATTTGGTTTTTATGTTGTTGTTATTAAATCTAATCTAATAGAGTTGGATTCCAAATATGAGGAATCTGATTTTTCAAAGTATTTTTTTCAAAATGAAACTTCCTTGAAAACAATTAGATTACTCTGTCCTTCATGTTTCTACTGATAAGCTTACAAAGTGATCATTCAGCTATTCACTGTGATAAGGAATTTTCTTGGCTTTATCACCTAGAAAGATCTTATGTCCAGAAATGTACTTGTTAAATTTGGATAACTCACTTTTAGATTACATTAGAGCAAAAATGTAAGGTTTAAAAATAAAACCTCTCACACTTATGGAGGCATATGAAGTAAATAGAAAAGTAGTAAAAGAAATTACAAAATATTCTTCCATCCCACCCTTTTGTAAAATATTCTGGGGTAAACAATTATTCTCAAAATATGACTGCTTTGTCAAGTCAGCAAAATATTATTCTCTTTTCTTGTTTACCACTCTGAAATCTTGTGATGATGAATAATGCTTGTCTAAGCTCTTCATTAGCAACATAGATGTTTGTCAAATAGCACAGACCAGCAATTTTAGTTTTTAGTTTTTGGGGTTTTTTTTGTTTGTTTGTTTCTAAAGAATAATTTGTATTTGCCTTTTATTTTGTCTTTCATGTTTCTAATGAGTAATTACTGAATTTTCATTGCCTGTGCCTTGCTCCACACAATGAAGGAATTTGCCAGACTGAACTATTTAGATAACTGTTTTGATACTCCACTACATTTTTAGGATTAATATACTTTCCAGTGCATGTAGGGGAGCAAAACGGGAAGAATTCAGAATAGAATTTGGGAATTGGCAAGAAGGGGGTTTGCTACCACCTACTAGACTGACAACCTGAGAGGAATTTGTTATTTTCTTTCTTCAAGTATAGAGTGCTGAAACCTGAGAAGAATTTATGTCTACATATTCCCTGCAGTGTACCTTGAATAAATATGGAGAAACACTGGAGGAAAAGAAATGTTGAGTGAGAAAGTATGGTAATACAGTGCACATAGATTCCTCTATAATTATTTTTTTTAAATTGTATAATAACATAAACCTGCAAACTCATAACCCATTAATGTCATGTCTGGTTTAGTCTTCTCTTGTATACAAACCCATTTCAAAGAGATCACCATAGGTTTCTGTCTACTTTTGTAGAATTTTTGTTCCTATTAGACTCCTCTCCTGCTTTGCCCATATTGCAAACCTTTTTCCATTCACCTTTGCATTTGTTACTATCCATTTCCCAATGTCACAATTTATGCCACAAAGTATACCTCTCGCTACATCCAGCTTCTAATTTATTCCCATAATACCTAGATTTTGCATGAAAAGGCCCTCTTTGGGACCCCCTGAGGTAATTTGGAACTCGCTAGGTATACCTATGCTGTCAAATAACTGACTTCCTTGTTTTGCCCCTAACTGTCCCAATCTCACACATAGTGCGTTCATTCCTCTGCTCTCTTTTGAAGTAAATCAGTTCCCTTCTTGATGAAACCAGAGTGCGTTTCTGGACGCAGTTCGCAGAACTGTGTCCCGTAGATATGTCATGTTTTCCAACACAGACACCCTGCACACCCCAAGCTCCTCTGGTAAAAAGCCCCCAGGGCAGAAACCACATATCCTCAGCCTAATACTAGAAGAATTCTGCTTTAGTTCTCTGCAATGTAAACCTCAGGTGATTTCAAATTCTTTCAACTTTAAAAGCTCACAGAAAATTATTATTAAAGGCATGATCACCTTGGGAAAGGAGACTCAAGCCAAGTGCCTGGATGTGTGGTAGTGGTCAGTCTCCCCAAAGAGGGTCTGGCCCTTAGCAGTCTGTGTGACCCTGTACAAGTTGGCCTAGGATGTGGATAACATATCAGAGCAAGTGCCTTCATCTATGTAAATAGAGGCATTGTGTCCAGCACAAAGTAATAAAGAGGTGAGGAGAAGAAATATTTTATGTGAACCAACAACGACTCATACAAAAGTAACAAAAAAGCCCCCAATTTTTCACAAACTATTTTTTTGTGACTCATCATTCCCTAGACCACTTCTTCATGTCACCATCATCATCCTACATTCATGGTATTCTTGTCACTATTTACTTTTTTTCTCTGTATTTTGCTATATAGACTTATTTACAACATAATACCTAGTTACAGTTCACTAAATTCCTCTACATTCATAAAATTTTTGAAGGAGTGTATGTTAAATTGGAAGTTTTAATCAAACATATTTTTCAGTGAAGAAGATATTTAAACCAGTTTTTGCAATGAAACATACTTAATTTTGCCACTGCCCCAAACAGTCAGAAATAAAAAGAAAAATCCACAAAACCAATTCCTAAAACTATCCAAAGATGTAATAACCCACATGCATTTATTTTTAATTTACCTGTAAAAATGAAACAATGCTCCGTGTCTTTTAGGGACATTTCTGCAATAAATTAAAAAATATTGTATGTATAGAAACTTATTTGAAAGATACAAAAATACATAATGTCTTTTTATTTCAGCAGAAAGCCAACAATTTGACTAAGAATGAAAGAAACTTTCCTGATTTGTTCATACAGAAAAAATATTCTGGTGTTTTCATACAGCAAGAGGTTTATGCTGCAAGTCACACACTAAAGAACAAAAGAAGGAAGATTTAAGATGAGTGAGCAGAATGAGATCACCATGACAGAACAAATAATGGAGCAATCCCTCTGAAATTTGCAGGAAATGGACAGAAAGGAATGAAATATTGGGAGATTGATGAACTAGATATGAGGGGAATGGAAAGAACCCATAAGCCATCCTGAATACCAGCAGGGAAACCTGGAATTTGAACTGCAGCCAGATGGATTCTGTAAAATGCAGTAAATTGTGCAAAAAAATGGGAAAAAAAGACATATATCTGGTCTAAGTTTATGAGTTATTATGTAAAATTATGTTATGGTTTCTAACCCAGATTTCTAAATATAGAAACCGCATCATGCTCAGAAAACCCCTGCAGTAGGGATTGGTGAGACGGGGCAGCACTCCGGGGGAAACCATGTGCTCTTGTTCTGGTCTCACACTTCTCCATCCAGATCTGCTAACAGCTGGTGCAGGAGATGGGGTACTGGGATGGAGGGGCCTTTCAAAAACCAATATGCTTATTCTCGTGAATTCAAGGGATATAATTTTATGAGAACAGACATTTTGTTATGCTACTCTGAAGGTAGCTTACAGTGGAATAGGTGCTTGCCTCTCCAGAGGGAGAGATGTGTGTGTATATATACATACATGCAAGTAAGTGTATAAAACACCTTTACATCAATATAACTGCATCACATGAGGGGGGACGGGTGAAAGCATGGATTTACACTGTATTTAAACTACTACCAAGAGGGTTGGGTTTTTTTTCTCTGTTTGTTTTAGACAAACTGCCATTGTTTCTGCAAACAATAAATTAACCAGGAAATGTAAGGTGTGATGTGTCACGAATAACCGCTTCCACAGGTCACTACACCCACCCACCTCAGTGCCTCCTCTCCCATGTTAATTAAGTCACCTATGCTCTCTCCAGAGGTAGTATTTATCACCTGTGATGGGCATCTACAATCACTAGAGAAGCAGCAGAGGGTACTTACAACAAGAATGATAATGAGAGGCTTTTGGAGACTAACAAAAGTCAGTACCGTGCAATTTACTCCAGTCTTGCACTGCTCTTGGCTTTTGATGTCTGTAAGCCACAGCAGACCCTGCCTTTAATCTCTACACATGTAGCTTTAGCAGCACTTCTTAGGGGAACATAAATTGAAAGGGGAGAAATGCAATACAGCGGAAAAAAAAAAAGAATCTGTGGTTTACAGGCTCTCAGGAGCCCAGTAGTGCTAAACAGGTTGTTTTACATGAAGAAATAGTGCATGGGAGCAGCTACCCATGACAGGCAGATCCAAGATAAGAATTACAACATGAGTGGGAACTTGTTTCTTCTGTGTGGTGAAGTGGTATTGTCAAGGCACTACAGAGCGAGCAACGGTTGTGTTCAATTATTATTGCTCGTGTCAGCTTAGTACCCAACGCTACTGCAAAAGTGAGCAGGCAGACCACAAACAGCCCGGACATTCAACCATTCCCAAGCTTTGCCATGAACGCTGTCCTTCAGAGGCAGTGGAACAGGTTGGGATTAAGCCCATATTTGCATGGCAGATGATTTCTTAGTAGCATCAATGCAATTTGTTGCAGTAGTGGCCAGCCTGTCTGTAGTACTACAGGAAAATGGACAACGAAGTGCTGAAAAAGCTGAGGGTCAAATGGAATAGCTACCTTTTAAAGATGGCAGTGTTTCACAACTTGTGATGTACTAGTTTGTTAAGATCCTTTATTATTGTATACTTGTAAAACTAAGAGGTTTTTTCTTTTCAGAGCAATATGAGACTATCTTGTGGAATAACTAAATGATGTTTTGGGCCAGGTCAGGAACTGGACATCAACATTTCAATTTCAAAATAGTAAATTTGCATTGAACAAAGGAGAAGTAATTTCATTGTTTTCATATCTTTTTCCTTGGCATAAGGTGCCAGGTTTGAAAATTGTCTTTGTGATTTTGATTTTGATTCAAAATCACTTTTAAAAAACTCTCTCTCTCTTAAAAAAAAAAAAAAGAAAGAAAAAAAAGAAAGAAAAAAAAAGAAAGAAAAAAGAAAGAAAGAAAAAGAAAGAAAAAAAAGAAAGAAAAAAAAAGAAAGAAAGAAAGAAAGAAAGAAAGAAAGAAAGAAAGAAAGAAAGAAAGAAAGAAAGAAAGAAAGAAAGAAAAAGGAACATAAATGGCACAGTTCTGCCAGTTACATCTGTATTTTCTCTGAGTTTTGCCCTGACTGGTGCTAGAGGATTGGCTCCACCACATTGTGCTGATACAGGGGATCAGCAGCATCCTTAGTGGGAACACCAGCTACTCTGGCTCAGTGTGTGTTTCTTTGGCTCATAAATCTCATCTGTCCAGTTGGCCTAAACTTTACCAAGAGAAGAATTCTTTCTGAGAAACAAGAAAATGAGTTTTAGTAGCAGGTTTTTGATTTTCACCACATATTTCTCCCACAGAGCTGTGATCATAAAATTTAGTCACTGGGGACCTAATTTCTGGTTTGGGTGTCTAAACTGTCTCTAGCTGCAGCTAAATCAGGTGAGAATATGAGCCAAGTTCTTCCTGAAGTCACAATTTATAGGGAACTGAAACAGTTGGTTTGATTTTGTGATCACTGTGTCATACATGGATGGCTCTTTGTAAACTATTTCTAAGAACATTGCACACACCTTTTTTTGGTAGAAATATTTGTCATATTTCAGTGTTGTCTTCTTTGGTCTGTGTTACAGTGATAAAATTGTTCTGCATTGTCCAACTGATATTTATTGAAGAAATATTTATGTGCAATGACTATTACAAAGTTACTGTTTTATTACAAATAGTTAATTTTCAAAAAAACCTGTTATTTCTTTAATTACATTTTATAATTTATTTGGATGACATTGATGGAGTATTTACTTTAGGAAATTCTTGAAGAGTACATTCCAATCATATTTATGAGTAGTTTGTCCTTCATAAACAACTTTACAGAGTGGGTGTTAGTTTGCAATGATGCAAAGACTTTGGGGAATTACTTACTTCTCTGTAGCAGAGTTTTGATTGCATTATTATGCTGTCAACAATATAAGCTTCAATGCCAAATTTGCTATTTTTATGTTTTTGAGTGGGTGCAAGCACCAATGTATATATCTTACTGCAGCTGAAGTGTCAGTCACCAGTCTCCTGTTAAAAAGCTTTCCTTTATGGATAGTTCCGATGATCTTAAATTGGGGAATAAGCAACATTTGTTTGCTTCTCCAGCTCCTCTCTGCCCCTCCGAAAGGTTTAGTGATATTAATGGTTTTTTGTTGGGCAAGGACAAGTAGGAAATAGCAACCAAAGGATGCAAATTTTATTCATCATAACATGAAAATCATAGTGCGGTCTCGAAGAGCTATAACAAACTCTTTTTTTTTCAAAGAGTATCTATTTGATTGCTTAATAACCAAATTATGAAACATGTCTAATAGCTAAGCTATTAGTGAGAATGGTGAATAGTCAATAGTCCTTAGCATAGGGTCGTAAACTTTCAGATTAAGTTAAAAAAAACCCTCTTAAACCTCTATCCTAAAATACTTAAGCCAAATCCTCCAGGGTGCTGATCATCATGACTGATGTAGCTTGTAGAATTCAGACTTGTAGCTGTTCAGACTCCTGACTTTCATTGATTTACTGGGGAATATTGTCAATATTTTGAAAATATATTTTAACCCAATATATCCCATTATATTGTCCTACAGAGGGATTGGCTCTGGCATAATCATGGCTTGAAAAAGGTGTAAGACCTTGGTGTGTGATCTGCCTCTGCTGCTTTTCTAAGTAATAAATATTCCCACAGCTGGTCTCATGCCTATTGTCTAACACAGGTGGCTGAATGGATGAAAAAGAGGCTGAAGGGGATATTCTAGTTTAATTTTTGAGGCTGCTGCTAGCCGGACTTCCATTTTCCTTTTAGAGACAAATAATTTTGGGAATGAATGTACACACATAACTGTAAGTGTTATACAGCCATATTGTTATGCTGCCAAAAGAGGCACCACAGTACTGATGAGCGATAGCAACAGCTCCTCTGGTGTTACTGGATCATGTGGCTGTGGCTGTTGTGTCACAACACCTGGTACATGCACTCATGTCTGCAGCATGGGCGAGCAGAGAAATGTCTGGGAGGCTCCTGCTCCTTACCATAAACCTCCACCTCTGTCTCCCAAGATATTTGCAACAGGGAGGAGTTACTGCAGGTTTTTTTTGCCTGCATCACCATGGAAACTCGTGAAGATACTATGAGACTGAATTACAATTTCTTCTCTATCCTGACTGCTGGGATAACACAGAAATGTCCTGCGCAAACCTTTAAGTTAGAGCGTGTTGACAGGCTCCAGTTTGCATGTTGACTTCCACCTCCTGGCACTTGGAGCTCTGATCCTGGTTCATGATGAAAGAGGGTGCTATTTCCAGACCAAGCTGTCGTATGGCCTGCTTAGTGATAAAATTGCCATTTACATTCAGAGGAAACACATAAGGAAGGTTGTTCTTCTGAGAATAACTGAAGGGAGGCTTCTGCAGCTGATTTGTATTCAAATGCTGGCAGGTGAAAGCTATGGGGAAAACCATGAAGGTTTTCACATATTTAATTTCTCCAGAAGGTGTGACTATAAAGTAATCATGCTATGGAATATTGAAACAGCATCGACATTTAAATGGCACTACACTATTTAGCCTCTGTCCTAATTGTTCATAAAACTGTCCAGTAGCCAAGACTCTATGCGTCATCTTGCGTTGTTGCCAATTAACATGCACTGAAATTTTCCTGTGGAAATTAGTAAAACATTGAATTCTGCTATATTCTTAGCCTCAGAACTGGAATACCAACTTGAATCAGTGATTCAAGGAAATCGAGTGTGTATGTCCAAGGTGTTCAGAGTTCATTCACTCTTATTGGACTTACCTATTCTAACACTGCATTAAACTCATGTAGGAGCAAGAAGAAAAACAGTGAAAATGGGTCCCTCAAAGTGTCTGCTTCTTTATTAGTTTATATGCACCTGTTAAACCCTTATAATCTTTTTGTCTTTTAAGCTGTTCTTAATGGATATATTGGTTCTCCTAAGACACTTTGAAATACATACATCAAACCTTATAAAAACAAATTTTTACCCTCAGAAAACTTGTATCTAAAAGATTCTGTTACGTTCTCAATAATGAATTCCAAATCAATCAAAAAAGTATTGGGAAAAAGGTGCCTATTTTGTCTCACATACTGCTGAAGTGTGTCACATTGACTGATTTTGCTGAAAGGTTCTCGTACTGTTAAGATAAGGAATTTAGACTTAAAATTAGAACTGTTCTAAATTTTCTAAGAATTTCAACTATTTAGATTTTATTGGAGAGTTTGCTCATGTATTCATAAGATTATCTCATAGAATCACAGAACTGTAGGATAATCCAGGTGTGGAGGGACCTCAGGAGGTCTCTAGTCCCACTTCTTGCTTAAAGCAGGGCCAACTATGGGTCTAACCAGCTTGCTCAGGGCATTATACAGCTGGGTCTTGAAAACCTCCAAGAACAGACTGTGTAACCTCTCTGGGAAACCTGCTCCACCGCTGAGCTGTCCTTATTGTGAAAATAATTTTCCTTATGGCCAATCTGAACTTCTGTTTTCATCTTGTGCCTGCTGTCCCTCATCCTCCCCCCATGCACTGCTGTGAAGAGCAGGCACTGTGTCCTCAGTATCCTCCCCATAGGCACTAGGGGCTGCTGCTTGGTGCCCTGAAGCTGTCTCTTTCCCAGGATGAACAAGCCCAGCTCCCTCAGCCTCTTCTCACAGGGCAAGTGCTCCATCCCCAGCTATCTTGGCCTCCACTGAACTAGCTCCAGTTTGTTCCCTGCTTTCCTGTATTGGAAAGCCCAAACCCATTGTATTCTGCAAAAAGTCCAATGAATACTGTGTACAAGGAAGATAATACCTTCCATCTACTGGCCGTGATTCTCAGGACACTGAAAACCCCAGGACACTGTTGGCCATCTTTGCTGCCAAGGCATACCAGATTCATCTAAGCAGAGCTGCTCCCCAACAAGCCCCAGCCCATATTGTTGCAGGGAGTTCTTCCTTTCCAGGTGCAGGACTTTTCATGGGGTTTTTTTTCAGTACATGAGGTTGCCCTAGTCTATCTAGGTCTCCTGAATGGCAACCCTATGCATAAGAATATCAATAGATCCCCCCAGTATGGTGTCATCTGCAAACCTAATGAGAGTCCCCTCCTTCACCTTCTCTAGGCCATTGGTTGACCCAGTAATCACTACACTGAATACAACTGCTGAACAGTTATTTTGCTTACCTAGCTGTCTTCCCATTGCACCACAACACTATCTTGGTTACATTGGACACTGATGAAATTGAGATGAAAGACATGTGCTGCTCTTGCCTCATCCAAAAATCCAGTCATTTTATCATAGAGGACAATAATGATGGTCAGGTATGCTTAACCCTTAGTCCATCCACCTTCTTCTCTTTCTTGTGCCTAGAAATTTGTGCCAGGAGGATTCACTCCATGATTTTCCCAGGGACTGAAGAGAGGTTGACTGTTTTGTAGTTCTCCAGACTATCCTTTTGACTTATGTGCAAATTTGCATTTCTCTGGTCACCAAGGATCTGCCCCAAGGTCCATGGAGTTTCATATCTGTGCATAAATATACTGACTTTGCTGAATTTCTGTGAAAGGAGAATTTTATATATATATATGTGCATCCTAGATATGCACCACAATTTGTTTTTATCTTCTTTATTACAGGATACATTTTTGAAAATGGTTTTGCAGTTTAGGCACAGAGGCCAAGATTCATAAAAAAAAATAGTTACCATGCATCCATCAATTTTTAATAAAATACTTAAGAATATCGGGAGGAAGTGGATTTTTAGTTTCACTAGAAGCTTCAATTTTTACTTTGGCTCCCAAAGTGCTAGGATAAATTTGATAATTTTATCCACGAGATGCATCTATATATGTTATTACCTATGGAAATGCCTTTGCATGGCTTACTTGTGACAAAATTGAACAAGCACTCTCAGAGGGGCCATTCAGATGTCCGATATACACATTTTCAGATGAAAAAAGAGAGGAGGTGAGCTACAAGTAGAGGTACAGAGGTAACCGGAGAGCTTCATCAAGAAAAAAAATAGTACTCCTGTTCTCACTTGGAGCAGGTCTCAGAGGTACTGTTTTAAATGGAGGAGAGCTTAGCAGCTGGCACAGCACTAGGCATCTCTTCATTACCCTCAGCTCGGGTTCTTTCCTCCAGCACCTGGTCTAGTGAAGCTCATACCATCTTCACAGGAGAGAGTGGGGGGACCTTTAGTACTCAGTGTGCTACAGGGTACAAAAGTAAACTGAAGTTGAACTGAATACTGCTGATCTGATCAAATTCTGGCCTTTGAGTCTTTACACTGAAGTCTCGTTTCCTCAAAAGAAGGATAGACTGGGCACTGTCATTGCAGAAGAATTTTTTTGCAACAGTTTTTTATTTTCCTTCTAAAATTGCATTGTCTTCCATTTCCTGGTATTTATGGATCATTTCTAAGAATTTGAAAATACATGATACATACAGTATGTATTACTAGAGATGCATCTTTCCTAGTACCTTGTGGGGAACCTCCGTACACAAAAGTTTGACACCGTGCAGAAGCCTGAGCCCATGGTGGAACTGCTGTGCAAAGTGGCCAGGCTGCCAGCCAGGGCTGAGACACATTGAGCCATCAGAGGTGCATCCCTGTTCCCTGAGTCCAGGGGCAGGGACAGGGGCCTTGACTGGTGTGTGTCTGAAGTGATCACTACCTGCCTGCTATACTTATCTTGATAAATAAATTTAAAATTTTATGTCAATGACTGGTGTGGTTTCACTCTTGCAGCTATCCCGCACTGAATTCCCCTGTGACATCTCTTCAGTGTTTTTACCTCAGTTAAACCTAATTCCTGTCTCCATGTACAGCAACCTAGCTATCTGCTATCCTCTCTTGTCTTCTGTCTAGTTCCTTCCATTCTGACTTTCTTGATTGTTGTGACTCCTGTATCTCCATGGGTTTCTTCTCCATCCCTCTTCATAAGTTGTCTTAAAAATAATTCTGTATCATCCCATATTCATTCTTCAGTGCTTAGAAGCCTGTTTCGTGTTATATAGCAAATTCCAGGTTGTTGAGGAATTATCTTGGAATGTTGCTTTCATGACCTTATTAACAATGCTATTAATAACCATTTGTTCCCAATTTCATCAATTCCCACGCAACACGTATCTGGGACACATCTTCATCAGCTTTCCCAGCATTCATAAAAACTCATTCTTGAATCATCAATGCTAGTCAAACTTCTGTGGTACACTTGAAATTCCACCACAATGCATTTCATTTATTCGCCCTGTGTAATGATGTTTGCTCAGTAGATGATTAGTTCCAGATCGTCTGATTTCTCACCTGACGTCTGTTATAGCACCCTTACTAATTCAGCATAGAGGGTTGTCAAACAGCTGGAAGACCATCTTCCCTCTTAGTCTAACCTCCAGTGCGAACCAGTTACCAATTTCACTCGAGAAGGTTTCATATATTAATTTTAAATAGAACCTGTTTTATCTAGAACATCATATGATTTTGCTGCTTTCCATAATACTTTTCTAAATGCTAAACTGAATGCCTTCAGAAAGTCAGTGAAAAGAACAAACACCACCATTCCTATTCCCATTATCGTCCTTGGTCAGCTCAGGGTGAGTACATCTAGAGAGTACTTGATCTGAGACTATACTTTTCCTCTACAACTTTCTTTATAACTTGTCTGAATCTGTTAAAAGTCTCATTTGCCATGGTTTGGTTGTTTTGTTTTGTTTTGTTTTGTTTTGTTTGTTTGTTTTTCTTCAGAAACTGACAATGAGATTCCTATCTGTCATTGCCTGAATTAGGTTGGTGGCCTTATAGATTGACACAGCTGCTGTGTTTTGCCAGTCACTGAGTATCACCTCTGCTCAAAAGCTTAAAGGATTGTACTTCCAATGCTCTGTTCACACTTGTCCTTCCAGCTATTTACAGCTCAGCAGTTATGCTGTCTGCACCATCAGCTCTCCTCTTCTGATCTACATCAGTGCTCCTTCTGTCTCCTTTTTTTCTGCTGGCAGCGTAGTGCTCATATCCCTTCTGCCTTGAAAGCTGCCCTGTCCTTCCAGCGTGCCTGGACTGCTTGGATCTGCATGGTCAGCAGGGATTAGCACTTTGTCAAAATGTTCCTTCTATCCTTCTGGCTTTTCTTTGGCATTTGTTGTCACTTTACAGTTAGCCTTTTTTTACTGATTGTACCCTTGGTTTGACTTTTCCAAATAACTTAATCTTATGCATAACATTTTCACAGCTTTTTTTCTTTTCTTGGTTTTAATTGAGCCTTTTATTTTTCCCAAAACACTTTTTTTTTTTTTTTTTAGGATTTCTTTAGTGCTTTGTGTTGTCTCATTTCTTCCAGTAAAACACTTCTTTCATTATTTGTCCTGTTTGTGTTTTCTAAGAACTGTGTGCAACTTGACTGTATTTCTTCCTCAAAATATACCTCCTTATCTCTAGAAAGATTTCTGTAAAGAGTTTGGTCTGAGGCATCCTGCAAGGCATCATCTTTCTTGCCTCTCTCACTGCCTGGAACTGTTGGAACAGTTCTCATATTACTTGTCAGAATCAAGTTAACCTCGTTACATCCATTTTTTGTTGGAATTTAATATCAACTTAATATTTTTCCATATATAGAGCACAATCTTTGCCATATTAAGTAATTCTATAGACTCTGACACTTATTGGTTAATATCTGCGGCACTGCCTTGCCTGGGTTTTGGTGAGATTGTCTGGTGAGATTTGCAAAATGACCAGTAAAGTCACCAGAGTTTCTTAACTTTACCAGTTATTATTTCCATGACTGGCTGTAATGCCATATTGTAAGGTTCACATTCTCACTCATTTTCACACTCAGCCAGTCAGGCAATCAGACAGCTTCCAGGTTCTGGAGGCAATCCTGAATCTCACGGTACCTCGATGATGATTTGAGCATCTAAATAGGTAATAGAGTGATCTGATTGAAATTCCTATGACTAATATTTTGTGGGGGGAGGGAAGACACTAGACAGAGCTAAAATGGATGCAGCTTGAAAACAGAGAATATTTCTGAATGTAGCAGTCTTTTAGAAAACACGAAGCAGCAATGTGCTATGAGACAGGATGAAAAGTTATTTTTGTGAAGAAATGCTGCCCAGGTTAGATTCATAATTAGCGGTAAATGGAACAAAAACATCCCGTTACACGTAGTATTCTGTTTCTTCTCACCAGAGAAACTGAGAGGGACATGTTTAACATGCTTCATGTGGAATATTTTAAAACAAGAGGAGCATGCTGTTGCTGACGGAGCCAGGGCCTTGGGGGCGTTTGTATGTGCAGGCTGCGTGCAATGAGATATGGGAGCTCATTCCAGCTAATGGAACAATAGGGGACCGAAACAGAATTTGCCTCCTTTCATCAGATTTGGATGTTTGAAACCAGAGCCTTACTTATTATCAAGCCATTCTTTATATCCACAAGAGAGACACTGTGAGCAGAGATGCCTCTTAGAAATTTCCCCCTCACTTTAGTTGTCTTCACTTCCTGCCAGTCATCGCTGTCTCCCTGTCCTGTTTCATAAAGGATTTCTTGCAGTTCCCTGACATCTCACTCTCCTCACAGCTTACTGTAATCTTTAAAAAGACAAATTTGTTCTAAGGAGAAGAAGATGTTGAAAGCCAGATGTATCTGCAATGTTTCCTTTTTTTTTTAATCTCTTAAACTGGATAAATGACCTTAATGTTTACCTTCTGTTTACAGAGTAACTCTTCCCTATGTGCTTCCACCTACCTAAGACAATTTTTGAAGTATAGTCACTATTTACTTGCTAGTATTATTGAATATATTCAATTAAATACCAATAGAGAATTTCAGTATTGACTCTATTATGTTGCTGAAATATTACCTCTATTGTACTTTAGATATTTCTATGGCCAGTTGCTACCAAAATGAAAGTGGGATTTGAAAAACTGAAGGCTCTCTCTGGAAGAATACTATTTTCACAGACCAGTGAAGATAATAACAGACCATGGTCTTGAAGTCATGAATTCACATATCTCTAAAATGAGTAACATACAGTTAATACTTTGTGCATAAAATTATGTATAACAACAGTTAGGGATATGCAGAAGTAAGTAAAGTTCACCAGTGATTATGTTCAACAATAAAAATGTACACAAGATTCTTTAAATTAGGAAAGATTTCCATGCACAGTACTTCATTCTCACCTAAAAACAGAATGGCAGCTTTAAATAATGACAAAGCTGTCTGGAAAATTAGCCCACAGTCTTTTAACTTCAAGCTGCAATTTTTTTTCTTTTAATTTAGGCAACTATTTACTTCACAGGTGTTTCCAGGAACATACACAAAGCCTGAAATACTTTACATTAAACTGATAAGAAACACCTCTGTAGACAGAGCTATATTTTGGAGGAAGCTGTAGTTTAATTTTTCCAGACCAGCCTCCCTGAGGTAGTCCAGAAAGTCATTCACATATGTAAGCAGATGCAAGGACAGACAGACTTAAACTAGTTTTAGTATTTTCATGTGTTCTGCTTCAAAAGAGCTCTGTTTATTTTTTTTTTATTGCTCTTTTAGTGTACTGTGTTGATGATTAGCTAGAAACCATTCTTAGATTTGTTCTGTGATGCTGCTACTTACCTGCATGTATTTACCTTTTCGGAAATCTGTTTCCCTCCCTCGTCCCTGCCTGCCTGCCTTTCTTCTTTTCTGCCTTCCATATTTTTCTATAAATCGACCTATAATCATTTACGTGGTTATTTTCAAGTGAAGCAATACTTTTGTAAGGAATGGACACAAGCATCTCCCGAGGGCAATGATATTTCCATATAGTGGTTATATGCAAGGCCTTAAATTGCAGCTAAAATTATATAATATTGTAAATATTCTATTTTGAAATACTGATTTTAACTTAGATTCTTCTTGTAAACAAACATCTGCTTCAAGTAGTAAATCATCAGAGTTGAATACACACACCATCAGCATTTATCTCAAAGATCTAGTGTGAGACAATTGAGGTCCCCAGTGGGTTGGAGAAGGGCAGATATAGTAGTACCTATCTGTAGAGAAGGAGAATCCAGAGAATTATAGAGCAGGCAGCCTAAATTCAACACTAGAAAGTTATCAGAACAAGTTATTAAGCAATCAATTTGAAAGTACCCGGAGAATAATAAGGTGATAAGAGACAGCTAATATGGATTTGCTAAGAGCAAATAACGACAAACCAGCCTAATTTCCTTCTTTGACATGATAACTGGTTTAGAGGACAAAAGGAGAAGCGGGAGATGTGATAGTTCTTGACTCGAGTAAGGCTTTTGATGATATCCCCTATGACACTCTTAGGGATATATGATGAAATTGTGGGTGATAAAATTACAGTAATGTTGATGCACCAGTGGTTGAAAAACTGTAATGTGATAGTAGTTATAAATTGCTGCCTGTCAAGCTGTAAAGGTTTATCTCATGTGATATGACAAAATCCTAATCTGAGTTCTGTGTGAGTCAATATTTTCACTAATATTTTGGGGTGCTGGAATAAAGAGAAACCATCTATTTTCAGCATCCCGAAGGGCCGTACAAACACATTCACAGGCTTGAGTAGAAGTTAGTTGGGCTGAGTAGTATGAATGATGCCACCTCTTCCTCCAACTTTCCCCCACATCCTCTGCTATTCAGCGCTTGGCGAATTGAAATCCCAACTGTAAAACACAAAGTAGAGGTAGAAAATAAATTAACAAATGGGGAAGGTCCTGCCAAGGAGCAGGGCTGGGTCTGTATGTTATGATGAATCAGAAAGCAAAAACAAGTCAACAATCATGGTGGGTACTTCTCAAAATAGCAGGTAGACAATATTCTAAAGTATTAGTAGAAGTATCATACACAGGGAGATAATTATTCTGCTTTAGCAGTGAAAGACCACTTGCATGCTGAATAAATAATTTCTGATATAGAGTATTCAATCTATAAAACAGAAAGTCTATATGAATCATGTCAGAAATAAATCTATAATTGCTACTGTTTCACATACATTGACACCCAGTCACACTGTAGCCTCAGCTAAAGTTCTGTGCCAGTTTTATATATCATATCTTGAGAAGGATGTATGCAAGCTGTAGAGTGGAGAGAACAGCTAAAGTTAAAAAATATGACTACCAAGGGAAGATGGAAAAGGTTGGGTTTGATTAGTCTTGTACAAAAGAAGACTTTATGAGGAAGATAGATGGGATCGTGTGTAAAATATTTCTTATTAAAAGACATTATCTATTGGTCTCCACATCTGTTAAGAAGGGAAACAAGAAATAATCGACTTTAATTTACAGTAATGAGAACTTACATTAGCAACTTTTCTCAAATAAAAATCATTAATCTTTTAAAAAACATGCATAGGAAATTTGGGAAATCCACAAAGCTATATATCTTTAAGTGTGCATGGTAGGAACCTGCATCAGACAGAGTGATCAGGATGGACTCCTTCAACTTTCTCTTCAGTGAGTGAATAAAAAATATTGTTTGAGTTACAGCTTCCCAAGGTAGTCTTTACTAAACACCAACTAGAACAAGGAACTCTAAGTGAGGAATTCTCAGATCTGTTAGGTGAGGGAGATTGCAATGAAAGAATTTGCAGATTTCTCTCCTGTTCCCTCTGCCCTCACTGGGTAGGAGCTTTCCTCTGGTCTGGATCTCAGGCTAGTTACTTTCAGTAGGTACCTGCTTTGCAACAGGTTTTGTGCAGTCCCTTCTGGCTATCCATGTAAGTGTCCCATTTGCTTCTCTTTCTAAGGCCTGACTGCAGGCTTTTTCACCCAGCTTTTGTTTGGTCCCAGGTTCTGAGCTCGTGCTGCAGTTTCCCTATGCCTTTCAATCCCCACGTGCTTCATGCTGCATACCAGACAGTTCTGCCATCTGATCATACAAAGTTTTTTCCAGGGAAGACTCTAGAGGGTCTCATCTGACCTAGAGCACCACAACAACATCGTTTTAACATAATATAACATAGAGCGAACTGTGAAGAAAGAAATAAAATTGCCACCAAATGATAACAACTAAATAGACAGGTAGCTGTCAGGAAGGCTTTAGATACAGTTGAACCTGCCAGAAATTAGGTTGTGAATTCAGTGGTCTCCTCCAGAGTTCCGTTTCTAAGTGGTGCTGGCTGAAAGAGTTTAGCAAGCTGCAGCTCTAGATCGGAAAGCAGAGCAGGTTTGTGTGCAGCTGTGATTCTCCTTTTGGGCTAATGGGCATGGTGCCACATTAACAAAACTCTTAGACTGCAAAGTGAACTCAGCTAAATGTTCAGGGATGGACATATTGATCTAATGTGTTAGGCTACTTGTTACCTTTAACCTGACACAGCATTGTGCTGTGTGACCACAGCCTGCAATTTCCATGTCAGCTAAAGCCCTGATAGAATTAAATCTGGCCAAGGACATCAAGGGCACCAAGAAAAGCTTCTATAGGTATATCAGTGATAAAAGGAAGACTAGGGAAAATGTGGGCCCCCTCCAGAATGTAATGGAAGACCTGGTTACTCAGGATATGGAGAAGCCTGAAGTACTCAATGACCTTTTTGCCTCAATCTTCACCAGAAAGTGCTCTAGCCATACTGTCGAAGTTGCAGAAGGCAAAGGCAGGGACTGGGAGAATGAATAACCACCCACTGTAGGAGAAGATCAGGTTTGAGACCATCTAAGGAACCTGAAGGTGCACAAGTCCATGGGACCTGATGAGATGCCTCCTCAAGTCCTGAGGGAATTGGTGAATGAAGTTGCTAAGCCACTCTCCATCATATTTGAGAAGTCATGGCAGTCCAGTGAAGTTCCCACCGACTGCAAAAGGGGAAACATAACGCCCATCTTTAAAAAGGGAAAAAAGGAAGACCTGAGGAACTACAGGCTGGTCAGTCTCACCTCTGTGCCTGGCAAGATCATGGAGCAGATCCTCCTGGAAACTATGCTCAGGCACATGGAAAATAAAGGATATGGTTTGTGACAGCCATCATGGCTTCATTAAGGGCAAATTGTGCCTGACAAATTTGGTGGCCTTCTATGGCAGGATTATAGTGTTGGTCAATAAGGGAAGAGTAACTGGTGTCATCTACCTGGACTTGTGCAAAGCATTTGACACTGTCCCGCACAACATCTTTGTCTCTAAATTGGAGAGACATGGATTTGATGGATGGACTACTTGCTGAATAAGGAATTGGCTGGATGGTTGCACCCAAAGACTTGTGCTCAATGGCTCAATGTCCAAGCGGAGAACAGTGATGACTGGCATTCCTCAGGGGCTGGTACTGGGATCAGCGCTGTCTAACATATTTGTCAGTGACATGAACAGTGGGATCGAGTGCACCCTCAGCAAGTCTGCCGGTGACACCAAGCCGCGTGGTGTGGTCGACATGCTGGAGGGAAGGGATGCCATCCAGAGGGACCTTGACAGGCTTGAGAGGTGGGCCCGTGCAAGCCACATGAAGTTCAACAAGGCCAAGTGCAAGATCCTGTGCATTGGTTGGGGCAATCCCAAGCACAGCTATAGGCTGGGCAGAGAATAGATTGAGAGCAGCCCTGAGGAGAAGGATTTGGGGATGTTGGTTGATGAAAAGCTCAACATAACCCAGCAATGTGTACTTGCAGCCCAGAAAGCCAACCGTGTCCTGGGCTACATCAAAAGAAGTGTGACCAGCAGGTCAAGGGAGGTGATTCTCCTGCTTTACTTCGCTCTCATGAGACCCCACCTGGAGTACTGTGTTCAGCTCTGGGGGCTCCAACATAAGAAGGACATGGAGCTATTGGAGTGATTCCAGAGGAACAAAGCCACAAAGATGATCAGAAAGCTGGAGCACCTCTCCTATGAAGACAGGCTGAGAGTGGGGGTTGTTCAACCTGGAGAAGAGAAGGTTCTGGGAAGACTTTATAGCAGCCTTCCAGTACCTGAAGGGGGGGCTACAAGAAAGCTGGAGAGGGACTGTTTACAAGGACATGTAGTTAAGACAAAGAGTAATGGCTTTAAGCTGAAAGAGGGTGCATTTAGATGAGATATTAGGAAGAAATTCTTTACTATAAGGGTGAAGAGGCACTGGAACAGGTTGCCCAGAGAGGTTGTGGATGCCCTTTCCCCAGAGGTGTTCAAGGTGGGATGGGGCTTTGGTCAACGTGGTCTAGTGGGAAGTGTCCCTGCCCATGGCAAGGGGGTTGGATGATCTTTGAGGTCCCTTCCAACCCAAACCATTCTATGATTCTATGACACTTCTGCTCTTATTACCTGCTCTGCCTTTTAATGCACATGCTAGAGAAGTCTATATTAAGCTATTAAAGCAATAAGACAGAGGAAAATAGAGAGAGAGAGATTAGAAGTACTTTGAGAGCATTACACAAACAGGGTTTCTAAGAGCCAAATTAGTATAAAGGCTTAGAATATGTGCACACAACTAAGCATCAGCTGCTCTGTGGCAACTCTTCAGGTGCAAATGCTCAGCCTTGAGCTAACAGGAGGCAACCCAAGCCACGGTAGCTTGCTTTAGCTGTTCACATTTGGCATGTGCACAGGAACAGTTACCACTGACTACTCAACATACAATTGCTTGCATAGCAAGTCGTGCAGGAAATTCACATGGATCTGATGCATATGTGTAGCAGTTTGACAGCATGGTCCCAAATAATTTATGAAGCAAAACAAATGAACAGCAATGGTTTTGGAAAATTACTCAGCAAAACTGTCATTAGGAATTTAGAGCTGTAAAATAGAAGAAAAATGTCCTTCCTGACATCCCTTCTGAAATACTACCATTCCTCAGAAAGATCACCTAAAGTCAAAACTTCTCCCTGCTCTCATTTTATCAGTGCAAAGGCTACTTCCTTACCCTGCTTCTTGTGCCCAGCAAGCCTTGTTGTAGTATTGTGTTTGGTCCTTGTTACTCCTCGAGGAGCATAGGGCTGCAACAACACTATGCCACCGAACCCAGTGGGACAGTGTTGTTGCTATTTCTGTAACAGATTTTGTTTTTTACATGATTGGTTTGTTAGCCCAAAACAAAACCCCCAGCCTGGAGGGCCAGGGTGCAACATTTTAGTCTGGCCCGACAAGGCACGCAAGCCACCACACCATGACAAGGTAAGTTGCACCAACTAGTGGTGGTTGTTGTAGTATTAGTGTATGAATATTGAAGACTACATATGTCATAATGTTATCTGAGTAAAGGGAAGCTTGAGTTCACTTGCCCTTGAGCCACTAAGTCCAGACTACTGCCTAGATTCTTTTGCAAACTTTGTATTGCCACCTGCTGAACACATTTTATTTCTTCTCTATTTAATTATTTGCTTTCAGTGGTCTTTGTTCACTGAATGATTTCTAGAACATAGAAGAATATCCACATCATGGTCTGTCCTTCAGTTTTTATCTGTAGCTCTTGGAGCTAACAGGCATATCTGAAGTATGCATTACTTACTTCTGAAACCAAGAAGTAAACTCAATATAGTAGGAGTGCTTATTCTTCAAATTCCCTCCCAAAACTGATCTCCAGAACGGATTGGTTGATACCCTGCTGTGATCTGCAGAGAATTCATGACCTCAGAGTCTGAGGAAGCAATTATCTCAACAACAATGTGCAACAAGCATCCTTCCTATCAGTCTAATTCTTTCCTTAGAGACATCTCTAAAGATCTCCAGGTCGGGGTTTTTTTTTGTGTGTGCAAAAGTATGCAGTCATTCCTAAACATGATCTGTTAAAGTTATATCTAAATGTTCAATTATTGGTTTATTAAGTATTTATGATGTTGAGCAATTATGAATAAACTTTGATGAACACATTTTCAAATAGACAAGTGCTTTTAAAGAAACATTTCTTAAATGATTTCCCATAACTGTTGAGTCCCTTTCACAAAAGAAATATTGATGAACAAATCTTGAACATTTTCCAGGTGAAATTCTCATTTTGCATTTGTGTTGGACAGTTACACTTTCTACCTGACTGAAGCAAATTGGTTTGAAGTTGGTGTATGCATGCTTTAGTTCACAGATAGGCACACAGTGGACAGAATGACTCATAAAATGTTTGTGTGTTGATATAGCTATTATTCCTCAAAAGCATACAGTATTATAATGATACTATTGCTTTGTGGAACAGCAATCTTTATAGGAGATATCTACTGTAAGTGATTTGTATGAAATGTATGAATTTATTTTTTCTTCTCTCCAGCAATCTAATTACAAGTGTAAAAGACTCTGAATTCTCTTGTAAAACCTTTTTCTAATGGAACAAGAAAAGACGTCTGAGAATCCATGACCTGCACTGTCTCTACACCCTGGTGACACTTGTAATTATTGTCTCCTGTCACCAATAAGTCTTGTGTCAGAGTATAAATAACTAGTGGAAGACACTGTCTTTGTCCAAAGTACAAAGACCTTCTTGAGCTGTGTAACTGAATGAATTCCAGAAATAGTTAATCCCTTGTGCACTGCAACTTGGCAAATGTCCTGAGAGACAGAGTGGGTACACTTCATCTGAAGAAAAAGAGTCATAAACGCTGAGATAAGTTGAAACAACTTCAATGAGAATAAAAATTGCTGCAGTCTATAACAATGAGAGGGTAAAAGGGCACAGCACTTTGCCAAATAAATGTGTAGAGTAACAGAGCATCTGATCAAGATCAATAGCCAACCAGTGTAATGCAATGAAATTACTTAAACTGGGGATAAGTGTCCAAGGAGAGATAACTAACAAAGTCCATAAAGTAAAAATATCCATATAAGTAAAATAAAATTATATAGAGAATAGCTAGTCAATATGCCTGTTTACAAAATTGGTCAAATGTCTCAAGAGCAGTCAAAGAAAAGGTCAGTTCACCACATATGGTAGCATATATGAGACCCTTGGGGCTGATACCAAAGCGGCTGCAGGACCCACACACATCATTGTTCACCACGGCCTCACTGCGAGTGTGTCAAGTTGGACGGTACCAGGCTTTGCTTTTCACATCGGAGAAAACCCAACGTCATGCAGCTCTGGAGCACAAGTATAAGTCCTCAGTGCATGCAAGATGGTCAGTCACATCCAATCCAGTCCTACCTTCTCATCTCATTTCTGCATGGGCTTCAAGGGATAGTCATGACAGAGGCAAAAGGAACTAGTTACTCTGTTGCTCCACCTCAAAACTGCATTTAGACAGGAAAATTAAAGTTTGATGCTAAACTTGTTCAGATGAACATTTGTAGATGTTACAACATGTAGCTAGTGTAACAACTTACTGAATAGTGTCATAGGTTGTCACCACAGGTGAAAATTAAGAAAATTATCCTGCCTCAAATTTCGAAAGCCATTTCTGTAGTGTTGGCAGGAATTAACAGTGTCAGGCAACACTTTTGACCTGTTTTAGGCAGGAAACTAGGTTAGATTAGAATGACTTCTTTTGACTTACACTCATTCCTCTACTTTGAAAGCTTCTAGTTTTAAGAAACTAATTTTCATGATCCCTAACTTACAGCTCACATCTACTCATGTGTGTGACTGCCTACCTGCCTATTTGTCTTCATAGTTAAGTTGGGAGATGTATTCTTGGTGAAAAGATATTTTTTACAGATGTTTTCCAGTTACCCCTTCTCTGTTAACAGCACTTTGGGGATGTGAAGTGGTGGTGGTTTCCTTACACCTGCTATGGCAGTCCTTTTCTGGAGCATGAACTTTTGTACAACAATGCTTTTTCTGTGGGCCTAAGTTAAGATAGGCATAGACAGTGGAGACCTCTGCAGTCCTATCAGCTCACTCTATGTCTTTGTAATATTTTATCTACTTCTGTGGGTACCAAATTCAGCAAACCTGGTTTCACACTGGATGTGGAGTGCTGGGTTGCAGGTGCCATGTGAAAGACCTAGCAGCTGTGGTGGTTCCTGGAACAGAGACCCTAAGACAGAGAGAATAAATATCCCAAAAGCCATACTACTAGTCAGACCTCTGCCACTGACAGTCTTCAGCTTAGACAATTTCTACTGTTTTAAGAACATCTAAATAATAAATCACCTCTTCTCACCTTTCACCTTCTGGAAATTCCCTTTAAAAATATTTTGTATGTGTTTATATTGCATGAAAAATGTATGTATATATTTTACACTATATATAAAGCAGTGATACATATAATAGACACTTGCAAGTCACCATTTCCTTTATAGTGCACAAGCTCCATAGTGGCAGCTCAAAGTGACTATTGTGCGTCTCTGGTTGTGTCCTTGAAGAGTTAACTTGTTTGAGGTTTGGATGTCTGATAGCTTGATAATCATCCTTGCTGCTAAAATGAATAGATTACAGGAGAAAGCCCTGTTTTTACATGACCTTGGTTATTACATACAATGATAAAGTAAGTTTTATGTAGAAAATTGTAATTGTGAGCAAATCATAAGCTCATATTCAGTCTCTGCTCAGAAAAGTTTAATAGTGATTAAAGATTTCCCCTGATTTCACAGAAAATGATATTGATTGCCTAGGATAGGAAGGCGCTTTCTTTATCATTCCAGCTGCAGTGTGATTTTAGAGGGAAATCATGCAAGGTTTCTTTGATAGTTGTAGTGCCTATGTGTGGTATTGACTGTGTGATACAGACAGTATCTGTTTCTTTATCACTTTCTACTGCAAGAAATCCTTTCTTCAGACTATTTTCAAGTCAAGACTAAACAAATGAAGTGATGAAATATTTTGGGCACATTGGTTTTTTAACTAATTTAAAGGCCTTCAGTACTGAGATAGTCAGAGTCTAGTTCTGTCTAAAAACAAGTGGTTAGAGAAAACTCAGATTAGTTACCATCTATCCAGAAACCAAGAGTACTTATAGGCCATTTTGAAAGTATGAGATTTATAATGGAGCACTTAGAAATGCAATGTATTGTATAGCTTTTCCTTGAACCTTGTCTGTTAACCATTTAACTGCATCAACCAGTTCAATATTATACAACCCTCACTACGTATTTATCAACTGTCTGACTAATTTAATGTTTTATGCCTATGGGTAAACTCATGATTCTCTGTGCAATTTTTTGCCCTATAAGTTTCACTGAGATCAATGTTCTGAACATTATTATAATCCTCCCACACAAGACAAAATTATTTGCAGGAAATCTTTCAAATATCAAGCTATAACTCAAGTTAGGTTAGAAGTGGGGGAGGATGAGCTGGAGAGAGGATTAGTTCCATGCCAAATATCTGCAAGAACAGGCTGAAAAACAAACACAAATCATAGCAGGCAAAATCACAACACACTACATACATAAATAAAATACCAGATACGTTCTGAAGAAATGCAACGGGGAGTTTAGTTGAGCTCAGAGTAGACAGATTTTTCCAATTAGCTGCCAGTCTTTTTAGCAAGACACTATTCTGACCTTTACCTTTTTATGTGATCATTTATACAATATAGATTTCCAGACCCACAGTATTTTAAGTGGTGGTGTTGATTTCATATTGTTTACATTGTACATATCCTGAGAGTCAAAAACAATTTAAAAAAAAGAACAGCTTGAAAGCATCCCAGGAAAGAGAGAAACAGGTTGAGGATTGGATTTTTTTTTTTTTTTTAACTGAGGTTTCTCCTATTTAATATCTTTATTTGGAGCATCAAGTAGAGTCTCCAGATGATGGATGTATCACTTCTTAGTTAAATTTCCATATTTATCTTGTGTAACTAGATATAGGTGTCTGTTTGGACTGATCTCTCGGTAATATGTCAGGTCTTTTTGTGCATTTGAATACACTGGCTTACCTAGGAGATTCCCTCCATTCCTGGGGGACTTCTCTAATCTGCCCCTATCTGCATCATTTGTCCTGGTATTGCTGCTGAGCCTGGTGTGCAATGAATAATTCAACCCTCCTTCTCACCTTAGACCTAAGGAAAAGATAAATTCATAGTCTGTCTGAAAGTTGCAGCTTGAGTGCTGCTCTGCCTCCCACTGTCACTTCGCAGGTTTCAAGCCCCTTCCAGCTGCTCAGACGAGGATTTTCTGCTGCCAACCCAAGGGTGTTTGCAAACTCCTCCCTCACTTGTACTCCTGCAGTCGCTCTCAGTAGCAGAGGGTGCCTTCAAAAGTGGGAAAGGAATGGTTTTAGCCCATTGGCAAGGTGAATGTGGTAGTGGTGATGGCAGCGGGTAGCACTTAGCTCCTTGCATTGTCTGCTGGTTGTGGCTGGGATAGAGTTAATTTTCTTCATAGCAGCTGGTATGGGGCTATGTCTTGGATTTGTGCTGAAAACAGTGTTGGTAACACAGGGATGTTTTCGTTACTGCTGAGCAGTGCTTACACAGAGCTAAGGCCTTTTCTGCTTCTCACCCCACCCCACCAGTGAGTAGGCTGGGAGTGCACAAGGAGTTGGGAGGGGACACAGCCAGGACCGCTGACCCCAACTGACCAAAGGGATATCCCATACCATGTGAGATCATGCTCAGCATATAAAGCTGGGGGAAGAAGAGGGAAGAGGGGGACGTTCAGAGTGATGGCGTTTGTCTTCCCAAGCAACCCTTACACATGATGGAGCCCTGCTTTCCTGGAGATGGCTGAACACCTGCCTGCCCATGGGAAGTGGTGAATTAATTCCTTGTTTTGCTTTGCTTGTATGCACGGCTTTTACTTTATCTGTTAAACTGTATTTATCTCAAATTATGTGTTTTCTCACTTTTACCCTTCCAATTATCTCCCCCATCCCACCAGAGAAGAATGAGCGAGCAGCTGTGTGGTGTTCAGCTACCGGCTGGGGCTAAACCTTGCCACTCTGAGAAGAGCAGTGCATGGTGGCTACCATCATGTACTGTCTCTGCAAGGCTAACATTTGAATTATGTATTTTAGTTATACAAAGAATAGGAACAGCACAAGAACCTGATTTCTTGTAATGCCACCATGTTGGTGCATACTGGTCTTACACTGGTCTATTTTAATCCTTTTTTGTGACATGCAGATGATACATAGACTACAAAACTGATACTTCTACATCCCTCATCTGTAATGACTACTAGACAGCATCTTCTTGATTCTTTTTCATTTGGAGTAAGATTTTTTCTTTTCCATAAAATTCTCAGTGGTGTCATGCTTCATGGGCACCTATTTGCTGACTGGGGGCTTCAGGTGCTTCTGTCATTGACACGATTTTGAGAACCATAGCTAGGGAATGAGGAGGCCTGCACATGAAATAATCTTTGCTGGCTATCTAAAGAAAGCAGAATCTGACAGGTACTATCACTGGTAAATAAATACTTCATAAAATACATGTCTGCTGCTTGAAAATTTTTCAAGGCTGCTCAATTTTTTTTTTCTGTTGTGTATTCTCACAATTAATATGCAAGTATTTGGTAATTTGTGTGTATGTGTGTGAGTATTCCCACTCTCTCACAAACAGCTTCTTTAAATATCAGGTTTCTACAATATGGGTAAATGGCTGTCCTCTGTGTAAGACTGGAAGTTCCCCAGAAATCTATCCAATTATTTAACCTTAATAATGAGAAAAGGTTGATATAGTTAAGGTTAATGATCCAATTATTTGAGAATACCAGCCATCAAAGCACTTTATTCTAGTTAACTATGTATATTCATTAAAGTCATCCCAGCCTTTTCTTCTGTTTCTGTTCTTATCAATAAACCATTATCAATAAGAGGCCTAATTGTTCAAGAATCAAAATTTGTCTCGCCACCTAAAAAATCTGGGTTATGAAGCAGTTCAGACTATATGTTTTTTTTCCATCCAATTACCTGGTGTCAGCTAACTAATTATGATCTCTTCGAGCAGATGGTTCCTCAAGCAGAGAAGTAACAAAGACACTACAATAGGAAAGCATTCCGTTTCTGCATGAAACTGGTCCTGGGAGCAGTTGTTCGTCTCACGTCTCCCTAGCTGCTACTGCCATCTCATAGATCTCCCCTGATTCTGCCTCTTTACTTCTCCTACCTACCTCTTACATCTACACACAGATCCCTCCTACCTCTTCTGCCAAGGCAAGAGGCACCGTATGCCATGGCTAGTTTGCAGGGTGAGTGTGCGCTGACTGGACAGCTAGTAAGTGTGAAATGGTCAAACAGCTCTTCTTTCTGGGCTGTGATGTGGGCCAAAGGAAAAAAGATAAGAACAGAGGTATTCCTGCCTTTTCCACTCTCTGTTTTTCACCTAGCTGCTTATTTTCATGGGACTTTTAGGTACTTCATATACTTGGAAATTCCTATCGCTCTGTCACATTAACTTGAAATTGGTTGCATGTTTAGAAGTTACTGACACACACAGAAACTGGCAAAAAGATGTATCTATAAAGACATAAATAAGTTCACGCATACTGGGCCATATATAGATGTCATTGCATAAGCCCCAAACTAAAAGAAAAGCCACTGGTGAAATCTTTGGGTTTGCTGGAGAGCAAACACAACCTAGGAAGGCTATGTTGTCACATAATGCAAACTATATATACCAAGTCTCAGATGTGAAAAGCCAGCAAGGCTCTGTGCTTTTACATGTTTCCAGCATCTCTGCATGAATCATCCTTGTAAAGCATAAAATGAAAAACGAGTAACACATAATAGATAGAGATAATTGAGTACAGAGTAATGACTAGAATGAGAAGGAATTATCATGTGGATGCTGTCTAGATGCTGACTTTTGTCACTGGCATACAAAACACTTCAGAGGAGGTAGGAAGAAGAAATATGATGGCGGAGTCTGCCTCAGTGTTGATGTATAAAGTGGATGTATCCTTGAATAGTCAGAAAATCCATTTTTCAGCAGAAGTGTTTCTCAGACATATCGTGAGCTGAAGAGTACTGGTGCAGAGGTAGATGACAATTTTTCAAACTCAAGTTTACTCTGGTCTTACAAATTCATCACAAAACATGAAGTACAGGAAACAATGAAGCCTGCAGAAGCTTGCTCAGAGCCAAATGAAAAATGCAGATCAGTTTTAAAGTATTAAATTCTGTTAAATGTCAGTAGGTACATTTGTACTTTTTTACAAGCTACAAATCTTTTAGTTTGTTCAGTAAAGGTTACTAGTTTTTGCTGTCCGAGATTTTTAAAAAATGAGAGTGACCCCATGCATGTATTTTGAACTTCTTCTAAATTGTGAAAGTGTTAGTCTCAAGTGATTCAAATCACAAATAGTGTAGCTAAAATAAAAATTCCTATTTATCCCATGTTTCTTTACTTCACAGAAATGAAAATACCCAACTAGACAAATTCAAAGGGACTTTTGTACAAATAGCTTTATTGATTGCCAAAAAGCAAATAAACTGGAGAGTAGAATTCCCTCCACCAAATGACAAATGCATTATAAATCTCAAAGACATTCTTCAACTTGAAAGACTGCACCGTAGCTCCTGGAAAATATCAGAGAACATTGACCGAAGTATTTTATCCAGTAGCATGTTATTTAGCAACAAGTAAATTCTGATCTGTAGCATTTTTAAAGCAAATTAAAAAAAAATCTTTATTGTGATTGCACTATATTCCTTTCTTTTCCTTCTTTTCCGGTGATTAGAACTATTATTGTTCCATAAGGATTACTG
The DNA here is from genome assembly GCA_013400195.1 of Aramus guarauna. Lineage (NCBI taxonomy): Eukaryota > Metazoa > Chordata > Aves > Gruiformes > Aramidae > Aramus > Aramus guarauna. Next base: position 231,620 of record VXBL01006280.1, read on the forward strand.
CATTACTGTTTTGCAGTTTGGTTACTCCTCATTTCAACCATTCATTATGTTGTTATTTTTTTCTCTACAAATTTTAAAGTATTATAGTGCTATTACACTGCAAAATACTATATTTTTGTAATATATTGGTAATAAGTGTATTACTGCAGAAACAATTGGATTTTAATTAAAAAATACAGAAAAACAGTGAAAGATTTTTTGATTTTGTTTCATGGGGTTTTCCTTTAACAATATTTACTCCAGCTGCTTTTCAAGGACATCTTTAATATCATTTAGGTCTGTTTCAAAGAGGAGCTCAGCTATACAAGCATGTCATCTTTGGTGATGACTGAGTTTCTGGATAGCTTGGTCATTTTCAAGTCTTCTTGGGCTGTAGTATCCTACATCAAGAGGCAAACAGAGATAAGAATAGACTTGACAGAAACCATGAATTTGAAGGAATTTAAAAACAACATTGGAATTTCTAAATATAAATATTAGGTTTCAAAATGCAGACAAAATTTTCATGCATACAAAAAGCCTCAGCCTACAATAGCAGATTCACATGACCCCAGTCACTGAACTTTATACTGACAACAGGTATTTTACTCTGTCTCTCCACTGGAACCATTCATAGTCTTCTAATGAACTGCTTTAAAATGCAATATTACATGGGGTTTCTTAAATCTGATATTGAGAAGACTTTTCAAAAGTAGAGGCAAGAGAGGTAAAGGATCTCACAATAGTGATCTTTTCCTTCCTGTGGTTACTGTTTTAATGCTTTTCACAGAGGAAATCAGGACAACCAGTCATGCTTTTTCTGGCCTCGAATGTTCCTTGAGAAGCATACGCATGGACATGAGAATGCCTTTACTGTCTTCATGTTTTTACTCCCTATGTCTGATTGCATGAATCTCAGCTGCTTCTGGAACCATGCTTACCATGCACTGAAATAAAACTTTTTTCCCCTTGGCTCAAATAGTTATTTCTACAGACAGCAAAAAGAACCAGTTCACAAGTTCCAGTTTGATGCATTTTTTCAAGAGTTTAAAGTACAGGTTTTTGATTCAATACAGTGTACAAGAGCATCTTCAGGGAAATTGTCTTTTCAAAGAAAGTCCTAATCTTGCAGCTGACAGTTGAAGGACATGTACTGAAGGAATGATTCACCTTTTTATGCAAACCTTCAATTTTGGTTGTAGTAAGCAAGAAAGGGTGCGGGGTTCCACTTGCACATTGAGATCCCAAACACAGCAATACATTTTACGTACAACTAATAAGACTTTACTTATAAGCAATTTGGGAATAATTAGGAAATGCAATTGAGTTTGGAGCTGCTGACTGACAAGGAAAATAGAAATATGCCCTAAACCCGTATAACAAAATAGCCAGGCTTGGCATTCATGCTAATTGCAGTTTATTCACTGAGTTATCTCGATGAATATGCCTTGATTTCCATGAGATACAGCTAGGGGAAGGAGGTACTACTCAAGACAAATACACATTAGAATACATTTGGAATCGTATTCTAGAAATCTACCCTAATTACTAGCTAGAAGGTGTGTATGTTTATTGCTTGATTATGAAAGCTGCACATCATAATCATTGATACACTTCAATATCAGGAGCTGTTAATTTTGAAGTACTTAACAACCCTTTTTTATTTGCCAGTTTTATTCAAAAGGAGATGTGAAATAACTAAAAATCTATATGGACATTTCCTCTTTTTTCAATAGTGTATTGCACATGATTAATAATCCACAAATCCAAGTTTACTTTTGTTTGTAAGGAGAGCTTTTTCTCTAGGATTTTCACCAGGTCAGATGTGTTAGAAACATTTTTAAATTAAATCAAAGTCTGTTAGATTTTTAAAAATTGAAAGCAGAATGCATCATCTCATGTAGAGTATATATTTCTGATACTAATACAGAATTGTAAGAGCTTTAATGTATAATGACAGCATTTCCCTATATTTTCCTCCTGTATTGTATATGTGGTACTAGTTAGACAAAAGTTGCTCCAGCTCTTTTCACAGAAGCAACAAAAGGGTAAGAAAATGCTAAACAAACATTGTAGCTGCTAATCTTATGAAAAAGATGACCACAAGGCAAATAGAGCTGAAAAGAACACTGAAAATTGATAGTCTCTACTGAAGATGAAAGCAAGTTCAATTTCTTCTTCTGGAAAGTCCAAGCAAGGAAGATGAAGTGCATCCTTTTCTCCTATGTCCTATTACTATTTTTATGTTATAGACATCAGCCAGGAGAAACAAGTGTCAAGTGCCAGGTGTTCAATGGGACAATCACAGTATGTCTGCCCTGGATTTGATGAGGAAGGTTATTACTTGTGAAACAACATAAAACTGCTATTTCCTATGCACTTTTCTTATGGAAATTTCTTGTTCCTAGAAGTTTTACTTCTTTCATCCCTCAGTTTTAATGACTCATCTTGATCCCCAGATCTAGTGTGCTAAGAAGAAGAAAGAACAGTCTTGCAATGACCTTAACTCTCTTCTTTTGAAGCCTGGATGATGTATTGTTCTAAGTGATTCTTAGATTGTTCTCACTTTCCCCCAGTGTACAATATCCTGAAAGGTCTGAGAAAACTACCTGTATGGCAGGAACACCTAGTAAAGTAGAGGACCTTTTTTTTTTTTATTTTATTATTACTATTTTATTATTTTTTTTTTTGTCTGGTTCAAATATAAAGCTTTTAACACCATATGAGCCATCCATAAATTGTCCTGCTGTCTAGGTCTGAGAGAGAGCAAATTGTCCTTATGCTTAGTTAAGGTGAATGGAATTGTCCTCATGCCCTGCTAATTAGCGGATGGTGCTCTCATCCTACAAAGCTGACCAAAGGCTACCACCCATGTGGAATGTCAGTCCCAGATTTGCAGCTCACTTTTTAGTAGAAAGCTTTACGGTTTCTAATACTTTCACCAACAGTTTGCCTTCCTGGTTGCTGAAGACAAGGCCAAATCTAAATATGAACCTGTTTAAAGTAATTTTCACCGTGAATCAATTTCTCTAAACAAGAAGTAGTCCTTGTTCTTCCAGCTCAGGTTCATACCATGTGAAATACCTGTCACATGGCACAGTGAAAGGGTGAGAGATAGACATAGTCATGTGTAACTCCTGTGTGCAGAGATGACACCTTTAAGGACTTCCCCCCAATATCTGAGGAGCGTATGAATTTGTCCCTTAGAGAAAGAGCAGTGATTTTACAAGGTGACTTAGGTATGAACTATTTCTTGGCTGTTGGTTTATGAAGAACTTTTGAGTTCAAGTTAAATTTTCAGTTTTCTGGAGAAGTAGTGGAGAAGGTGAAAGTCACAGCAATTTCCTACCAGAAACTTTCCAGTCACATCATATATAGACAGGTTATAAAGTAGTGAAGTAACATTCTCTGTCTGTTAGTGATTGCAAAGAAGACATCTGTGCAATGATCTTATACATATCTATTCACACAGTTGTAAAACCTTTGCAGCAGATTTGTATGTCCAACAAAGTCAAGCACTATCCCTTTAAGAACTAGGTCATGGCTTGGACTTGGCTGCCTAGGTATCTAGTGCTATTTTAGGTGCCCCCTGGAAGATTAGGATATGCGTGGACTCCAGGTGCTACTTTTAAAAAAGATTCTTGTAGACCCTGTGTCATGTCTTCCACTCCCATGTCAGTGTTCTGGATGCTCTATGGCCTCCAGCATCTAATCTTCTGTGTACGTTACCTTCAGTCCGTAGTGTGCAATGGGCATATGGAAAATCACTGGAGGCAGAGAGAGAAGTCCTTTAGCACTACAAATGATATTCTTTGAGATATCAAGTACATGCTGTGAGCTGTGCTCTTTTTCCCCTCCCTCATCAGACCACTACCTTTCTCATTCCCAAAAATCCTATCTTTTATGACATTGGTGCAAAGCTTTATGCAGGGTGTGTTTGTGCCATTACGGGTACTACTAAACTTGAGCACATTAGCACAGAAGAAACATCGTTACTGTAACAGAACTCACATCTTTTCATCTTACTTTTTTTTCCAGTTGTTTCCTCATGTATTTATTTTTTTGTACACTTACTCTTGTGCCATTTTCACATGTCTCTATGTCTCAAGAGGGAAATGTCTGACCTACCTTGAGTCTTCCCTTCTTCTCTTTTAGCACTGAGCTACCTTTATATTTATCTGCATCATATTAGCTATTTTTTTCTCTATACTAGTCTGTTAGTTTTATTCTCTTTTGTCATATGTCTTCTTATTTTTTCTTCCCCATTACTCCTATGCCTTTCATTTAATCTCTTTGTTTTAGCATATCACATCAACCAACCTTTATTTCTCCTTTTTGCAGCCTAGGTTTTTTCCTTAGCACATTGTCCTATTTTTCCTGTTTCTCCTTTTCTTCCCCCTGAGCATTTTTACAGTGTCCTTTGTCTGCCTTTTTCTGTCACATTATCCTGCTTCTGCTCTCCATTTTCTCTAGAGTGTCATTTTGGTATAAAAGAAATTGTATTGCATGTTATTTATTCTCTACAATTTTGGGTGAATGGGCCTGCCTGTATATAGAGACACATTTACACATAGTATCCTTCAATTACTTCCAAATTGTCACTATAATTTCAAGAGTACACTATATTTATAGTGGTTGAATTCTCCAATGGTTAATATACTATAAATCTTTCACTCTTATTTATTCATACTCTGTCATAAAGAGGCAGTATTTGAATTTTCTATTTCTCATGTGGATTCTTTTAATGCCACGGGGCCAGACTGCAACTAGGTATAAGGATGTGCAGGTGTGTAAACTGGGGTCAATTGAGTTTTAATCACTGAGCTCCCAGAGTCCTGGACAGGAAAAGTGCTTGGCTTGTGCAGTCAGCAGCACCAATGCATGGGAGGTACAACTGGGGTCATCACTCTTCTCCATGAGCTGGCAAGCTGCGCTTAGCATGGAAAAAGTACATGCAACGCAGGCTTTCGTTAATCCTAACTCAGCTTGAGTGGCCATTGCTTCCACAGGTGAGAAAGTCCTTAAATATCCCTTCAGGTCTTTGGTTGGTGCTATGCTCTGCAGGGAGGAAGTCCCTGGGGTCTGCCTCTGGAGTGGCATTTGTCAGGCATGACAGTGCCTCAGAGAGGCACAAAAATTGCATGTCTGGTATAGAAATAAATAGTGTCATCATGGTAGAGTGGTTTTGAAATACAGAGAAAACTACTTTTTCTGATGCTGTGTAAGAAAAGTTAAAATTTGTTGTGTGCTTTATTGCTGAAGAAGATGTCGAAGATGAAAGTGGTTGCTGCAGAGCCAAAGTTTCCTTGAAAATATGTAAGATGAAAATATGTAGGAGTGAGGTGACAGAATGGGCACAGGGTTTAGCGTATGCACACAGGAGCATAATTTTAAGTTTTGCTCTGCCTTGAAAAATTCATTGGGAAGAGACCTTAGGAGGTCACCTAATTAACTGTCTTACCCTCAGGTAACTTATTCCTTTTTTGTCTTGTCATCTAAGGTCTGCTGGACTCTTTCTTAAAGACCACACACTATGAAGATGCCACAGCCTCAAGGTAATATATTCCAGTGTTTCACTTCTAGCCATAAAAAAAGTTTTCCTAATATTTCACTGGAATTATCATTCCTTGTAGCTTAAGGTATTTTCTTCTCCTATCAACTATGCATGTGGAGTAGAGATTAATTTCTTCCTTATTGCAGCAGTCTTTAGGGAACTGAAGACTATTTTCAGAATTCTTCTCTCAGACATCCTTTATTTTATGCTAAACAATCTCAGCTCTGGTTTGTTTTTTTTTCCAGATTGTTCTTTGTGCATGTGATCCTCTGCAGTTTTTCTAACTGTTCTGCATGTATGTTTCCTAAAACTGAACTTATGCTCTTGCTGAAGAGAGTAACTGTTTCCCATGCTGAATGGAGTGGGAGGAAGACATCACATATCTTTCATCCTGGTGTCTTTTTCATGACAGCATGATGTAGTTTCACATTCAATGTTTGATATACTGTAACTTCCAGATCCTTTTCCAAAGAACCAATAAGTTGTTCTTCAGTCTGTGGTCAGCTATTTCCTCTTCCACATACTAGATTATTTTGGGGGCTATTTATCTAATCTCTCAAGATCATTTTGAATTGAACCCTAGCATCCGAAATACATAGTCCTACCAGCCTCCTGTTGGCAGTAGACGTGTTCAAAAACACCACTATAGTTTGTCTTTTTTGGTCACGAATGGAATTATTGAATAAGGCTGGATGCAGAGCAGAAGTCTGACAAACTCTTCAAGTGTCATTCTGACAGCAGACCTATTCCAGAATGATTTAATCTTGTTCATGTTTTCTTAGCTTGCTTAAAAACTCTCATGTGAGAGTCATCATATAAAGGATAAGTTACTTCTCTTGAATCCATAATGTTACTTTGATTTACAAGAGTATTAAGTTGTTTTGACTTGCTTTTATAGGTAATAAGCTTATATTTCCAGTTGATTTTTTTCACCTGAGAATTCACATTATGCTAATTGACCTAAAACTCTGTTTGACTGTTTTGACTCTCTGTTTGCTCCCATTCTGTCTTCTGTCCTTCATCTGCCATACACAAATTAGTAAAGATAACTGCTGTAAATCTGAGGTTGCTTTTACTGTGTCTTTATTTTTAAATAAAGTTCAGTTTGATTTTTTTTTTTTTTTTTAGTTAAGATTATTTAAAACCATCTAAATTGTCCCAATAGTTTGTAAAATATTCCTTTCACCTTCTAGGGTCATCAGTATTTTCTTTTGTCAACAGTAGCAAGTGTGATGAGGACTTCGTTCACTGGACTTAGCTGTGAATTCCCACAGGTTATGAGAATCAGCAACCACGTTTTGCTGACCGCACTGCTGTTGTGCGCTGTTGCTAAAGGGCACTGTACTTTGTTTGCACTAACCACCTTCACCTGATGATCTGAGAAGGCTTGAAGCAGAGTCAGAGTAAATTTGAGAACTTCAGGGCTCCTGTTTCACAGGAGAGTTGCTAACTATTGGCTATTTTCCTATAGCATTGAGAACTTGTTTATTTCCTGTTGTCACTACGTTTAACTTAGATACAGGAATTGCCACAGCAATGGCTAAACCATCAGACAAATCAAAGTACATTCTTCTGGTTTACAAACATTGACAGGTCACTTCATTATCTAAAGTCATAAACACGTTGCAGGCATCTTTTCCGCTGTGCAGTATGCCCGTTGAAACAGTGGGACTGGATAGATTGAAAGATTATTTCAGGATTATGAACATGGTGAAGTTTGAGTCAAAATCTACCAAAGTCAAAAGAAATATTGTTTATTGCTTTGGTTTTTAGCTCCAACAATTTTTCTTAAATTTCAAATTGTCAAAAGGATATTGTATTATTTCACTTTCTAAAGGATATAGTGTTGACGACAGAGAAATTAGCTTCTATTTGTTTATTTGTCTACCTATAACATTCATCTGGGCACACAAGCCATTAGGATGACAAATATTTTTATATTTACAAATTGAAATCAATTAAAATTAAGCATATGCCTTCTGTCACCAGGAATACTTAGAACAACTAGAAGATGGAGCAACAACGTGTTATGTCCTTATTGTCAGTAGAAATAAGTCTTGGTGGTATTAATACTTGCTATTGAACAATTTTTTTCCAAGCAGCTGCATTCTAGAAAATAGAATTTCAGTAATAAGAATAGAGATGAAGCAGACGTTATTGTGTTTGTATTATCTAAGACAGAATTAAAAGGAAGTTGGTTGTTTTGGGTTGTGTGGGTTTTGTTTTGGTGGTTTTTTTTTTTGTTTTTTTTTTTTTTCTTAATTACTCTCTCACTGTGATCTCTGTATATTAACTCTCAGTATTTATAGCGAGTGTTATTTGGGACAGGAAAAGATAGGAATGTCTGTTAGGAATTTTGTGCTAAAAATTTGCCAGCTTATGGCTTGTAGGAGCTGTAGGTGAGTGTTGTAAGATTCTTGTTTTAAATGCCTTGCAAGCCTTGTGGCAGGTCACGTTGCCTACGTTTCCTATGTTTTAGAGAGCTGAATGTTTGAATGAGCAGCTGTTATTTTCTTTTGTTCACTAGAATGTGATATTCCTATGCTGTTGTGTAAAAGTGTATCTCTTCTCTGAAGCCTGAACATTCAAAAAACAAAGAGGTGTTATTTCATTTAATGCAAAATGTTTCATTTAACTTTTGAAAAATTTCCAGGGGAAAAAAAAGAATCAAAGTCTACCACAAATAACTTGAATACAAATGTTTATTTCTCTCCTATTGCGACCACTATGAAACATAAGAGTCCTTTGTGCCAAGCTGTGACTGCATTACAATGTAAAGTGACATGGGAGAATTTTTAATGAAGAGAAGAAGAAAGTGAAAACAGGAAATTATTCAACCCAGTTTTGTTTATTTAATCTTCTTGCATGTGTTACTTTAGCAAAGTGGAAAGGAAGGCTTTGCAGAGACTTGCAGACACTTGGAAGTTTGAATCGGAACTGTACCTGAAGGGCTACAGTTCAAAAGCTCATATAAGAAGAGCGAGCATACTGCATAAGCCCCTTAACATATTTCAGTTCTTTTATGCATTGCCAGTCTTCTCACACACTTGTTTATGTGTGTTTGTTTCTTTTATGTACTTTTATATACCTTTAGACTGATAAAACCTTCTAGCTTCTCACTTCTAACTCATACTGATATTTTTCTTTTTTAAAGATATGACAGAGGAGAAGCTCTGGCGACATAAAGTAGACATTACAGACAGATTTAGTATGTAATAAGGCTACATGCTGAACAAAATGTGACCATTTACAGTATCCAGAAATCAAAAGAATCAATCTTTGAGCATGTATGGCAGTCAAACATTTGCCTACCTCATTTACAGCACAATTAACTGTTGTATCCACGTTTATAGTGGCAAGCCATGTAATCCCCACACAATGTTTGCTCAAGGGTTTGGGACCTCTATAAGATAGGTTTTTAGTAAGTGGAAAAATACTCTGATATCATTCATTACAGCATAGGACACATATCATCATGTCATAGGTTTACAATTATAATATTGTCACCTGAACTATTCCAAAGAAACAGTTCCATAAGAAACAGTTTCATAATGTTAATAATGGGTAATTCATTACATCATATAACAGAACTGACAAAGTCCATGAAGGACTAGCACAAAAAAAAGCATGTTGAACACTGTATTTAACTAAAAATGGAAGTTTTTACTAGATAACTGCAAATTTATCACACTAGTTGTTTATTTAAGGTAATCCAGAAATAATGGTAACATTTCACTAGTCTAAACAATTTCTTTTCAGTCAAAAAAATGAGAAATGAATTGAACTTAAACCCTCTAAATTACAACTTTCATGAGGTTAAATTGCTCGCAACACCAAGAACTGGGAGATCATAATCTTAAATCTGTCTGGAGGAAGAATGATTTGTAAGACATTTTTGTTTGCTTGTTTTACCAGTTCCCAATTTAATCATCAGACTGTGTACATTCTGAGCCTTTTCTGCTATAGTATGCAGATCTCTTTATGCGAATGCATTAAATTCATGATATTTTCTGTGTTTACTATACGACTCTGCCTTTTTGACATATTAAGGAGAATGACAATATTCATTAAGAATACATAACACATTACAGGCTGGTGATAACCTATTGTGATAAACATCACAGAAGGATCAGGAAATGGCAGTCAATCCAGGCCTGAGGAAATCTTAGGGCTGCAGAGTGAGTGAATCTCTCCAGCCTCCCCTCCCTCAAACTACTTATCTCTTCTCTTGTCAGTGAATGTAATGACAGTAAGAACAGTACAAAAATAACCAAATCCTCTGGCAGTTTTAGAAGTGTGATTTCAAGGTTCTTTTCAAAACACTTTATTGCCCTATTCAGGCCCTCAAAATGACACTCATGTTCACACTTCCAAATTTTTTTCTTTCTTAGGACCGAACTGGGTATTTTACAGATCAAATGGCCAGCTCTGTTTCAGTACACATTCATGAAAAAAGGTGGATTAGTACTGCTTTTCAAAAATAAGGACAGGTCATGGTAATTGTTTCATGTTTCGCCAGCTTTCCTTATCTAGGTAAAGATACCCTGCTTGTTCAAAAGTAGTTGTTGTGGGAACACTATAGACTTGTTGCAAGTCTTCATGTTTTCTTTGTAGAATGCATTGGGAAGAGGTCTTGCTTGCTTACAGCTTCTTGCTTTGATAAGTGATTGCACTAAAATTGATCATCTGTATTGCCCTATATCATTCTCATATGTGACTGTCAGGACAGCATCTCCTTTAGCTCCAAAGGTAATTTTAATGCTGTTATCTAGACTGCTTGTTAGACACGAGACTTCAGTGGATATCTGACAGAAAGCAAAACGACGTCAGGGCTTTGATCAGCAGGTGGAAAATATAGAAAGCCTGACTGGTCTTGTACCTCTTCTTGCAATTATAAAGCTTGTGCTCTTTGGCTGTTTCAGTTCTCTGTTGCCACAGTGTTTGTCTTTTACAGAGGACAATGAGCTCTCAGCTAAAGTTGAATACCGTAAGTGCTCACAAATGCAAATAATAATTACAAGTTTTTTTCAAAACAGGAACGATTTTGCAGTAATGTGACTCTGTGTTAAATGGGCATAGATTGATGGGGCTGTAACCGGTTCATTATTGCTGCCAAAGAACAATGCATGATGTCTAACGCATCACAGAAAAAAAAAAGCTGTGCTAAATGAATATCGTCTTCCTCCCAAACACATCCTCTTTCCCATCACAGTATTACTGCAGAATCAGCCCTTGTGTTAGGTGTTACATGAATATCTGGAAAAAATCAGGATTGATTTTTTCCAGAGGTCTCAGCACAAAACTGATAGTTCAGCTGATACATGGAGTAAATTCTAGTACATTGTTTTAATCTGTTCTTTGACAATATTTCTGGCTTTAAATTGTATAGACCTTAAAGATGCAGCTGAGGAATGCTCTTGTATACTTCAGGACACTGTTCACGAAAGTAGTCAATTTAAATGAATTTTGGTTAATGGCATTGCTTTTTTAGTACAGATGAACCCTGAACAGGGGTTGTAAAAGACAAAAATACCCTTGAATATAAGAAAAGCAGCTTATGTCATTTGTTGTAGTCAGCTGCTTTCTGTTCCAGGACAAGATATATATACAAGTTGATAAAGGGAAAAGGAGTTAAAGTAATGTTTTTATCTCTCTTACATGTAAATAATATAAGGTAGTTTTAGAATTTTCTTCTAGTGATGTATGTTCAGTAGGTTTTGCTTGCAATTGGTATAAAGTTTGATGCAAGAATACACTTCACCTGCAAATGATAAGTGATTCCTGCCAAAAAAATATATCTTTTTAAACCAGAAAACCACTCCTAAATCAAAGTTTCTTTTCCCCAATCTCTGTAATTGCAAGCATCTCCCTTACCAACAACAGGAAGTCATTTTCTCTTCAGTAGAAAAAGAGGTTATGTTTTTCAAATAATATTTAATTTCCTTATCTAATTGCTTTGGCATAAACAAGATACAAAAGCTTTTGCTGCCTAAAAACTCCTAACAATTTCTATTTTACATCAAATTATAGTAGCTTTGAAAGGGAATAATGCATCTGCAGATGGTGCTGAATTGCATGAAATTAATTACTACATGTGCAAGTTCTCAGTAATTAATTCCATTGAGGCCTGTAAAATCCATTGTGAGCTGAATTACATGCTTTTTAGTCTTTCCTTTTCTACCTGAAAATTGCTGTATCATATTTTAAGTCAAGTTAAAAAGTGATAAGGAAAATATATTAAGGTCATCCAGTAAAAATGCATTAGGATTTTCTTTGTCATGCTCACAGTATAAAGAAATCAAGCTGTTACTCAGCTTGTGTTACTAAAGTGACCAAATATTTCCAAATTTTTTTCTGTGAAGTAATTATTTACTACCAATGTGGTTAACATTTAAAGTTGCTGGGATCAGTTCGGTTCCCGCATAGGTTTTGATACAGCAAACACAAAGGTTGCAGACTTCGGCACTTATGACCACTTTTCATGTCACAAGTTTTTCATGTCTCGTGTTTGGACAAGCTGGGAAGAAAGAGGAAGTTTTCAGAACATATACCCTCCAGAGCTGATGCTACAGATAAAGCAGACAAAACAGTCCTTACACCCAGGCACTGCCAAGATTCACGGTCTAAGCCAAGTGCTTGACTAAGCAAATCAGAAGCAGACTTTATACATACAGAGGAAACATTAGGGAGCTATCTAGAAATGCTAATGTGGTTTGGAGCAAATTCAGGGGGTTGAAAGGGATTTTTAAGGGTGGAAATTTTGGGAGGATATGGCTAACCTCACTGTTAGACCTCTAACCTGGCTTGGGAAGGAAGCTGTAGAAGGCGCACAAAAATTCTGGGTGGGTTGAAAACTCCACACATTAGTGATGATCTCTCTCCTAGTCAGATGAAGCCTGACTAGTCTGGGCTTACTAAGTGGAAAGCTCACAATGAGCATCATGCTGTGTAAAACCTCTGAAGCCAATGTCACTCTACTATTTCCAACCAGCCATGTGGCTTGGATTCAGTCCTGTGAAGAACTTCAGTGCCATGTCAGACATGGCCATATGAGCTTGTTTCTCTTGTGCTTGTGTGAGGTCTTTACAAGTAGAGAGACCGCTGGTCTAATCTGATTATAGCTCTTGTGATAGCTGAGCTAATAGGATAGGATATTCACCATAGGATAACTTGGGTACAACTGCACGGGGCTACGCTGTGTCAAGCAGATATATGTTGATGTACATACTTTTTTGCACTAGTTTGTGCCAAAGGACTAGTTTGAGCATTGAGTTTTATGGAATTTTATCTCTCACTAAACCAGAAGATTTTCTGGGACTGTGGTTGAGGGTTTATTTTGTTATGGGGTTTGGAATTTGGTGTTTGTGGTGTTTTGTGGGGTTTTTTTTTGGTTGGTTGGGTTTTTTTGGGTTTTTTACAGCATAGTGTAGAAGAACCATATTACCAACTGAACAATAACATCTTCAGCATATTTGTTACCTGATTGTTGTGTTATTTAATCAGGGAAGTTCCTGTAAGTCAGAACATTTACGATCAATATGTGGCTGAAGAATAGATGGTCTTACTGAAAACCCAATAATCCAAACAATTATCTTTATCAGCTTGAATTGAATTTTAGCTTGTCTCAATCTTTTTTCCTTTTTACATTTTATGAAAATCAAAAAGGAAGGGGGTGCTAGGGTTCCAGGTGGAAATTCTGGTACACGTAGTAGGTGAGAATTAAATCTCATATTCTGTCTGCTACATTGCACTTTAGAATCTGACAAAAAAATGAATAAAACTGTCAGTCTCCAAACTCACTAATGCAGGTTGATACCTTAAGTCTGACAGTCCCTTAGAAGACTGAAGGTGGAAAGAAACTCCGAGGAGGGAACACTGTTTTCTCTGCCTCAGGCACGGAGGATACATGACTCGCTGGCCTTTCTACTTTTTGCAGAGCCATGGTACGTGTGCTTCTGTAACCTTTCAGTCCAGACAGCAACTGGATAAATGCCAAGGAAAGCATGATCCGCTTTCTAATCAGCGGACAGGTTACTGCATGAACAAGGCCAGTTGAAAACAGAAGGCTTTTTTTTTTTTCTTCTATAACCCCAGTGTGCTGGTTATAGGAACAGACAGTATATTGATTCACGTTTGGGATTTTTCCGTGTGTATCAGATACAAGGCCCACGTAAATAATGTTTAGCTTTTCCTGGCTGAATTAAAGAGTAATTATGTGGTTGACACAGGTTAGAAGCACATCATAACTCTTTCAATATTTCAATAACCATCATGAAATACGGTTTGCATATTTGGATTTCACAGAGACTTCTAGCAGTGGATTTAAATTTTTTTACCACATACCTGGTAAAGAATGTGTTCTCGCTAAATGCAAAACTTCTGTTTTAGTAGCTATTTATAATAATATCTACATTGTTAAAGGCACCTGTATGTTCCTGACATGCAGTGGGCTCCTCAGCCATGACTTATGGACTGTGCCCTGGAGTTTGGCCCAATTTCCTTAAGGAATCACGAGGAAGCAGGTGTGTTATCCCCAAATAACTCTGTGGTTGAAGTATCACTTTGGGAAGTTCAGGACAGGGGTGGACTTGTTCTGTGTGACTTGGAGAACAGAAAAGAGCTCAGTACTCTCTCATGCTCCTGAGAGCTGTAATGTGCCAGGAGGTCAACTTAAGTCAGTCTTTTCATACATGTCTAATTTTCCAGGAACAATTAATATGCATTCAGCCAAATAAAAGAAATGTCTCAGTCTTTAGCCCAGTTACTAAAGGACACCCTAGATTGTAGGGAAAATGTGATTCAAGACTGTTGTAATAGCAATCTATAAAAAGTAGGGCTGCTGTAACAGCAAAGACCCCTTAGCTTGCAGATAAAGGTGAGGGGACTTAGACCTACATTTACTACCTTTATGTGAGAAGACTAAACCTGGATTTGTGGGGTGGAATTGCCTAAATACCAGTATGTAGTCCTATTTGAGATGGTCTGGAATATCTAGAAAAGCTACACAAGGCATGACAGTGGACCAAAGGGACAATTCCACTCAGAGTTGCAGCTGCAGGCCAAAAGAAATGTCCCACCATCCCTGAAGTGGCCATGTGTAGGCAAATAAATCATTCACTCTCTCTCATTTTGTCCTCTTTCTTGCAGAGTGTTTCCTTTATGAGTGTACTCTGAGTTTCCCTTGAGATCTCAGGCTTCACCATGTAGCTGACAGCAAATATCTCATCTAAAAACCTCCCTCCTGTGGTTTGAAGTATAGCTCCTAGTTTTGTGTACTAATATTGATGTCTGAGTTGCTTCATATCTGTCTACCAATAGGTACATAAACATTTATAGCACACAGGTTGCATATGCTAGTGATGTTGAAGATGATGCTGGGGCATAAATCGTGATATTAGCTTCTTAGTCTCCTTATAGGATGTGTCCCTAAGGACACGTGCCTGAGCAAGGCTTTTGTAGACCATTATACAACGTTTTGAAAATGTCATTTTGCACCTTGATAGACTTTCATTTTTTTTCTCTCAAAGTTTTTGTGGGTTAAACAATAACTGATTAAGGGTTAAATAATAACCCTTTGCTTATTTGCTTATTTTAATTAAAATGTCAAAATATTCATAGCAATACAAATAATTTTTCAAGCTTATAGCTTGGAATGAAAAATGTCCTAACAGTTAAAATAGGCCTTTTTTCCCCCTTGATCCTCTTGTTTGTTTGCAATATGACCTTGGGCAAGTCATCTAAGCTTCCTGTACTTTGACTTCCCCATCCACAAAATATCGATAGTCGTACTTGTTTGGATGACTTATCTATCCTACTAAACAGTTATTTATCTTTTTTAACATTGGAGAAGTGCTTTGAGATCCATGGACGAAAACTAGGATACAAGTACAAAGTATTTTCTGCTTCTAACTAATCTATTTTACCAGAATCGCAAAGATGCAAGAGAGAGATGGATGCTGATATATGTCTGTATAACAGCTATTCTGGCCTCTTGGGAGCAAGTTAACATTTTTTCCTGAGAGGACTGATCTGTTCATAGATTAGATAATCAAACACAGCCACATCATACCGGCAAGGTGTTTTAAAGGAGAACCTTGACTAAAAATAAAAGATGCTCCTTGACCATCCTGTAAACATCAGCATGACATGTGAAAGGCCTTGATAAATGCCATTTTTAATCCTCAGTTTTAAAAAAGGTGGGGATGACTGTAATGAATCACATTCTGCTTTCAGTAACACCGATATAAAGCCAGAAAGGCTGCATTTTAAATAAAAATGCTTAGCAGTGGACAACCTTCAGCTTGATTAAAGCACACTTAGTAGATGAGGTTTCTGTGGGTTTATATGCCATGCATTTGAAAAGAGAATCTGGGCCAGATACGGAATCTCTTAAATACTCTTAATTCTTTCCTTATGAAGATGGAAAGAAGGCCACAGCTATTTTTTTTCCAACAGGTAATTGTTTTTTGAAAGTGAAATCTAGCAACTTAATGAATCCCTAAACAAAGCATTTTAAGATATGATCACAAAACCACATCTAATCACTTCCTAATGTCACCTTTTCTACGTTGTTTCTAGCTGATACCCCTGCTGCTCATCCATGTGGACACCAATAATTTGGCCAGGTGAGACCCTGAGGACATCAGGAGGGGGCTGTAGGGCCCTGGGGTGAGCCAGGGAGCCCTGGTGGCATTTTCTTGATCTAAGGGAAGGGTTTGGGGAGGAATAGGCGGATCCTGTAGGTCAACACCTTGTACAGAAGTTGCGTCATAGATGAGGATTTGGTTTTTACAAACACAGGAATGTTTTTAAAGGCTGAGAATGAGAGCAATGAGATCCACCTAACAAATGTGGCAAGAGTGTATTTGCCAACAGAAATTCAGGGGAAGACTGAGAGGTGGTGGGGCAGCTCACAGCTGGAGACCTGCAATGGACAGGTACAAGCTCTTCGGGAAAGACTGGCAAGGCAGATAGTGGCAGGGGAGCTGAGGCAGGTGTTCTCTGCATGAAATAGCAGCTCAAATGTAGGGAGCTCTTGTAAAGGATGGACATCAGGCTGGGCGAGAGCTCGTGGGTCAAGACCCAGTGGAGAAGCAAGTGGTAAGAGTTCATGGTGGGAAGCCCCATGTTGTGGGTGGGTAAGCAGGAAAAGCCTGCTTTAAACAACTCAAGCAAGTTTCTGGATTGCACTCAATGACAGGGCTGCCATTCAGGGGGTGTGAGATAGGGTGGAGCCCACAAGAACCTTGTGTAATTAAAGGATAAAATGGAAGGCACTGCACCTGGAAAGGAGGAACCTATTGCAATGATACAGACTGGGGCTGCTTGGGGAGCAGCTCTGCTTGAAAGGATTGGGAGCTCTCTATGGACAATGAGCTGCACATGAGCCAGCAGTATGCACTGGCAGCAAAGATGGATGATATTGTCATGGGCTCCATTAAGAGAATCATGGCCAGTAGACAGAGGGAAGAGATTATTGTTCTCTACTCAGCACTTGTTAGACCTTGTCCAGAATACAGCATCCAGTTTTAGTCCTCCAGTACAAGAAAGACCTTAATAAACTAGGATGAGTTAGCTGAGGCCACCAAAATGTTTGGGGGCTGAGCACTTGCCCTGTGAGGAGAGGCTGAGGAAGCTGGGATTGCTGAGCCTGAAAATGGCTTCAGGGGAACCTAACAGCAGGCCCTAGTGCCTACACAGAGGGTGTTGAGGAGGCAGACCCAGAGTCTTCACAGTGGTGCCTACTGGTAGAATGAGAGGCACTATGTAAAGCCTTAAAGTGATTTCAGCTAGGGCCAGACAGGCATGCTCTCCAGTGATTCAAATGCTTAATTTACACTGGTTTCTAAGGGAGACAGGCATTTAGATANATTGCTGAGCCTGAAAATGGCTTCAGCTAAGGGAGACAGGCATTTAGATAGGTTTTAGAAATTTGTACTAAGGACTCTCTCATTTTTTCCTTTTTTTTTTTTTTCTTAAATATGATAGGTGAAGAAGCAATTTTTTTTTTTAAATGATATTTTAATGCACCTATAGCAGGTGTCCTTTGCTCATATTTCATAAGAAAAGAAGCAGCTGGTAAGAGGGAAATCAGCTTCCTAATCCTTCAGAACTCTTGAACTCGAAAAAAGAAATAAATGACAATACCTCTCCCCAGCACTGTATCTTCACCATAACTCCACTCTCAAGCAAGCATTCAGAAAAACTGGTTCCCTAAAAGGAACTAATACTTCTCTCTTGATTTCATATCACAGCACCATGTGCAGAAGGAAGACCCATTCACAAATATGGGTATCTGCCAAAGTGCACTCCATCCATTTGCTGCTCTTTCTCCTAGAGGCAAAGGAATCAAGCCATTTACTAGTGAAAATAGTTTTCCTCTTGTCATCAATATTAGCAGGAACAGCTTAAACTATATCTGCCACTTTGTGGGAGATCAATGTAAAGAAAATAAGACCAGCAGGAAAATTGCAAGACAGCAGTAGGAAAGCAGAATTCATTTTCTAACTACTGCAATGCAATTACCTTAGATACCTTTTATTCAAAGCCTAGGAAGTAACTGTGTTGGGCTCAGAGGCTGTCATAGGTGAAAGGATGTAAGAAATATTTTGTGTTCTGCAAGTAACTTGGAAATTCACACTTTAAAAAATATTGCCATTTTGCCTAAATCTTTCAGTTTCTTGCTTTTATTCATAGATTAAATATGCTTAAAAGTGGGGAAGGGCACATGAAAGGGTTTAAGCATAAAGTCATGTAGGTTGGAAAGGACCTTTAAGATCATTGAGTCCAACCATTAACCTAAGACTGCCAAGTCAAACTACTAAACTGTGTCCCTAAGCGCCAAATCTACATATCTTTTAAATTCCTCCAGGGATGGTGACTCCACCACTTCCCTGGGCAGCCTGTTTCAATGTTTGACAACTCTTTTTGTGAAGAAATCTTCCCTAATACCCAATCTAAATTTCCCCTGGTACAACTTGAGGGCATTTCTTCTTGTCTGATTGCTTGTTACATGGGATATGTCTAAGTTCAAGATGACCGCTGTTCTTGAAGACAGTATAAACATCTACATCAAAATGCAGATATATATCATGACTGAATATGAAAGTGAATACAGACAGTTGGAGGAGGAGGATTCCCCTTTGGGCAGGTGAGAATAGAAGAGGCTTAAAAAAAAATATATATCTTAAAAACAGCTTTGAGAGAGAAACTGAAGGGCACATCCTGTCTTAACACTACAACATGGCCCTAAGAAAAAGCACAAAAAGTAAGGTGACTGTACTGAGTGAAAACCTAGGTATGTCAGGTTTATTTTTCTCTGGAAGCTGATTCCTGTATCTAGGGACTTTTTAAAAGCAACAGAATGCATCAAATAAATCAAAATTAATCAACCACTCACTTTTGCTTCTAATTTCCTTGTTGTGAGCATGCAGGTCAGAAAGGTTAATTAACATTACAAACTGGTCCACTATTTTGGTAAAATGATTTAGGTGTGGGAAGTTATGTTCCCTGTATGCAGGTATGATCAGGGACTGCTAAGCTCCATTTAGACAATGAATGAACTTGCTCCTCACACATCTGAGAACAGAGCTCTGGCTTGTTTAACCTGTCTTGAAGATCAGAGCATTAGAGAAGATAAGGCAAATATCACTAGTGTCATGAAAGACCCTTAGCAACCTACAAAATTGGAAAACAGAAGAATCTGGAGCAATTCACTCAGACAATAAACATCTCCTATATATGTAACTATCTGTAGTCCTTCAAAGTTTGTAGTCATATTTTGGGGCTGCCTTATTAGTCTGTTCTAGATATAACAAGGTCCTCAGTCATTTCTTTACTGCAATTTAAAGGCTTAAACATGTAATATGAGCATGCTAAAGACTACAATATCATTACTCAAATCCGGTTCTGTATATATTATGTCAAGACAACTGCCACCTATAACTGACAGGGACTAAATTTGTTAGGTTGTCTTTGGTTAATTATTAAATTAATAAATGTACAATAGTTAGTTAAGTATTGAATCATAGAACGGTTTGGGTTGGAAGGGACCTCAAATATCATCTAGTTCTAACCCCCCTGCCGTGGACACGGACACCCTCCACTAGACCAGGTTGCCCAAAGCCCCATCCAACCTGGCCTTGAACACTTCCAGGGATGGGGCATCCACAACTTCTCTGGGCAACCTGTTCCAGTGCCTCACCACCCTCACAGTGAAGAATTTCTTCCTAATATCTAACCTAAATCTACCCTCCTTCAGCTTAAGGCCTTTGTCCCTTTTCCTATCACTCCCTGCCCTTGTAAACAGTTCTTCTCCAGCTTCACAGTCCCTCTATCATCATAATTTTTGCTACCTACAATTTAAAAAAAATGGTCAAGTGATGCCACAAAACAATACAGCTGGCCAGGAAAGTTCCCAGCACCAGATATATCCTAGTAATACAGTAAACCTGTAGGAAATGGTGTTTTCACTATTGACATATGTATAATAAGCCTATTCCTAAAGTAAAAAAAAATAGGCTATTCATGTGCCTTGTGATCATATCAAGTTAATCTAACCATGTTGTTTTCATATAGGTATGTTAAAAGTATGCTGTCATGTATTTGTGTTCATGGCAAGAAATACATAATAAAACTGCAAAATACCTCTTCAAGACATCTGAATAATGGTGAGCTATTTTTCTTACAGGACATCTCAGATTAATTGATGACCTTCACAATCAGTTGATGACCTTGACTTGAAGATCAATAAACCCATTTTCTGCTAATATGAATCTTCATGATAATGCTAATGGAAAGTGGCAATGTTCAAGAAAAGAAACCTTTGGAAACAAACTGATAAAAGTGGCCTTTTTCAAGCACAGGTACTTTCTGCTTCCTAAGTCACTTTCTCCATTTGCTGAATTTTCACAAAGTCTTCAAAGATGGGCATAATCTAATATGATGAAGTCATTAAGAATGTGGTGAGATATGCTTTGGACAGGAAAGGTTGTACTGTGCTTGTTCACTAACAGTGGCCTTCGCTATTCTGCAACAGTAGAAGTTCAGGAAAGGACACACTCTTCTAAAACATTTGTAGTGAAAGATGGGACACCCTCCTCTCTGCAAGGAATGGTTTGCTACTGCTTTCTTCCTTAGTATTCCTTCTCTAGTTTATCATGGTCACCATCAGACCTGGGTGGTTTTTAAAACCCAGCATCATCTGGGTTAAATGAAAATATGGCAGCAGGTTGAGTTTCCTCTACTTGTTTTTGGCATTGCACTTTATAGCATCTAGCTATCTCAGTGCTCCTTACCCATGTCTCCCAATATTCGCCCTAATTAAGACTACAGCAGAACACTTGAGGCACATGGTAAAATATTGAAAACCTTTAATGACTTTTTCTACATCCCCACCTCCTTTCTGGATTCATCAAGTTCAGTAGGGCCCTAATATTTAATAGTTATACTTAGCTGAAAAGAAGAATGACCTTTGTCCTTCTGTGGGAGAAGATTAAGACTGGTCAGATCAGGCACTGCCTGTACGATTGGGCGGCAGTCTGGCTTGCAGAGAGTGATGAAGGAGATAGACAGTAGAGAATTGGAGCCTCCTGCAATCGTTTCCTGAGCTAACAGCTGAATGCTTGAAGGAAGGAGTTTTTCTCACTCTGTTAATGAGAAGTGTAATGATTTCCACCAGCAAACACCTCTGAAGAGTTTATATTAGCCAGGAGCGGCATTTGTACACCTTCTAGGCCATATGTTCAGTCAGTGCATGCTATTACGCTGAAATGAAAAAAATATGAAGGACAGTGATATGACAGATGGCTGCTTGTGGCAGAGAATGGCTTGAATGTCCTGCCACATATTAAAGAAAACAAATATATGAAGTGACTTTACTAAAGGAATACCATAAAATACTGCCATCTTACATTTTCAATAAGATTTTAACCTTGTTTGTTTTTCTTTATTTCAGGTTTTATGAACTTATTAAATAGAACTACTTTGAGCTGAACTATTTTAGAATAAAAAGTGGTAAAATAACCACTATCAGCAGAATTTCTTGTAGCATTTATGTTTAGACCTATCTTTTTCCTTTTACTTTCAGAAGCATTGGTCTGAAATAGTCCTAGCTTTTATTTTACAAAGCAACTATGTTAGAATCAAGTTATTTTCATTCTCAAATTCATCTGGTGAGTGTTGTAGGAGTTTCTGAACTCCAGAAAGAGGAATGAAGTTTTGTGCAGCATTTGATATTTGGACTTGCAGGATACAAATCTGTGTCCAAAAGACCACAGGAAGCTTCTCTCCAGTGATTTTGCTTGTGCACTTCCTGTAGCACCCATTTCAAACTGACTGGCTTTATTTATGCCCATAATGGTTCTTCCTCAGCTGTCCTTGTGATGCACATGTGAATAAAGGCCCATTCTTGTGGAACAGGAAAAATAGAAAAGTTCATAATAGCATTCTTAAATGAGAAGAGGTGAAAATTGTGCAAAGGTTAAGAAGTTTACAATTACCATACATTTGCTGCATGTCTCTGCCTTCTTTGGTATGGTAGCTCTCCCGTCTCCAATTAGTATGCATTTTTGCTTTTCTCATTGTGTCATTGTCTCTTTTCATGGATTATTTTAGATACACTCAAAGAAACAACAATTTTTATTTTTTAAATATTGCTATTTGAAGAATGACCTGGTGGATTTCTGTTTATGCATTACAGGGGAATCATACATTTACTACTGAGACTCTACTTGCATGTTTGTTCCTTCCATGTTTTACACATATGAGACTGCAACCTATCTTACCTGCACTGTAAGTGGATTTATTTAGAAATTAGCCTTTCCGGTGATAACTGGTATTCAGTTACTAATCTACAGTGCCCCATTGCATTAATTATTTCAGAGTGCCCATGAAATTTGCTTGATTAACCTATAGACAATGTAAACACTATTGTAAACACATGAAGGAGCAGTATGGGATATTTTGAATTAGACAAGTTCATAGTCTTTTTTTGCTAAATTAAAGTATGACTGAGTTTCAGTGAATCACTGGCAATGACTGAAAGCTTAAAATGGAAGAAAGATTATATTACTGTATGGAACAACTGTACAATTCAGAGACCATATGCAAACTGTCACTTTGACAGATGCATTCCCCTAGTCTATTATAATGATAATTTTATTGAGAAAGTAAAGATCTCAGATTTAGTTCCCTGATGACCTGCAGATTTCTATAGTGTGACTAAGAAATTATTTATTTATTTATTTTTAATAACTTGTTCTGTATTTTCTGTATTTACAGTTCTTAGACCCTGTTCTTAAGACTTGGAATGGGGCTTCCTGGAGACATTGTTCATGTTTTTCTCATCAGTTTGCCAATTTATGCTATACACCCTCTGATAGTTGCACTCACCAGATTGACTACAAGCATGTCTGCCAGAAGTGTAGGTTGAACATTATTTGCTCCTATGTGTAACCAGTGAAGCCCTCACCTAAATACAGATTTGCATCTCATCCAGTTATCTGAACTGGTAACATTAAATGTGATCAATGCAAAAATAAAACCAAATTGCCTCCGTTTCCACAGCTTTTACTGTGTCTGAGGCTCTAGGACTTCTACATAACATTTTGCTTTCCTTACTTGTTTCCTTCCTTTCCCCAGGAATCAATATTGGCACAGTCACTTCAACTTTCAAAGGTATAGTTGAAGGTCCCTGGTAAGAAGTTAAAACTAATCACTGGTACCAACCTTTCCAAAATTGGGGTACAATGGAGGAAATTAACAGATTAATTTTACTATGTAATTCTTGTATTCGGTCATGTTTGAAATCTCTACTACTAATGTCTAATTCATTCATGTTTGAAAATAATATTCCCAATATGCTTTCATATTTCTCCATGGGCTTGTCTATCACAGCTGAAATTTGTTTTAAAGAGGAAATTTGGAGAAATTCCCTCTTAGATACGGAACAAGCTTAGCACATAAATTTTTGAAACAAAATGGCAGGAGCTGATCAGATAAAAGATGAAACCTATCATAACAGGAAGATGCTTTGTGGAAGTGTATGTATTCCCAGAAGCCTAGCAAACCATTCCCTAATCTTCAGCCTGTTTTAGAAGATCCCATACTAAAGTTAGTCTTACTAAGTTAAAGTCACGAAGAAATTAACCTAAATTTGCTTTTTGTTCTGTTTTGTTTTGTTTATGTTTTGCTGCTGATGTAGCTGTGATTGATTGTTTAAGGATGTAAGCGAGGCAAGACTACTCAGAAAGATAGTATCTTGTACTAGAGAAACAGGTATAGCTGGAATAAAACAGAGACCTCCCTATGTTTTTCAAGATATGAATCAGGGAACAAAAAAATCATAGTTTTATTTTTAATAATCATTATTTTTCATTTCTAGTGGATACTACATATCATGTACTCAATAGAGATTGTAATTTGTTAGCATATTAAAAACCTTCACCACGTTATATACAAATTTAACTTTACAGTGTCTCATAAGCAGAAGTTACCTGTTTCTCTCTCTCTGTCATTCTAGGGTTAACAGCATCCCACTCTTCCTTTGCTTCTTCCTTCTCCTCCCCAAGTTCAAATCACCTTTTTCTCTCAAGCTGTCTAATTATATAAGATAATCAAGCTAAGCTTAGACCAACTCGACTGTAAGGCTGCTGCCTTTGTGCCAAACCCAAGGAAGGATTTGTCTGCCTTAAAGCTGTCCTTTTTCCCAACTACACAAGTTTTCTTTTCAGCAAAGGAAATATTTTCCCAGAAAATCTTGCGTTTCATTTTTTTACTACTGTACTGAAAATTCAAACCAAAATAATTATGCTTTCCTTTCAGAATGAAATAGTCTGTATCCTTTCAAAGTAATGTATCCATTTCTCTTCAGTACTAGTTCTCTTTTTTTTTTTTTTTTTTTTGGACAGAGTATTGTGTGAGAAAAACTCAAAATGATGTCTCAGTCTAGAGGTAAATTCATCTTAACAAAGGCCACAGGCACACTTTAATACTAACTTTCTTTAGCACTGCACAGTGTGTATAGTGATTCTTGAAAATTCTGCCATTCCAATTCATGTTTCTCCTGTGAAGAACTGGGGGAAATGGGAAAAGTAGGCTGTTTTGATATGGTTTTGCTTAAAACAGTTGTTGTAATAACAGAAAACAGCACTAAAAAGCACAAATATTTTTAAATTATCTATGATGCTAATAGATCTGCTTTCAGTAATCTTTGCTGCTCCACTTAGTGTATGTCATTGTTATTTTGATAATTAATAGCAAATATAAAATATTTCTTTCTTATTGACAAGACTGTTTTTAGAGTTGTAAACACCTTTAGTCTTTCACGAGAGGCAACATTTGCTTTTCAAAAGAAAGTGCCACTTGGTCCATAAGAATTATGACTCCGTGGATGTGATGAAAACCTTTAAATCTTTGCAACTGAACTTTCAAAATAAATTATATCACCAAGCTACTCACACCTCTGAATTTATACCTTGAAAGCATAATTCCACTGTAGGGTTTCGGATATATTAGAGAGTCTTGGGTTGGATCTTGCACCACTGAAACCAATGGTAGTTTCATTAATGATTTTCTAGATGGGAGCATTGTTTTCTATTAGTGAATTAATTGTGCCACTTTCCAGTTAAGAAACTAATACTTGGAATTTTTTTATTTCTTCAGCCCCTCCACCTAAGCAAATACGCCATACGTATTTTCATTTTATTCTTATCTTAAAGCCTGATTCTGGAACAATGATCTAGCTGTGTATCATTTGGTAAACATTACATATTAATCTTTCCTGAATTTTTGTAATATAGTCATCTTAATGATGCTTCTGGGTATTTAGTGGGTACCATCTGTCTGGAAGAATGATCACATATAAAGCAATGAGGTTTCTTTTTTTCTATTGCATCCTATGAAATAATTGGATGAAACTGCAGTTTTCAAAAGCAAGACAATTAGATATTTATAGCAAAACTTTTGCAAAGAAATGTACTGTAATGAAGTAGAAGCAGCAGTAAAGTTCATTGTATGGAGAACTTATAATTTGCTAAAAGTTGTTAAAAAATGCATTCACTCAGTTATTTAAATAGTTTACATGGATCCATTTTTATTCATCTACTTTAAACACTGCGGGCTCTCTCCAAATTACCTGAAGCAGTAAATGAATTCCTTCTTTTACATCCTGAATTTAATTTTTAACTATCTGTGGTTTGAACCTGGAGGGTAAAAATATCCAGTGATACAGTCACCTGGTTGGTGATGCACAATAAAGGTGGCATTATGGGATTTTTCTTGTTTTAAATCACAGCCACCAAAGTTTCTTAAAGAAAAAAAAAATTAAAAAAAATAAGTGATTACACTGTATTAATCTTGTAACTTGATCTAAAAATTATTTTGCTGAACACACAAAATGTTAAGTAATGGAATGCAGAAGGATCCCGTAACCTTCTGCTGGAAATAATTCAACCCTGACTTTTAAACTTAGAGCTCTTCTTCCATGGCAATATAATATCCCATTAATAACAACAGAGCAGATAGATAAATGGAGTGTTTTCACAGCATATTGCTCAAATATCAGTTTTTATCAAAATGCAGTCTGAGCTAGTGAAAAATTTGCAATTCAGAGGAAATTCACACATACAAAAAAAAAGACCTTAAATGAGAATTTTTTTTACTACTGGGCAAGGAAATGCTAATTATAATGGTTTTTACTGACTAAATAAAATCTATTTATTTTATTGCAGATAACACATATTAAATCTAGAGCATAGTCTAGGATTTGCAGGAAGATAGACTTAGTAGTACCTACCTTAAAAAGAAGGGAACAGAGAAAGTCTGAAGATACAGGAATGAAACTGTGATGCTTCTTCCTTCATTATCTGCTCCTGAAAGTCAATATGGAAGAAAAGTATCCTACAGTTTTCACTTAGACTTCTGGTTTCCCTCTCCTATCCATTACCCTTAGGCAATTTAATTTGCTCTAGCAGGGCTCTAGAAGTCATCCTTGAAAATTTAGCATGGTAGTTTGCTCATGCTGACCTTGTTTCAACGTATTTGAATAAATATTTCCTTTTCTTTAAGTGCCTGGAAGGTTCAATTTTAGTACAGTGGGCAATTTTCAGTTCACTGTGGAGTAGTTTGGACATACGCATCTTTTGGTTATGCAAAAGTTTATGTGTGGGCTTGTCAGAGAAAGTAAAATTAAGGAAGTAAGCAATAGCATTAACTGTCTTAATTCTTATGGCAGGATTAATCATGCTGTATGGTAAGTTCTATTACTGCTCTGCAGGAAGAGAATTTTCTGTCAATCACTAGGGATAAATTTGGGTGCAAAAAGAAGAGTTTCTGGGCAGACAGAAGTAAGGAGTAAAGTAATTGAGATACATTCTGAGTTTAGCAACTAATATGAATTAGTTACTTGGAAATGACCAAGTTTTTGATTGTGGTTTTAAATTACTTCAAAAAATAGTTTTCAGTGACTTGAACTAATTATTTTTTAATGATGAGATTGTAATGGTTATGATCGTTCATCACTACAACATTAGCTTGAAGAAGTTTACTTTTTTCCCTGTTTTATAGAAATACTGTACTTAAGAACTCTATATCCATTCAAGTAATTCATCCTTGTACTTACATATGATTCACAAACAAAAGCACAAACATTAAAATTAAATATAAATGAGGATTTATGCTTTTAGCAATGAACATCTGATTTCCTTGCATGGACTGAAAACATTACTGCTAAGTAAACTCCAATTCACCATATCACTATTTTCAGGGTTGTTTTTTTTAAATATAGCATTTGGCTCTGTAGAACAATAAAAAGTCATATATCATATGCTGAAATTGGAAAATTTTCAGTTAAGTTAAACCACTTCAAGAAAACTTAAATATGTATCTGCTATTTCACACACACAAAATTTTGCTATTTCATTCAAAAGAAGTGAGAAATACTTAGGAGCTTAGGTGCTATTATATACCTTTTCCCCATGGAATTGTAAAAATGCATGCAGAAATAGAATCTAACAAGTCTTTCACTTAGAAATTTAATACTTGTCTTCTACCTTTGCTAATACAGTGACTTAGATATTAATTAACCCCATTATATCTTTAGCTGTATCATATATATATGTATATATACACTTTTGTTCCCACATGTATATACACTTTTGTTCACTCTTCTACAATCTCTCTTTAGTCATCTAGTAACCTCATTCAATTCTTTCCAATGCTTGCTGAAGTTTTGTTATCCGAAGTTGACATGGAAATATCCTTAGAACCTGGGAAAAGCCTTGGTCGCCAGGAATCCAGAGGGACCAGAAGAGGGTCTTTTTAAATGCATAGCCAGTTTTCTGAAACATACCCCTGCAGCCATGCTATATTTTGACTATTTTCAGTCATCTCCCATGCACTCTGTTAGCTTGTAAACAGTTCATAATTTCTTTATAAAACAGGGTTAGCAGGAGACCGGGAAGATCTGACAGGTTAAATCCAAATCCCCATTCACATGCTGATCCACACGCATTGCTTTGCAGAAGAGGCTTCTTTGGTGCTGCAAAGCGAGCGCTCTGGCTGCCTTCTAGGACATTTTCCCTTTTTGAGTATGCAGGCAACATTTTCCTGTTCATCAGAAGAATGAAGTAAACCCGATTAGATTTGTTCTCCATCTGGGAGCAGGAAATTAACTTTGAAAATGATTTAAATGTCTTGCCTGGGGAGGGACTTTTACCACTCTGAGTTCAATAGTTCAATTTGACAGAGCTTTCTGCCAGATTTCTAATGCATAATAGGTGTAAGGGATGAAAATTAGGTGGAATTTTTAAATTATATTAGCTGAATTCTTATAGTGAGGTTGCTGTATGTTTTTGTTCTACTGTTATCAGAAAAAGCTGAAGAGGAATTATGGCAAAGAGGGCTGCCTATGTTGGTGTGCAGTATAGCGGATTTGAAGAAGGATACAGTGTTCAGTTGTGGGCCCCTCACTACAAGAAAGATGTTGCGCTGCTGGAACATGTCCAGAGGAGAGCAACAAAGCTGGTGAGGGGTCTGGAGCACAAGTCTTACGAGGAGCGTCTGAGGGAACTGGGGTTGTTTAGTCTGGAGAAGAGGAGGCTGAGGGGAGACCTTATCGCCCTCTACAACTACCTGAAAGGAGGTTGTAGTGAGGTGGGGGTCGGCCTCTTCTCCCTGGTAACAAGCGATAGGACCAGGGGGAATGGTCTAAAGTTGCACCAGGGCAGGTTTAGGTTAGACATTAGGAAAAACTTCTTCACAGAAAGGGTTGTCAGGCTCTGGAATGGGCTGCCCAGGGAGGTGGTTGAGTCCCCGTCCCTGGAGGTATTTAAAAGAAGGATAGATGAGGTGCTTAAGGACATGGATTAGTGGTGGGATGGCAAGGTTAGGTTAGTAGTTGGACTTGATGATCTTAAAGGTCTTTTCCAACTGAGATGATTCTATGATTCTATGATTAGGGGTGAACACAAGTGTTTTGGGGTTTTCACTTTAGACTAGCTTTAGTCTGGTCCTGTGGACTGAATTCTTTTCCCCGTGTTTCTGTATCGCCATCGTAGGCAAAGGCAGATAGCTTAGAATCCAGATCTGCTTCATTTATGCTCAGGCGCAGAAATTTTGAGTTTGTTCAGCTCCATTTACTACATTCCCATACAACGTGCTGGGTGGGGTCTCACCAGAGCAGAGCAGAAGGGCAGAATCATCTCCCTCGACATGCTGTCCATATTGCTTTTGATGCAGCAGCCCAGAATATGGTTGGCTTTCTGGGCTGCAAGTGCGCATTACCAGCTCACGTGAAGCTTTTCATCCACCAGTACCCCAAGTTCTTCTCTACAGGGCTGGTCTCAATCCTTTCATCCTCCAACCAGGACTGATACCAGGGATTGCACTGACCCAGGTGCAGGACCTTGTACTTGGCCTTGTTGAACCTCATGAGGTTCACATGGGGCCACTTCTTGAGCTTGTTCAAGTCCCTCTGGATGCCATTCTGTCCCTCAGGTGTGCCAGCTGTACCACTCAGCTTGGTGTCATCTGCAAACATCTATAAAGATACAAGGATTTAAAGACATGACTATGAGTGCATCCTCCATTTGTAGTGCAGTTTGCATGAAAGCTCCAGTGGGGAATGAGATGTAAGAAACACAGCTCCTCATTATTCCCTCTTTTAACAGAGACAGTTTCATACTCTTTGGGGATGCCACTCTTTGATGTCTAGTTCTCTGGGTATGATGTAGAGGACAGATGTCTAACAGTAAGTGGAGTTTCACCAGGGTCCTGATTTCTGAGTTTCAAGTTTTCCATTGCAATAGCCATGTCCCATCATGAATGTAGCTGTGAATCCCCGAATACACTGAAGGCATCAAATAATTTCTTGATTCTCTGGCAACTTGAATCATCATTGCCTTCAGCATTTATCTTTCATTCATTTAATTTGACAGTCCTATAGAGAAACACAGTCTCAGAGAGATGTCCTCAGATTGATCAAAATTAAAAGGAAAGTATATAGACCAAATTTAACTGCACCAGTTATTAGCCTCAAGTGCCAATGACTTATTTACAAGTTAATCTGAGACTATACAGTTTTAGGCATCAAAAATACCGGACGCAGCTGAAGTGTGAAAGGTGAGAGGCCAAGTTAAATAGCAGCAACAACAAGCCAAACACTGTTATAGCAAAGCACCGTGAAGTTCAAACAAGACAGCCAAATACATCACTCTCCAGGGAGCAGAAACAAGAGATATGTTGAAGTGAATGCTTATACATGGCAGGAGTATGAGAGCTACAAGGGAAAAAGGAGCCATTAGACAGGTTCTGGAGAGGTGTCCCTTAAGAATGGAGAGCAGGGTAGTGACAGTGAAGGGTCTTTATCTGCTCATTAGCAACAAAAATCAGAGTAAGGAATATCAAAATATGTGTACACAAAGGTGTCTTGAGGACAGGAGGAAACAGATTAACTGGAGCCTTAAGAAACTAGATGACCTGTGAAGTTGTTTTGGCATTTGAAAGCATTTATATCTGAAGTTAGACTAGATGAATCTCATGTGCATTCCGTTCAATATATACATACGTGCAGTTTAATTCCATTGACTTGCTAGCACCTGATGGATACCCAAAGATAAAATTGGAGTTAAAGGGGAAAAAACCAAGCATTACTAAAATGGATAAACTTTGGAAACAAGGTTGTTTTATTACCTAATGACTCGGCTTCAAGGCATGGAGAGACATTGGTTAGGCTAATGAAACTGTGCTTGTGAAGCTGTGCAGTCATGTAGCTTGTACCAAGACAACTAACCAGACACTCCTTCCAGAGGAAGCAGCTTTTTGGTCTGGGATAAGAGGACTTAACCCCAACACTGCCCTTTGACATGGCTTGTTCTGCTGTGCCACAGGTCAGGCACTTCAGATTTTACCTTTTAAATCAAATCACATCACTTTGCTTACCATCAGTCATATAACCTAGTCAGTAACATCTACTCTCATTTAGTCAAAGTTTTTCTCTGATTAAAGCGATCTGCCTCATACTCTCACCCCACTTTTGTCAGGGTGAAGCAAGAGCAGAGGTGTTCCTCAAGGGAGGATGAGCCATGAGTCAAGCAAGGGCAGCCCTGGCAGAAGCAGGGAATGTGACTTTACTGACCAGACCAAAATCAAGCAGGACTGGCATGGTAATGGGAAAAGGTCCTTCCACAGTCCTAGACTAGGTGAGGTTATGAGTTGTATCCAGGGTCCATGCAGGAAAAGCTGGAGACAAGACTGGAAACATGGCACAGAACATGTCTGAGGGCTGTCCAGGAGGTATGGCATCTCTGGTATGGGGACTGACAGCCCTGGGCTGGGCTGAAAAGGGGTCCTGGGTTGTGGGCAGGGTGTGGGAAGACCCTATAGGTCTGGGTAAGGACAGAAAGGGATGGCAGCACCCTCAAGGCCCTGATAGTTTGATTAAACATTACCTCACTCTATTGACAAATCTTAAAGTTCTGTTTTGATTGTATCTAAGCTATTCTCCTTCTTTATTCTCTGAAATTTTCTAGCTGCAAAGTGATTACATTTTCTTACTATTAGTGGAGATGAGCCAATACCAAACGTTTGAACTAAACTTTCTTGATCTTTGAAGAAAACTACATATGGTTCCAAGTCCTGCATTTAATAGCACTCCTCTGTCATTAAATTGTATGATAATACTAATGGTATTTCTATAATGGTATGGCCAGTAACATCATAACTCCATTTTGAAATGGGGTTTAAATGTGGATTAGTCACTTATAAAATCCAGCTGTTCCAGCTACTGAACTGTTATATACTGTGTGCACCACAAAAGGAGTTTAGTCTGGATTCATCTGCAGGGATGGGACCCTATGTCATGACCATTTTGGTGTTTGACCTTAAAAAACTTCGTTCTACATTAGAAAAGGCTGTAGAATAGGAAGACAACATAGCTCACAATGGATGTTTACTATAACCAGGTAGGTTCATCACCCTCCACTCAGCTTGCCAGGTCTCCACTTGCCAGCTTCTGAGATAGGACTCCAACCAAGCAAGAGGTACCACTGTGCCGAGAGTGTGCTGAGCTGCAGTGCCAATATTTAAAAGCAGCAGAGAATGCTTTACCTGAACTCAGTCTCTTTAGACCCAGAAATATTCCAACTCATTTTCCTTCAAGTGCTAAATACTAGAAATCACTATTTGAAGAGGTAATTTCTTGTTTTTCTTGTTCAATTAATTTATCCCTTGCCCCTTCAACTGGCTAGATTTTCTGCCTTTGTATCACTGATTAATTTTTAATGTGTTTATGCTTCATTTTGCAGATATGCAATAAAATATGTTTTGTGATAGGCAACCCCCAACACTATATTTCCCAGCTTTGTGCTGGGATATGAATGGAGGCACTTCACAGAATTTCTGCGTCATAAAGCAGCAAAGCCACTTTTACCATTAATAGGGATGAGACTGTAAGTTACACTCTTTCCTGTTTAAAAATTTAATAACCAAGCAAAATGCAGGAGGATACAAGGTTTGGAAGAACAAAACATATAAATTGTGACATTTCCTTTCAGAAGAAACATGGATGATAATAAAACTCTGTTGTTCTCATCAGAAAGGAGGAAAGATTTTTCCCCTCCTCTATGTATGGGATACACTTACAGTGCTATTGCACAGCCAGAAGTTTTTTCAAAACCTTGGAGGATAAAACTGCCTGTGCAAGCTTTTGTCCTAAAGGAAGAACTTGAACAAAATATACAGACTGGAAGGAGGGGGACATATTAAAGTCAACATAAAGGAATAAACTAATTATGGCTGATGGGTCTTAAATATTTATAATGCAGCCAGTAGCAGCTCCCTTTGGGCCACTTGTTTACCAAGCCTGTTGAATTTATATGCCCTGACAGGACACCTAGTTCTGAAACGAGCTATGTGCATAACATCAGATATGGCTGGAATACTTGCAGGCTGTAAGGCTGCACACACTAATGCTGTGTCTTTCAAGAGAGAGACGACTTTGGGGTACCTTCCCTGCTGAATGTGTTTAGGACAGATAGCTAAAAAAGAAGGTGCAGGAGGCCGAAAAATGGGACCTAACATTTTGACAAAAAGGTCAACTTTTTTCCCCCTAGATGATGCCAGGGTTTACCCTGGAACCAATTTCACTAAGCAAGACACTAATCTCGACAGTCTGTCTCACCCCATGTCACATTTCTGTCACAGAAAGCAGCATTTCGTCTTTGAGGACCTGTACAAAAGCATGGTTTGTATCAGTTGTAATGGCAGAAACAGAGTGAAATGAAACTCTGCCTTGGTGTGGGATCAAGCATCACATACCTGTGACCAAGACTGATGAACGATTGCCCATCCACGTGCCAAGTGAAATCTTTTTTCCCTCCTCCCTACTGCCTATACAGTAAATTGCCAACAAATCTAACCATGTGGNTAACCTTTGAAAAAGAATAGCTTTGAAAAATCTGGCTGCAGCATGGTTGCACAACAAATTAAATTCCTATGAGATTGGGCTGTCAGAAAGCCTTTTCACCCCCCATTGCTTGTTCACATGCAGCCAGGCCAGACACTGAGCTGGAGGGGTGTCATACGGATCTGAAATGGGAGAACTATTATTTGCAATATGTCATGAACAGCCTGTGCTAATCTAAACTTCTGGGGTGGGGGTTGGGGGTTGTATTTTTGGAGAATTTTGGCTCATCACCCATCCCAGGCATCATCTGCAGGGGTGCTGATGAGGATGTCCTATTTGCAAGCCATTTGAGTCATCTCTATGAGGCAAAAGGCATTCTAGCTTGTGTTGCACAGGTAGTGAGTGATCTGAAGAGAAAGGAAGTAGAACCTCCTTTCTCTTCTTCATCTCCTCCTCGAACTGTTCATCCACTGGCCCAGTGGATGAGTGGAGGTCCTTGCAAATGTGGGTGATCTCCAGATTTGCAGAGTGAGCTAGTGATGGGCAGATATTACAACTGCTAATGGGCACAGAGTAGTAGTAAACAGTGGCTCTCTCAGAGCAAAGGAAGGGTGGCAAGGGGCTGTGGGGAGCAATCAACCACCGCTGTGCTTGCTTTGGGGGTGACAAGGTAGTGTGCTGATCACATGCTGCAGCCCCAGAGCTGCACGGGTGGCAGAACCAGGGATGGGCTGCTGCGCAATGCGTGCTTTTGCTGTCATTTAAGAAGCACACTCAATGATTCTGTGCAGTTTTTGTACATATGCCCTTGGAAATGTGATTTTTTTTTTTTTTTTTTCAAAACACACTTCAGAAAAAGTGCTCTGTCATTTGAGATTTTTTTTATTTTTGCTGGCAATTACAAAAAGCCCTTCAACTGAAATGAACAACGCTCTGTCCTTCATGGGTCTAAAAAGTGGGTGAAGTAATGAAATTTTAAGCTGATTTTATTTTAATGATGTTTAAAAGAGGACAAAGGTGTAAAATCTGACACAAACAAATCTCTTATGCTACCAGCATTGTAAAAGTAGCATGTAAGTTGAGTTCCTGTTCTTGGAAGAAGGGGCATGAAACATACTCACAAAGAGAGAAATAATTCACCACTTTACCATGTGTTAAAAACTCTGCCTATTCCTTTTCTGATTCATCAAGATAGCTCAATGAACAGGGCTGTCTGACAGCCTAAGGCTCGGGCACACTAAAAACTCCTATGAGCAGTGGGGGGGAAAAATGAGCCAACAAAAGACTATGGGCATTGCTAAAATTGATCCTTAATAGAGAAGAATGGGTGCCCAGCACAGATATGATGTGAAAGAATTTTTTGCATTAGCATTTTTGCTTTATGCTTTATTAATGTCGCATCACATTTAAATTCTGCTAAGCATGCAATGTAAAATAGTTTACATTCAATATGAATTCAGACCAACACATTTAGAGAATCATGCTGAATGAGGAAGTGACCCCAGGACTCTGTGTTGGCTGTATGGAGTGCTGTGCAGTTCTCTGATTGCCCTGACATTTCAATGTCACCGTTGGCCTGCTACATATGGCTGAAGATGCATCTTGGTGGTCATAAAATCTAAGTCTTTACAGAAGGTACTTTGGAAAAAATTATTTAGATAGTCCAGTACATTTCCAGCTTAAAAAACCTACAAACACACACACAAACAAAACCGAAAAAACTTGGGTTTTGTTTTTTTCCTTTTTTTTTTTTCTTTTAAAAGGGTCCAGATAGAAAGGAGAGATGAAAAATGAAAAGCAATGAAAAGCAGAATCATAACCATTACTTCTTTTATTTGTTTGGGGAGCAGTAAAGAGAAAAATGATACATACCTTCCTAACGTGAGAAGCAGAAGTATCAAAGACATAAACTACCACAGATTACCTGTGCAGTAACAACGCATCAACAGAAAAACCCCTCTTCTGCATCTCACTGGAAGTGGAAGGAGGTTACCACTTCTCATGAGTGGGTGTGGAATCCCACAGCCATCCAGGAGCTAGGTTTTTTTCTCCCAAATTACATTTTCTGGCATAGAACTAGAGAACATTGTGCTGTAACCCAGCTAAAGCGTGAGGGATTGTAGGTGGTAATGAACCGATAGTTTCCGAATCAGAGACAGATGCCTACGTGGGCAGGGCTGTTACCACCTGAAGCCTCAGCTCTTGTTGATGTTTGGTAGTAGAAAAGCAGCACACCAGTTTGCAGTATTATCAGAAAGCCCAGCTATTATATAGGAGTAAAATATAACCCTCACTTTGATTCAAGAAGGGTCAGACATTTCCAGGTTTGGAAGAGAAAGCTTGTGTTGTTTGCTTATGCTGGTTGGTTTGTCAGCATTGTTCTCCAAAATTTCCAGTCCATCACCTGTGCATAAAAGTCACACAATTATTTATTTACTCAAACCATGCATTTCAAACACTACCACAATTTGACTGCTAGTGTTATAATAATAATTTTGTTATTCTACTCAAGATATATCCCTTTCCCAAAAGAAGAGTGACATTACATTTTACTGGCTATTCCAGCAGCAGAAATCAGGCAGAACATGTGGAATTGTTACGCTTTCTGAAATATGTTCACTATAGCTGCATTCTGGATT
Organism: Aramus guarauna; assembly: GCA_013400195.1. NCBI lineage: Eukaryota > Metazoa > Chordata > Aves > Gruiformes > Aramidae > Aramus > Aramus guarauna. The sequence goes on from VXBL01006280.1 coordinate 267,693, forward strand.
TCATCCCACAAACTACACAGGCAAGCTCCTGTATGCTCTTCAGAGAAAACAAGGCAGAGAATTGCTTGCTTCTGAACCACAAAGCATGAATGCGGTGCTTATTTTCGTTCTCATTTTGCATCCCAGGGGTAAAAGAAAACTCTTCAATTCATTGTTGAAGTGTGCAAGATGTTTGTTTACTTCAATTGGATGAAAAGGTGATATTTCAACAATGTGTACCCATATATTCCAATTTCATAGAATTTCTGATGCTGAAAGACTGTGTATTGGCTCTGGGGATAAAGTGAATCATTTGCTTTCTGCTTAGGTATTTATCATTCATGCAGTCTCTCGTTGCTGGAATTTCTTGAACCAACTAAGTGTTTATAACTGCTTATTTAAAACTACTTTTCAGAGTCCTCAATATAGCACATGAATATGTTATGGTTGTGACTACGTTAAGACATTAATTCTTGAATGTTATTATGGGTTGAATGTTTTAAATATGTTTTTTTTCTTTCATCTTCAGCTGTGTCAGTAGTAATTTCCAGTTTATTTCCTAGGGTGTATTAGATGACCTACTGAGATAAGACTTAGTGAAGTTAATTCTCATTCTAAATGCAATACATTTATAAATCAATTTCAGTGTTTTCATATGGGGAAAAATAGAAGCATAGCAATTCCAGATACTTGTAAAATGTAAAACTTCATGCAAAAATTTCAAAGTGCATCCTTAAATTTAGACACACAGTATCTGTTTGAAGGGCTGAATTTCAAAGTTCTCATATATCTGTTTCACTTAGTAAGGTAAAATGTAAATATCTCCCAGATGTATAAGGAAGATGAAATAATCTGTGTAACTAGTATAAGAAACTGTGGCAATATTTCAAGGTCAAGTGTATTGAACTTTGTTATCTATCATATCTCTGAAAAGTTACACCTTTTTTTTGCATGTTTTATTCTCAGTTCATGCTTATTGTATTGTACGGCTCTTGAACATTCACATAAATGGAATTTGACACAATTATGAAGAAAGTCATAGAAAGAAGGTGCCTTTTACCTGCTATGATATAGTTGTACACTTACCAAATGAGCTTTCATTAAAACAAAACATGCACAACCCCCTTTTTTACAGTTTAAACCCCAAGCTTCTCACAGGTGTTTATAAGTAAGAGACTTTTTTCTTCATTCACTTGTTTTCAGTGGATGAAATATCATCAAATGAACATGTCAGAGTACAAGAGGAGAGTTATAACTTGATATCATACTGGAGCTGCAGCCAGTAAATAACTTCATTCTCTCCTATGTGTTATATTATCTGTCCAGACACATGGTTAGATTGGTTGTCATAGCCCTAAATATCCCTTCCTCACCTGTCGGCTGTGTTGCTAACATTGCCTGGATTGGTTTGTGTTGGGCTGTTTAAGCATCATGTTTAGGCACACTGTATTTTCTTGTCATTCAGTTGCATGCTATTCCATGCTAGGAAGAGCCAAGTCTTATGGAAAATCATTGGGAAATCAGAGAATGTCACAACAAACCTCTTTCCTTATCAATGGGAATGCTGTGCTGTTTCAGTGGAAATTCCCGAAGCATGAATGTGCTGTTATTCAGACCAAATTTTCCCCAAGTCTCTGCTTTGACAGAAGGCGCTGTAACTGAGCTGTAAGGGATTTTTCTCTCTGTAATATTTGAGATAATTTTTTAAAGTCTCTTTGACAACTTTACACCTCCTGTCATGATAATTGAAGTACGCACTCAACTAATAATTAATAAGGATGCTAGGCGACCATCTGGTGGGAATATTTCTGGGGTTCGTGTCTATATAAAATAGATCAAGAGTATCTGCAAAAAGTAGTGTGGAAAGAAAAGCAGAAGATTTAGTGGTTCAAAGCAGCCGAGTAGAAAGTCAGGTGTCAGACTGAACCGTAAGACAGATCACACCGAGTTCAGTCCAAAGGTGTAGCTGTGTCAGTGGCCAGTAGCAGGCGCATAAGGAGAGTATCTAAAGGAAAAGTGATACGGACAGATCTTTCCCTTAGTTCACTTGCTTCTGGCAAAACAGAGATTAACTATCTTTGCCTCACAAAAGGAATGCTTGGCGGTAGCTGGGTAAAGTGTCTTTCAGATAGCCACAGGGAAATTCTGGTCAATTCCTTCTCAACGCCAGAGCTAAGGGTGATGCTGCGGCATAGCAGCGGGTTCAACGTTTACCCAGACTCCCAGCCTTCGTTGCTCTTATCTACGGGTGGTGGCCAGAATCAAATAAAATTAACAAGTTGGATTGCTTCCATCTTATTTGACTGATACCAAAGATGACACAGGCTTTTTAGGCTCCTACTGTAATAGCCAAGGAAATCCTACGTGTAGGTCTCTTCCTCATTCTTTAGAAACTAACTGAATTATGGATCTTCTAGGAGACATTTGAAGGGTTTTATTCAGTGTGTACTGTTGGCATTGAAGTGGCTTTAATACAGAGAGAAGCTTTAAAGATTTTTCTGATTTTTTTTTAAAGTAAAACAGAATTCAGCAGCTCTTTGTGTGGATAATTACACGGAGCAGGTTCGTCTGAATTGTGTTTCAGGGAAATAAAATACTCCTCAGATAACATTTTATTGTCTGCAGTTTTGGGCACTTTTAGCTTCTCTAAATGAGATGCTTTAATCAGAAATAGGATTATGTGAACCCCGCGCTTGACAGTTCCCATTTTTAATACATAAAAAGAAATTGTTTTGTTTAATGTTTAAGATCACCAAAAAATATGAGCATTACTTGAAAAAATAACCTTACTGACCTTCCTTTTTTTAAGATAATAAAAGTAAATTTGGCCAGATTTTACTGAGCATTGTAATAAAATTTTGCTGATCCATGGAAAGTAGAACTTTAAAGGAGTAGAGAAACCACTGATGTAACCATTAGCCATTTATTTTGCTTGGTATAAGAAATAAGATGAAGCAAAATTACATCTCTTTTTTAATAATACCCAAGTGATCCTCAGGACATAACAGGTACACTAGAAAAGAAGAGGCCTGTTGAAGCACATGAATGCAAGAGTCCCAAAATTACTCAAAAGCAAAAAAAAAAAAGAGAAAAAAAAGTTGTTTTTCTTCTCAGAAGCACAAATATTTAAGTAATATTATAAAGAAAATTTTAGCAGTGTTGCTTTTTACATAGTGAAAATAGGAATGAATGCTGCAAACAAAAATTGTAGCCATGGAGTGTCATAAATTAAAGAAAAAAAAAACTTATTTCCTGTAGGGAAATGTCAGCACTAAACAGTGTTGTGAACAATTCATTCCAGCTCTGGCCTGCTACGGTCAGGGCTACTGCAGGCCCTACTGTGCATCCTAATGGCTAAGGAATTGAGATTTCATGAAGATTATGTCTATATGAATGAAAAAAAACCCAACCATGCAGTTTTGGAGGAAGATAGATGCAATTTAATTTCATTTTTCTTCTTGTGACATGTAGTAAAAGCCTTCTAAGCCACCGCAAGATACTCTACTTGTTATTCAGGACATCCAAATGATGAAGAGATACAGTTGCAAGAAGTTTTGTGCTTAAAAGCAATTTACTTGGTAAGATCAAAATGATATACTATCTGTCTCCACCCTTTTGATGATCATGATGCTAGCTTGCCATAGCTCCCTGATTAATAACCACTACAGTTTTAAATATAATTTCAAAATACTGCTAGGGTCATTCTAAATGATGAAAATAATTGGAATGTTGCTGAAGTGGTGACTGATAGTTCAGACTAGATTGGCCTTTTGTGTGGGTCTTGCTGATTGAAATTGAATTTTTACTTGTAGCTTTTGCAGACAACTTTCCTATTTAATACAGTATTTTTATATAAAAATTAAATTGCTGTGTGTTGAAGTTAATAACTTCAGCCTCCTTTAACGTGACTCAGACTTTGCAGTGGTTACGATATGACAGGAAGGGGAAAGTGACCAGAAAGTGTCTGGGTAGTTTCTGCAGCGTAGGAACATTGACTGTACTCATCTCCTCCCTCCTTACATCACCTTAGACCATTGCCGGCTAATGGAAGGCCCTTATTTCCAGGCTGGGGCACAAAGATCTGCCATCTGTAAACTTTAGAGGGTTCCAGTTATGTGATGGAACCTCGTATGTGAGCTGGAGTTAAGTGAACTCACATTCGTCTGTTAAATTTTACCATTGGGCTTAATTCCCAGCAGAAACAATAAGTGATTAATTTCTTTTTAAGAATGATATGGCATTTATAACCAAATATGATATCATTTCATTAGCTACTCATTATATCTCCCAAATTGGCAGGCTTTATCACCAAATCAAACTGAATTTAGTATCCTCTCAAACTTCAGAGATAATGTTTCTATTTCAGACCTTGTGATATTTGCAGCTCAGGACAGAGGAGCTGAAAGTCCTCAGTCAGGTATTCACTGATTTTGCTAGTACACAGCACAGAGTGCAGTGCCAGAATGTCAGAATTTAGTGGGCCAGGCTTTTTAATTAAAAAAAAAATAAAACTTGAGTATTACAAATGCGAGTCAGGCAGCTTTTTACTGGGAAGTTTAGTACTTAAGAAAGAAATCATAAAAGAGGATAAAGGAATCTAGCATGTGTCTCTGAGACATGTGAAATTTCAGAGTTTTGAATGGAAAACTTATAACATTGTCATTATTAGCTAGAATATTTGTAATATGTAAATACCCAGGAAGAAATTTGGAATAAGCTAAAAATGTTTGCGAGTGCACAAACAAGGCTGAGTTGGGCTTGCTGTCATGAGTCTGGGTGAATGCTGATCCTCCTGGCAGACTCACCCTTCTCCCCAAAGCAGCACAGGCTCCTTTTTGCACCATCTTCTGTTGTGCTGACAGGAGAGCCATTCCTACCCTGTAATCCTCACTGGAAGGCTTGGAAAATCATCCCATGACTCCTACAGGACAAGCAGAAGCCAGACCCAATATTCCCCTTCTGTTGTCTGTGCTCAGGTAAGTGATGAATAAAGAAAATAGAATCATAGAATCATAGAATCATTAAGGTTGGAAAAGATCTCGATGATCATCAAGTCCAACCATCAACCCAACACCACCATGTCTACTAGACCATGTCCCGAAGTGCCATGTCTACACATTCTTTGACCATCTCCAGGGATGGTGATTCCACCACCTCTCTGGGCAGACTGTTCCAATGCTTGACCTCTCTTTCAGTGAAGGGATTTCTCTTAATATCCAACCTAAACCTCCCCTGACACAACTTGAGGTCATTTCCTTTTGTCCTATCACTTTTTACTTGGGAGAAGAGACCAACACCCACCTGGCTACAACCTCCTTTCAGGTAGCTGTAGAGACCAACAAGGTCTCCCCTCAGCCTCCTTTTCTCCAGGCTAAACAACCCCAGTTCCCTCAGCCGCTCCTCATAAGACTTGTGCTCTAGAGACTTAATCAGCTTCATTGCCCTTCTTTGGACATGCTCTAGCACCTCACCGTCTTTCTTGGAGTGAGGAGCCCAGAACTGAACACAGTATTCAAGGTGCAGCCTCACCAGTGCCGAGTACAGGGGCACGATCCCTTCCCTAGTCCTAGGTCTCATTGCAGGGATAAAAAATGTAATCCAGTCATGACTTGATGATGGAACAATCCAGGTCTCCCAGGATGGGGAGTCAGGAGTCACAGATTAAAAAATAATTACAGCAAGATACTGGCAATGCAAATTTTTCTTGGGAACTTTCTTAACTTTTTAGTTGTTGGGAGAAACTGCAATATGTAAGACTAACAGAGCACAGCAAGTCTTTACAAAATCATTTTTCCTAGCTAAAGTTTCTGGCACTTGAAATGGTAAGAGGGCAGCTATGGCTTAGCTCACAAAGCTGCTACATTTTAGTCAGAAGGCAAGGAAATATGGAGAGATTTAAAATAAGTAACAGGAATTCAACATTTGGGTACTGGATTATACCAGGCACATCAAGCCTGCTTTTTATGGCTCAGCTCAGTATCTGAGCATTATGTGTAAATAGGCCATTGCGCAGGTAATCAGAACAGTGCGGGATACAATCCTGGAATCCCATCAGGGGCTGGTGGCTGACACAATGACAAGGAAACTCCCACCTTCTTAGTTACCTTTGGTCATAGGTCTCTATAACCTATGGGAAAAAACCTTGCATCTTCATGTAGCCATGCAGTCCTGTTAAATTTCAGGGTCTGGCACACATTTGACTCTCACCCATCATCTGCCTGCCCATGTGTTTGTCCTGTTGCTGACACTGTGGACCTGCCCATGGACCATGGGTCACATGCAGTCAGGCAGCAGCATGCAAATTAAGGCCCATGGACTGGGTTTTAAAAGCATGGGCTTTAATATGTGGTCACAGTGTGGCAGAAAGGTGCCGTGAGCTGCTTGTGGAATCAGCAGCAGAACTGTGGGTGCAAAGAAAACTTTCCAGCAAGCCTATTTATATCTCTGCTGCAGCCTAAAGGAGCAGGCATTCTTCTGTCATATGAGATAACGTGTGTACGTTGTCATGCTGTGTGACTGGATGTAGTGCTCTTTTCTGTGTTTGGAAAGAAAACAATGTCCGTGGCTTCGGTGATGTACACGCAAACCTTCACACCATAGTTTTTGGCTTGGGCTAGGAGCCTTGACTCCCTGAATAGCACCTGGAGTTCTGGAGTTACACATGCAACCCTAGAGACTTCTGAATCATGAAAAAACTGAACTGGTCTGGCATGTGGCCCCAAGCACTGGCTTGTAATCATCTGTAATGGGAAATTTTTGGGGTGGTACATGGCATAAGTCTGGGCCAGGTGAGCCCAGCTCATGGGACAGCATGAGTTTGGGACCTAGCGTGTGGTTTGAGATGTAGACGTCTTTTCTGGCAGGCATGATGTTGCTGGCACAAAACTTCACGGGATCAAATTCTGCTTGTTTTATAAACACTGGGTTGGCACTTTCCAGTGAGCTCAGCAAAGTCCAGACTGGTGAAGTCCTTCATACACAAGCACTTATCTCCCTCTAGAGCAGTCTTGAAAGGTGACCGCGGATGGCTGAGGAGGCTCCCAGCAGGCAGACAAGCCTTGCTCCTTTATTTTTGCATGGATAATTTGTCTTAAGAACAGTAATGACAATAAAGTACTTGTTATCATATTTTTTCCTTCCCAAGCAAGCTATTTTTGGAAGTTAATGTGCTGCTCAGACTGATGGTCCATGCTGCCACAGTCTGATTTCAGTCGAAGGATTTATCCTTTGTATTCTTATGTCTTCCTGTCTTTTTCAGTTCTACCTAACGTGAATGGCCTCATAGCTAAAGGCAGGAAGAAATCCGTCACGTACACAGCTCTCCCTCTAGCACGCCTTCCCCCTCTCTTTGTCTTGCTCTCTCTCCTTTAATTGGGCTAGAGAGAAAACACTTAGCAATCTCTCTCCTCTTTCCTCTCATTAGGCTAACGATCACATATTCTTTTTCCACAGTGTCTTTAGGTGCACACTATAGCAGCCACTGCTCATTATTAACACTGGAGGAAGCAAAAGCTGGTGGCTTGATCCTGAATTTATGTAGATGCATGTAAATGAGAAGACATTTCCCTGAAATCAGCTGTAACACAGCAGTGAAAAATCAATGGGGAGAGATCAGAATCTGGCTTGGTGGTGTTTTGAGACTCTGAAAGTGCTCATGTTCTCTTATAACCTTACCATTTCTAATGAGGGTAGGCCTCAGGTACAATGACACAAACAGATAAACCTCAGGCTTGTAACATAATTTTTTCAGTCCTTTATGATGTATTTTAGCAGAGTTTGTGTGTCAATTTTCCAGTTTGGTTTTCTCACTTTTATCTATATACTGACAAAAATTCAACATTTTTTTCCATACACATGAAACTAGAACCGTTCTCTCTTTCCCTTTTCCCAACCTCCTTACTTTTTCTTTTTCTTTACTTCCTTTTTGTCCTTCCTGCCTTCCTGCCTGCCTTTCTGCACTTTGGAAAAAGGTACTAATGAGCTCTAATAACCTCTCTGTACTTCAGTTACTGCTGCTAATTGCAATCAAACTTATCACCGATTTTTTACTTTTTTTTATTACCATAAAAACATTCTCAAATCCTACCGTCATGTTATTACCTATATTACATTTGTCTATAGAGCTAAAAAAAGAAAAAGGAAAAAAGTGTTAATTAACCCACAAACAGTATAAGCTTCTGTGGACCAAAGGAAAATTAGTTTTAATCGCTGATTTGGACAAGGCAGGTCGACTGGAAGAAGAAACTGTATTTAATATTCAACAGCATGAATGGGATGATGGGTAAATTCAAAATGGATATGTTCAATAGTCATTGCTTACAACTCATTTAATAGGATTATTAAGAAACCATAGGTTATACAAATGCAAAGCCTGAGTCTTAATTTTTCTATTGACTTCCATCAGAGGTGTTTAAAGACTTGAAGGCATTGGTTAGTTTGCAAAGCTATTATGTCTGAGAGTGAGACAAATATTATGACCTTCATACAAAAGAACAAACTGAGGCAAGGAGGAGAAAGTGGCTACTAGAAGGCTACCGAATCACAGTTGCATCTAAAATAAGCTAAAATTGAGAAAAGCTTGGATGAGACTGGAGCCCCATGTGGGCCATGTGTGGCTTCTCCTTTACATCAGCCTTTGGTCTCATCCCCTTTGGTCTTCTTCCACCCCAAGCCTAAGTCCACAGGCTCTTCTGTTGGCCAGCGTCAGTGGGCAGGCTTCCGTTTCCCCTGACGTGTCTAACCCTCTGTACAGAGGCATGGCCTCCAGAGCTATGCCACAGCAATGCGCACGCTCATAGAATTTACAGGCAAATAAAGTGTCAGGACCTGACTGTGTTCCTTTGAAATACGTGCAAAACTAAGGACGATTTCCGTGAAGGAAGAGCTGAGCCCAGCGTCCCACGCCAGCGGAGCCTGCAAGGCGGCCTCCCTGCCAATTCAGTCACTGGCTCTCTGCTGAGACTGCCGACAAAGGTGCCAATTAGTGCCAGTTGTGATGATGATTTTTGTGATGCTGACACCTGTCCACTATGAACTGGACTGTGACCACCATCACATTTCCCATTAGATGTTGAGCAGCTGTCAGGTGGTAGCAGGGCTGAATGATGTATTAGCTTCTGTGCACATCAGTAAATCAGCAGGCTGTATTGTCTCTAAAATGCCTTTCATGTCAAATTATTTTAATCTCTCTTTAATAATGTAACTGACTTTGTTCCTTTGATTTGAGAGTGTTTTCTAGCTCATGGATTATTTATTCATTTAATACCAAGTAACATTTTGTGACAAAACAAAACAAATTCAAATGCAAGTGTAACCAGATTTTGAGCTGCAGGCACAAAAAGCACACTTGCAAAAATGTACTTACATAGCCTTTTAACAGTGTTTGGAGGTATAAATTGCATAATTATAAACCTATCTGACTGCCTGCACAATTCCAGCTTGATGGACACAGAGACCTGTACAAAGGAGTGTTTGCAATAGACAGGTGCAGATTTTTAATGTGTGCAGATTCGAATACAATGCATCGGTTCACTTTGGAGCACAAAAGGAGCTTTTTATACGAGGATGCCAGATAGGTATGTATGTATACATGTGCAGCGATCCTGACCAGAAGACCGTTGTACGTGGAGGAGTTAGTGATCCACATAGCAATTACCCTGAACAGGCGCAGGCCTGCGCTGTGCTGTGCGCACAACGTGACCTTCAGGTCCGTGACGTGCTGTGCACATCCTCTGGCGGCAGGATAAGTCTCGCTGGCTCATTGTAATGAAGCAGCCGGTGGGCAGCTGCTGCTCCGTCCCTCCGACTGTACCACCCGTGGGTCATTGCCTTTATCTAAAACAGCAGCAAAAACTTCTCACGTGCACACCTTTTTTACTTGACAGTGAAAGTGATAAATGGAGTTATTTTCGTTTAGGAAAACCTTACAGTAACTCAGAAGACTGAAATATTGGGTAACCTTTACATGGACAGGGTCTGCACAGGATACTGCACCCTGCTTGGAGGCCCGTTCGATGGTGCATAACCCAGGTTTCTCGACATCTGAAGAGACGTAAGATTAGCTGTACTAACCTCTTTTTCTTTACAGTGTTAGCTGCAATAAATGATATTTTAAGTAATACTTCACAGAGCCTGAGAGCCCTTCTTACTGGGATTGCAACAAACCAGAACCTCCTGGTGCAAAATCATGTGTGGGAATGCGTGTGCTGCACGTGGTCTGCTGTGTTTTGATGACCCTCATCTATGATCTTGCTTCGGCATGACACCTTTCCCATCAGTCACATCCTTTGTCATCTGCTCTTAATTTAATGAACATACTTCACAGGGGATTACATGATCCTTTGCTTTGAGATGTGACTCTCGTGAGTTCACAAGTCCGATGCAAGTTTTTACTCTTCACCTTCCTCATTAAGGAAAGACTTTGTGGAATGCCCAACCACCACATGATTTATTGAAGATAAGTGATGAAAGTAGGTCCCTCTTAAGTTTAACTTCAAACTGGTGTATTGGTTCATAAGGTGTACTTGATTACTTTTTGGTAATTTTTCAAAAAAACTGTGATCGCATAGTGGAAAAAATCAATTTCATGAGATAACTAAAAAAGTCTGCATAATGTGTTCAAGGTGTTCCCCATGTTCAACAGTGTGTGACACAGTAACAGCATTTTGTATAATCATGAGTGAACTGAAAAGAGTGTAACAAACTCCACTCTTTTCATTTGATATATTGGACTCTCTCTGAGAAATCCTAGAGTTGTTTGTGTGACTACACATTGAGTGTCCCCCCCCCATACTCTGGATTCTTCACCCAGCTGTTCCCTAACCATGACCTTTTAAAAAATGTATACAACACCATACATTTTAATTTTTCATAGCAAAAGTGTATATGGTCAGAGTTCTTAGTAATTCAAATTATAAAAATTGATGGATTTCTATTGTGAGTAATAATTAGGCACTGAAAATACAGTTCTGTTTATTACTTTCTGTAGGCTGCATACTCAATGGCTGATATATCTGATTGGGAAGCAGAAAAGAGTTGTTAGTAGTAATTTCAGTTTCAAGGACTATTAGCTAAATCACAAGGAACTTGACAGAAATTTGTATCTAGTGGATTTTTTCTAGACACATGGAAAACATTGATTTCCGTAGGCACTTATGAAATGAACACCCATTAGGGATTTTTGTCTGTAGTTTTGCAAAACCTTTGAAGTTTCAAAATAGGTTGCACATTGCCAGTGCATTGAAAAAGCAATCCAACTTTATAGTTGCAAAACAAAGGATGAAAAATACATTTACAATCTCCGGTGGAAAATAAAATCACCTAAGGAAAAGAAAAAAACAGGTATACACACACACGCACACACATATATATTCACTTGAGACTTTGAAAATGTATTTTGGATATGTTCATTTTATCTCTCTTGACCAAAGCAGAATGGCTTTTCTCAGCAAGATGCTGCATGTAATGTACCAATGCAGATTTTTTTTTTCCAAATGTATTCCCTAGATGGTGTGAAAAAAAGAGTATCAATATGATTTCTACTTTTGAGCTTGTGCAGATTTGTGTAGGTCTACTTCAGCCAGCAATACTCCAAGACAGATATATTTTGGAACAATATAAAGTATTTTCTTTAATAATTATGAATATCTTTAATATATAACTTGTTACATTCTTATGTAATAGCAGAATTCTCATATATCATGTGGAATGAATAGAAGTGACTAGTAAAGGTGCATGCCATATACTAATTTTTTATTTTTAAGCGTAGAATTTTTCACTTGTCATAAGTTTTAACATGAGGACTCTGATGGTATATTTTAGTGTTAAAATACATCATCAAGTTCCAGAAGGTTTTTTTCTCTCCTTAGACCTATAAAATAAGCGTCTTCATGCAGATAATGATTTACAGAAGCAAATTGTGACAGTTCTTTATATTAATCAAATTATGAACAACCTATGGGATATACTACAAATTCCTTTGCCTTCAAACAGTTCCATACCTTTAGGGACTCTCCAAAGCAGGACACATGAAATGTGTTGTGTGTTGGAATATATTATCTCTGGGTTTATGTCTATTCAAACAGAAGCTGAAAAATCTACGTTTTAAGCAGTGCTGATGCAGTGCAATATTTGTTGCAGTTCAGCACAGCATTTGCCAAAACTCACTGCACTCTCTGCCTTTTGTTAACATCTCTTCCCATCTTTAAGACTAGAAAATATTAATGGAAACTGGGTCATATAAGCAGGAAAATGTGTTGTAAATGACCTGAAACAAATAGTATGTGTGTTGGCTCTTTGATTAGCTTAGGTTTTTGAAATCTAGGCAGGATCCACAGCCTGAACATTAAAGCAGAAAGACATTTATTCTGTATAGTTTCATCATCTTGTTACAATCTTTGTCATAAGAAAGGAAGAGAGAACCTTGTGCCATTTTCAGTTCTTGTTTAATATCTTCTTCAGAGGAAAGTGCTGCCAGGATATTAAACTCATCTGTTCTTTTGGATAATAAGGATGTAATGTACCATTTTGACCTTTCCAAATGCTGTGTTTCAAATTGCTGTTCATTAGATTTTTTTTTCTTCTTGATTAAAGTCTCACTAACCTGTAGAAACAGAATGGAATAAGACCTAGTCAAGACATAGCATATCAAGCATGATCAAAACAGAACCACACATTTGTATAGCTCAGGGGCTATAACAGAAATTGACACTTTTTGTGCTAATATCATTGCTGTGTTCACTCATAACAAAGAAGCTAAAATGATGTTTATTTAAATTTTTGTCATGTCAATTCGGAGTCTGAAGCTGAAAAGCTTCTATTTGGTTGAAAGTTTAATTATTAGAATAATAAAGACTCTATTTCTGGGATCTGTGGAAAAGTTTCACAGATGAAGTTATAAGAGAACTGAATTATAATCCTCAAATGGAAATGTAATTAAATGATAAAATATATATGACTGAGAACTAGATTCAGTTAACCTTATTCATCCTTGTTGATTTACAGATTCTTAAATTCAAAAATAAATATTAAGGGCAGAAGAAATTTTACATTATTGCCTAGTCTAACCTCCTGTGTGGTCCCAAAATTTTCTCCATCAGCAGCTGTAGCTGCTGCATGAGATGTAGCATATCTTTCCAAAGAACACTGATTGATCCAATGGTTAAAAACTCCCACTGTTAATTTGGCAGAGGGGACACAGAATGGAATTCTTGGCTCCAGCTGATTATGAATTCTTTCCTCCTAAATTACAGAGCTCTTAATTGTCAGGAATCCTTTTTGCCTGTAGGTACCTGAAGACTGTAGTCAAGCTACTTCCAGTTCTTCTCTTCATTAAATTAACAGAGTTTCTTTTGTGTTTCACTATTGGTACATTTTCTCTAAATTGTTTTTCATTTCAGAACTCTTTTTCTGTACCTCTTTTTGATTTTCAACATCCTTTTCAACAAACCATAATGGCACATGGCTTTCGTAAAAGTTTCTCAAATGTTATGAACAAGTACCACTGTGCCAATTTCTGAATGCTATTTACGTATTTGCTCTTACAAGGATTATATTTGTTTTCAAATAGCGTCCCACTCGTAGTTCATATCCAACTTATTATCTATAGTGACACTGTGTCCTTCTCAAAATTATTATTTTTCTGTCTAAGTCAGGATTAGAATAAGCTAAAGCCAAAATAAACTATTAATCAAAACAAAAAATAAGACACAAGCTGTCCCTTGTAGACAATTAAAAAAAAAAAAAGTAAATACACTGCTCACGTGTGTTCACAGTTTGGTTCTGCTATCTGTAAATGCCTGTATTAATGTGACTTTAAACTGGAAATTTAACACTTTAGGCTGGTTTCCACTTTCTTTTCAATAGTGAAGCGGTTTAGCCCATAATTAACCTCTGACCAGGAGATCTGCCCAGTGTTGGGACTGATGTTACAGAATTACGTACGCACTCAGTGTTGATAAAATGTCTGTTAGTGGTGCTCCTGAGAGAAAATAGCTCAACGTTGGTGTCGATGTTAGGAATGCCTCCTGAGGGACTGCACCACCTATCAGAGCAATTTATTAACTCTTGTTTACTTTTTCTGTCTCTGTAGGTCAGTAAGCATTTTAAAAGCACTAGGTAAGAATCTTTGTATTAGCACTTATCAAACCAAAAGATACAACAGGAAAAATATATTGGTGCAAGAGAGGAAACCCCCTAGTCTGGGCACTGAATTTCTTTTAAGTGTTTTGTATCACACCCACAATTATTAAGAGATGAACATGGGGATGCAATGACAGGTAACAATTCACATGATTCTCTGTAGGAAAACAGATTAGTATCATCAAGAAGAGCAACAGCCTAAAGTTCTGCGTACAACACACTTCCTTAGATACATTTTTTTTCTGACTCTGAACATTAGTATTAATGAAAAATACATTTCCCTAGAAAAGAAGAAGAACTCCAAGTAGTTTGTGCTGCAGGTTATCGCAATTGGTTTGTGCTATAATGTTGGGTCCTGGGAGAAGGTAAATTATCAATCAGGAAGGGTTTACAATGAAACTAGACACTGTATTAACTGTTTTCTCACTTTCAATTCATATAGACAGCTCAGTATCATAAGGAAGGAGCAAAGCCAAAGCAAGTCATTTAAGAGCCTTTCAGAGATGAGGTGCATCATATGGATGCACATGCGGGTAGCCAGGCACATGCACACACACGTATAGTGACCAAAAGATGAACTTACAACCTTTTCTAGTGTCTGCATGTTTGAAACAGCAGTATGGCACATCACCATAGCCTGTCCTGTTCTGCCTGAGGGTGCCTTCAAAAGCGTTTACTGGAGGCACTGAAGGTATGAGCTAATTACCGTAGGCCGACCTCAAGAAACCACCCAAACCATGAGAACCTCCTGCTGATCTGTACATGCCTTGGAGGAAACATTTCTCCTCTTTCTTGATAAACTGCAGTCCTCGGCATGCTTTCCTTACAGGGCAATACATGGAAAAGCCTGGAACTCCTCGGCACTGTGAACGGCTACTTTGCCCATCTACATAAGTAATCTGAATCTGTTTAAGGATCATGAATGTTTTGTTCTGAGCTATTATAAAATCAGCCGCCCATAAAATGGAGCCATATGGCTCTTCCTCTCTCAGAATGAGATTGCTTTAACTTACCCTACTTTGAAATGCTACATGGAGAACTACACAAATGCACGCTATTGACAGAGGGACTAGGCACTTTCATTTTTTGCCTAATATTAAGCCTACATAAATTTAAGTATCATTTATTTTATGATTTGTTTTCAAGATACTGTGAAAAAAGAGCCTGGAGAATAACAAATGCACAAATATCATTCTAAATGAGAGGGAAAAAGGAGTGAAGCCTAATTAAACAAGCCTGAACATTTGAGATGGTATTTTGACAGCGTTAACTAGTGACAGCTTAATTTTTCAGGGCACTCTGGCTTTTAGTTAGAGAAATACGATTTAGGTAGAAAACTCAGTTTTCTTGCCAGGCCTCTGAAGAAAGGACAGGGATTTTACATGATAGGAAATCTCATTGTGTTTGTGAAACATTGTTATGTGCTCCCAAACATTTTACCAGTAAGCCAAACCCAAGAAAACTAATGTAATTTTATCAATTGATTACAAGGTTAAGGTTTTCCTTCTCTTTAACCCCCCCCCCCTTTTTTTTTTCTCTCTTTTATTTTCTGCTTTCTTTTCTTTTCTTCTTTTCTAAAATAATTAAAAAAAAAATCACACAATTTTCTGAAAGAATTAAGTAGCTCAGCCTCTTAAGATGTGAGCTATATATGTATCCTATAGGAATCAGCTTCCCTGGTAGCTGGACAGACTTCCTGGTAGCAGGAAGACTTTTCCATAATAAATTTTTGTTTGAAGTTAGACATTAAGAAAGTTTCTTCAGACTCAAGTTTCCAAATACCACTTTATGCTTGCTTGTCAAACCATTAGATCCTTGTATTTACTTTTATTTCATGCAGATTTCCTTTATTTTTCATTGGCAACGAAGCAGTCCATAATCACTGACCCATTTTGAAGGAAACCAAGCTTTTTAATTCCTGCAGGATATTTCTTACCCTTGCAGTACTCTTCAAAGTGGCATGCAGACATACCTTATGAATACAGGTAGTCCAACTGCACAATGACGATGAAGTAAATTTGGCTATTTAAAATACAAATGAGTAAAAATTCCCAGGTACATTTGTGATTCTAAGAATATTCTCTGTAGGTTTTTCATCAAAAAATGTGGCTTTAATATTCACAGGTGGAAATACAAACAGAAAAAAAAAAAAAGGTGAAAAGCCCTGAACAGATCCTACTAATAGTGGCTGCAATTGCCTATAGTTTACCTTTTGAGAAATTAGGAAGAATTCTCTTTTCTGTGCAAGAAGTACAAGCACCACTCTACAGCAGAGACTAACCAAGGTTTGGGATGCTCTTTGCCACTATTGTGGCTGGCACAGAGAATCTCTCAGATCAGAAGTCAAAGGTTATTTTTTTCACCCGTTTGTGTTCTGCTTCCCTGTCAGAGCTCAGTGGATGGTATATGGATGTACGCACACACACAGCCTTCTCAACTCTGACGTTCGTTCCATGGCTACCATTAAAGAGGTTCAGGTCTTACTTTTCTGGCCTTGCTCCAGATGAATAAGTAACTCAATGTGACAAAATCTGGAAAGATTTGAATTATATGACAGTAGAATAATAAAATCAAGGATCAAATGTACCGCTGTACAAATGATAAATACAAATGCACTGAACTATGTCAAGTCTAGTGTCAAGGCAGCGGCCATAATGTAATATGGTTTTATCGTTTTCTAAGACCTTTTTGGTAAGAGTAAGGGTGCAAAAAACCTAGATTTCCCCTGAATGTTATCAGTCTACGAGTTATTTCGAATTATGAACATTAAAAGTCATAACCACTGGAAACAGCTTTTTCTCCTGTTGGAGGCACAGAATAGATCCCCAACAGCTGAAATTTACACAGCTTATTGTTTAACATGGCAAGAGCTACTTTCCTTTACCCCAGGGTTGAAGTGGTGTCTAATAAAATTACACTATATTTTGAAAAGGGAAATAGGTGAATATTGACACTAGGATTCAGGACGTGTTTTTTATACTGCCTAGAATTTTGAATTTCTTATGACAGGGTAGGAAGGAAAGCCAAACCTGCATACTGCATAGACAAAAAGTAATAATTTTGATAATTTTGAAGTCATATGGAAATTCTAATGCAAAGACCTAAAATTTAGTACCTTACCTAACAACAAATTTGAAAAATTTCCTTTCTTCTTACAGACTATAATGAAATCTGATGTGTCCAGAAATTAATAGAACATGAAAATAGAGCATGAAAAGGACTTATTGAAACAATTAAAATTGCACTTAGAGGTATTTTACTGATTTTAATTTTTATTGTTTTGTAGCAGTTTCAAAGCATCAATCTTTTGTATGTGGATAATCCCAGTCTTCCCAGCCAAATAGATTTGTGGAATATAAAAAAAAAAAAAAAAAAAAAAAAAAAAACACAGGGGACACTGAAAACCTTGGAAAAAAAGGG
>VXBL01006280.1:285237-309355 GCA_013400195.1 Aramus guarauna
TCAGTGGACACTGAATACCTGTGATGAACATGTGTAAAGCTAGGCAGAATCCAGTGGAACTATGACTGTCTCTCTGTCATCTTGCTAAATGCAACTCCTGGTGACCACCTCAGGCTCCAAAGAGTTGCTGGTTTAGAGAGGTCACTCACTGGCAGCTTCAATTTGCAGTTACAAATCCATTACTTTTAGGAAACCCCCTCACCAGGCAGGTTGACCTGGAGCACTTGGTTCCTTGTCCTCCTGCTATGGAGCTGGGGGACATGCAACAGATTCTAGATCTCCTCCTGCTATGGAGCTGGAGGAGATGCAACAGATTCTAGATCTCCTCCTGCTATGGAGCTGGAGTAGATGCAACAGCTTCTAGATCTCCTCCTGCTGGAGGAGCTCCAACAACTTCTAGAGCCTCTGGGATGAGGCTGGGAGCAGTGACTGGAGCATGACTTATGAAGAGGAAGACTGGAAGTCCCAAAACTTCAGCAAAGGCTTGATTATGGATTGTCCTACTGGGAGCCATATGGTCTAAAACCCACAGCAAAACCCAGAATGGGCAGGACTTCCTAGATCACTGCTTGTGCCCCAGGTCCTGAGCGCCAACACCTGCAACTGGGACAGTATTTCTCTCACCCTTCTCCAACTTCTCAGTGCTCTCCACTAGCTCTGTATTTAATCCCTTCAAGAAAAAAACCCTGTTCAAATATAAACTACTCTGGAACAGGATTTAAAACTTAATTCCCTCAGCATTAGAGTTTAAGCAGTTTTCTCATTATTATAGCTTTAGTTTGTACAATGGATTACTCTGTATATCTGCATTCTGTATACCATATATATGCACTGCAAATATAAAAAGCAGCAATTGCAGGTCTGAGCTAAACCACTTAACAGTTATTAAACACTTAGTAGTGGAATGCTAAAACTTAATGTATATAAAAATCAAATAGATTTCAATGACAGTACACATGCACTTAAATTCTGTATCTTCTCAACTTTTTCCTGAATCGGATCCATCTGCTGTTTTAAATGGATAAAAAAAAATATCCTTTCATTTTTTCTGATTCTTAAGAATACAAAATCTCAGCTGCTTCATACTACATCATATGTGTAGCACTGAATTGAAGGCTTGATTTCAAATCTCCTGAAGTCAGTGAGCTTCAGTGAGGGTTTGCATTGGCTTGAATTTGATAACTGCTGCCCTTTGTGGTGACTACGGCAAAGAGCCGCTGCATTTCCTGTCCTGGATAAAGAATGCTGGTCATGCACATAACACTGAAAAAATATGCATTGGGAGGTCAACAACAAAGAATGAGGTTTTCTTTCTTTTTTTTTTTTTTTTTGTTAAGTCAAACATTTGTGTTTCTGATTTAGGGATTATGGCTCAGCAGATGCCAATTGTTTACATTTCAGAAAATGGTACCTCTGGTATGTATGAAGGGCTCATCCTGAAGTGAATCTGCTTGATCTCTATAAATATTTGGAGGTGGTGTGCTACTTTAATGGAATTAATAAAAATCATGGAGATTTTTATTGGTACACAGACTACACTCCACAGAACACCATTGAACTGACTTGATGTAGCCCATTTATCAAACTGTCTTCTGTGTTCTCAGCACAGTATAATTTTAGAGACAGATCTTACCACCTATACACCTGATTAGACCCACTGAGGTGAATAGGATTTCTCATTACTGTAGTAAGATATGACTTATTTTTTTTTTTTTTTTTAATTTTCTTTGTCAGTCTGACACTGGAACACCCCTACAGTTATCAGTTCTTGGAGTTGTACATAGTTACTCAGAGTACCGGCAGAGAAAGGAGCATCTCAGAAACCACAACAGGCAATTATTCATAAAGGCTGATGACTTAATGACATCTTTTATAGCTCATGGTAAGTCAACCCTTTGCGGTTTTAGCAAAAAGCCTAAATGAGTTCTCATATTTATTTTTCAGGGTTATTACATTTATCATTCTTAACTGTCCTTCTCTTGGATCAGGATCATTCAAATCTTTTAAAGTATATGCATAAATATATCTATATATTTTTTACTATTCTGTTGCCCTTTATTCTCCTTTTATCCTTGACAAAATCAGTTTTGTTGTCCTTTTTCCAGATTCTCACAGAGAACTGGTTATGCCAACCGATTTCCATGGAAATAATACCTGCCCTCTTGTTGATAGGACAGACATATGCAGTATTCTGCTGATTTACGTGTACCTCTGAAGCATATACATTGCATTCTTTAAGTGAATTATTTGCCACAGCATTGTTACACTTAGCTCATTCTGCCAGATGAATCCATAGATACTAGGATGAGCTGAATGCTTGTCTACAGTTCACAAATATTTACAAAATAACTGGGTTTTACTCACAAATATATTTATGAGAATGCTAAAAATATTACAATAGTACAGAAAATATTTCTGGGGTACAGAGAGAGTAGAAATGCTGAGAAAGAGACCTGGAGCACAAAAACAGTGGACATAAATAACATTTTTCTATCTAATTCAGGTTACTTTTTCTAGTGTTGTCATTATATAATGGATTAAAAGAGGCTCCAAAAGTCTCACAATCCTTGGACCCTCTTCCGTGGTTCTGTGCAGAGACAGACTGCTTTCTGATTTCATAGACAAACCCTATAGTATCTAAGTAGTGAAAATGCTTTCCACTCAATTACCAATTAAACAACTAGTCATTTACAAAAAATCTTGTTCTCTGTACTATGTCATTATTGTCACACCTTAAAAATCCCTCTGGACAAAGATCGACTGTGAGAGGATAAGAAGGTGGATGAGATTTTGATAACAACCTATAGGAATCATTGAAAAGCTGTATTAGAAAACTAATATTGTGCCATATTCATATGAACATTAATGCTGAATATACTTTAATTAAATTATACAAATAAAGCTGAAAGTGAAATGTCAAAATATGATGTATATAAAAATGTAAGTAAGACAGATCTGAAAAGACAGTTAAGAAATTTCAGAGATTATGTTAAAGTAGGCCACTGAAAAATACACTGGTGTGCCAACATATATTTTGACAAAATGCAGACTGATGTACTTCAGAAACATGAATACTAATATATATTCCTTCATTTTAAATTCATTGCGTTCATGGAAAACATATAGAAGTCATCGTGTCCATCCCAATAGAAACAGCTGCTCAATGCATAACAGATGTCCAAGTAACAGCAAATAGTTGAATGTGAAGTGCAATTAGAATATTAGATTATTTTGTAGCCCAAAAGTGTGCTTGCATTGGCACCTAAAATACTTGAAAAATTCCAGTGGCTAAAATGTCAGTACTTCCTATTTATGAAAAACTTAATATTAATTTAATTTAGAAACAAGCAAAACCAGAAGGATTCAGAGACAACTTTTTTTTTTTTAAAATGTAAAATTAACTCGAACATGTCACTAAGCCAAATAATTAGTAAGAACTGAACTAAAACTCTTTTAATATACATCATAAATATGTGTTAATGGGCAATGGGAGCAACCATAATTCTTGTAAAAGCACATGTCCCTAGCCCTGCCAAAAGAATGAACACACCAAACCCACTTTCATCTTCTAGAGTTTCTCTGGTGTTGAACTCTCTTCTGTAGATTCAACAGAGAGACAAATTCTAAAGCAATATGACATTTTACTTTAAAAAATATGGAATGTACATCCTTATCCTTTAAGGCAAAAATGAGCCATCAAATTCTTGAGACTGGGGAGGAACTTCCTCTGTTGGCACAGGTATTCCTCATGGGGAACTCATCACTACTTACAAAACTTGTATTTCGTAAAATGCCAACTATAGAAGTACATTAGAGGAGACATTTAGAGCACGCAAATTCATCTGTGGAGATGTGTCTTGAATATTTCTTTACAAGAGGATGAAGGTATGAGAAACGGACCTCCATCTGGATTAGGATCGTATCTATCATACATACACTATCTATTCATACCATAATATTCATCCTATTCCCCAGGAAGACTGCCATTTTTAAGTTGCAAAAGACTACATTCACCAAAATTGCTTTGATATGTCTATGTGCAAATCTTGTATCGGCTCCAGCGGAGCAGTGATTAGCCAAGGTAGGGTATCAGAAAGGACAGGAAACTGCTGAAGTACTCTTACACTGTGCGGGAGATAGGAATTTCAGAAGAGTATCTTAAAGACAAAATTGTTTTTACTGTTCTAGCACTGGGAAAGTTAGTTGCTAAATGAGATCTTGAAGAAATATTCTGCTTCTTTAATGGCTGGTCCATTAAAGAATGGCTGTGCAATACTGAAGACTTTGGAACTGCATGAGTTAAGTTAGTGCCTAATTCTAGACATTTCTGCACAGTGATGTTCAAAATAGACATTTTAATTCCAAAGTCAGCAGACATCTCATGCATTATCCATAAATTATCAGAAAGACAGAAGGGAAGCAAGAAAGGTGACAATGCTAATTGGATTAAGAAATGTTAGGGAACTAATGAAGACCATGATGGGAGAGGAAAGTCTTTTTCAGTAGACTCAAAATTAGAAGGAAAAAGCTGGTAAAAATACACACCTTTTTCGGTGATTGGAAGAGGCTGCACTTCTCATATGGAACATTGGAAAAATAAGTCCTACTTTCTCAAATAGCAGCAGGAGAAAAAGTAGAATTATGGTATTACTTGCTGGGATGAATGAAGGGGTATCATTTTATGCAGAAGCTTGGATCACTCCATGTAATCAGCATCCCATTTGATTTGTTAAATTCAAAGGTTTACAGAGAATACATGGAAACACTTGCCCTTGCTCTTCTCAGGGTGGGCTAGAAAGAAATCAAATACATTCTATTGGGACTGTATTGAATTTTTAGCCTTGCCAGCTCAGCACAGCTATCACAGACCTCCGAGGATAATCAGTGACCCTATCTATATGCATTCATTTTGCTTAAATACAGTAGGCTAGGACTTGCTACAAACACTGTCCATACTTTGTCATCTCAAGAGCTCCCAAGGAAAGAACTGCTATTCTGTCCTGTTTTTAGAAGCAGTAATTTGCTCCTGCAATATCTTTCTCTCCTTCAGTTGTGTTGGCCATGGCTAGAGCTTGTGCTCAGCAGAGCGCTTATGGAGGGTGCAGCATTTACCAGTTTCTCCACAACTGTATTCAAGTTCAGAAAAAACTGTAAAATGTTCCTTATTTATCTGCTCATGTATCTATTTTAAGGTATGATTTATTCTTCTGGAAAATCTGTAACAAAGTACAAATACATGAATGGATTACCAAAAGACTCACCAATTTATTCCAGTGGTGCATCTAAACACTACTTGTACAATTCAGAAGAAACATAACAATAATAATAAGACAAAGGGGCAATTGAAGAAAATATGACTAGAAGGTTGTGAATGTACAAGGGAAAAAATTTTCTGGCCTGCAGAAGTATCATTATTAGTGATGAGGCATAAACCAAAAAGTAGCCACTTGATATTCAGGCTGAGGTTACTGGACTGGCAATTAGAAAATTATCTTTTTACCTCAAAGTGAATTACCTGTGATTGGAAGTCACAAAGGGACAAAAACCTGGTGTTCCAGATGCTTTTTTTTTTTTTTTAATGAAGTCACATTTTAAGGAAAGCTGTAATTTGAAATGCAACATTTATTGCTACTTTTCAAGGCAGTACTAGAAGAAAATCACTCCGTATCTTCCTCAATAGCTTTTATATGAGCAAATCCTCATATACTCAAGTGCAAAATTACCGGGATAGCAAAAGAGAAGGGGTTCTTTTAATTCGCTGTGCTGTTTTGAACACCCAGTGACCTGCAAAACCTGGATAAAAGCCATTGGTTTATTCATTCACTAGATGGCTTTAGAAAAATCTCTTTGCTTTTAGAGGAGTAGTGAAATTCGGTGATTACTTCAGATATTAAGAATAAACAGTGGCACCTCTGATGTGCCTTTTATACTAACAAGAGATACAGAAGTTATCGGACTGCATAATATTCATGACTAACCTGGAGCAGACTTAGAATCGTATTCCATGGGAATAACAGAATGAATGGAAAGCAGTTAATAGGATTAAACCCACTGTACAGAGATGTGAAGCATAAAGCCATAGTTAATGACTTGTGATCTCTCTCCCCCTGTCCCCATCAATACTGTTTCTTTATTCCTCAGGTCTATGTAATTCAGGTATATTCTTCTCATCCAGCAGTACATGGCCTAGTTTATGTTTTTCCTTAAAAACCCTCAGATGACAGTAACATTATTTTTTTTAAACAGCAATGGAATGTCTTATACATGTGTGAATTACATGAAAAATATTATTCTGAAATGTTATCTCTGTCCACTAAAAATGTATATGCAAATCCAATTTACTTTCCACACCTTTGTTTCAAGCCCCTCAGAAGAAGCTGTGAAGGGTGTCCTTTTAGCATATTTACTCCTCCATCTGATATTCTCTGATCTCTAACATCTGCATCATGGTCCAACATCACAAAGCAAAAAATGTACTGTTCTTTCCTCAGCTGAGTCACTTGCAGGATCTTTCAGCGGTGTCTAATAGATTGAGACATTATTTCATTATACAAATATGAATCTCTGGGACCTACCTCCTATTTCAAGTGACAACAGAAATTTTAAATGTTTCTTATTCAAAAAAAGATTTCAAATCCAATATTTCTATTAGGACAAGATTGATACCAAGCTCTTACTGAATAAATAACTTATCCACTGCTATTGAATAAAAAGAGTTGCATATCTAAAGAGAAGGAATTGAATTCCATACTTCTTATGAGTATTGTTTTAAAGACGGTACCACTTTATTAAATCGTATTATATGTTATTAAAAATATTGCAATATATTAAAAAAACCTAAGATTAGAAGTAGCTTTCTTTTAGCTGATGAAACTCCAGAAAATACACTGATAGATATTTTGAAGTCAAGTTTTTCTGTCTTCCAGATCCTGAGGTTTATAAAATAACCTGTAACTGGAGGAAAGCAAAACACAGAGGTCAGTTCAACTTGTGCAACTTGAAACCAGTGAGTGAAGTCCGCATGGACAGTTAGTAGAGCTGACATCTATGTGGAATTAATCTAGTAACAGTGTGCTAAATTTTGCTACTCTTCTTCTAACTTGGACAAATTCTTAGATTATTCAAAATGCTATCACTCTCTTAGCACTAGTGCAATAAAGTGCTGATTTTAAACCCATGAGTATTTACCCCAGTAGTATTGCTGTCTATGAGATGTCACACTGTTTTGTCAATGTCTTCTGAGCATAATATTGCTTGGAGTGAGGAATGGTCATAATTTTAGTATTAAGAATTACATCATGGCCTCGGTGGTATCTTTAAAAAGCAGAATTTTTTTCTGGCAAACCTTTTGTTTTCTTTGCTACTGTCCAAAATACACAAGCTCCTTTTTTTTCCCAGACCTGGGAATCTGCAATGCATATGGATCAATCAAAGGACATCAACTTTGCTTCCAGGGATGGGAATGAAGATGGCAGTACAGTATCTTGATGCTTTTCTGAGAGAAGCTGGGTTTTGCACTTCAGGAAAATGTTTCAACTCAATAGGAACTCCAGAAGTGGAGATCTATAGCAAGAGTCTTGCATGCAGTGAAAATCTTTCAGTCACTCATACTCCATTCATCATCTGGAGACAAATTCAGAAGGGATTGTGTTGAATTTTGCTGTAAGTTCAAGAAAAATCACAGGAAGGACGAGCAAGGCCATACACTGCCCAGATTAATGGTCAGCACTCTGCTTTAACTCTGCAAGGTCTTCTAAAATCATAGAATCATAGAATGGTTTGGGTTGGAAGGCACCTCAAAGATCATCTAGTTCCAACCCCCCTGCCATGGGCAGGGACACCCTCCACTAGACCAGGTTGCCCAAAGCCCCATCCAACCTGGCCTTGAACACTGCCAGGGAGGGGGCATCCACAGCTTCTCTGGGCAACCTGTTCCAGTGCCTCACCACACTTATAGAGAATTTTTTTTCCCTAATATCTAATCTAAATCTACCCTCCTTCAGCTTAAGGCCATTACCCTTAAAAGCAGGAAGAGGATTTGATACCAAAAGCTATGTGCGGGCAGCAGCTCTTAACTTGGGGCTTACATAAGTGTGTGTGTGTGTGTGTATNACCAGCCAGTCACCAACTCTCCTGCTATGGTGTGTCTCCAGAGATCCTTATTCAATTATTAATGCATCTGCTGCTAATTTCATCATGTAGAGTGTGAATTTGTCTTTCCACATTGAGCTCTAAGGGAAGTTTGTAAGAAATATAGAACTTGTCAGCACATGAGAGTGAACACATTACTGCTGTGCTGCAGCCATTTATAATGAAACTAAAATGAGCACTCACTTGTTTGGCATTAATTTAGTGTCCCACTTAGCTCCTATCAGACGTAAATAGCTGCTTCATCCATTTAAACATTTCTGTTCGTGCACATAATGAAGTACTCTGTACCTGTCAAGTAAGCAGAATTCATAACTGAAATAAGAAATTGATGAGGAAATTCAATGTTCTTAACAATACGGCTCTACAGGGGCAGCATCAGACTTTTTTCTGCCCACAGGTATCCCGCTGTGAGGTTCACCTTTTATCCCACTCTGCAGAGACCATACAACGACGTGACATGGATACACGTTAGTATGCCAAAAACATTTCTAAAAGGAATATCTGTTCAACTCATGGCACAATTAACAACAGCTGTAGTTGTCAAACACACTCGAACCAAAATAAATTAGCCAGCCAACCTCTTGGTATTTAAATGTTTTTTATGTTCTCTATTTTAGAAAAACACAGTTTAATTTTAAACAGCATTCTAGTTATGATCATCCTCTCTTGAGGAAATTTTTTATGAGAATGAATGGAGATAATGACTACCATTAGTCACTGTCATTAGCATAAAACATTAGAAACGACAATATTTATAACAGGCTGTGACATGACAATTAAAATATGACTTTCTATCACTTGTGTATGCTTTGGCTACAGCTGGTTGCTATTTTCTAAAGTTAAACTGATAGAAGTCTGGAAATGGTATATTTAATAGCATGTTCATCATCAGATCTAATTGTTTTCCACCACAGGGTATGAAGCTTTATGTCCTCTATCAACCCAAAACAAACAGCCATACTGCTTAATGGCTGTTCAATTAATGTTTATGGTGCTACTTTTATAACCTAAGTTACAAGACAAATAAACTCCAAGAAGCAATTTCAGAACCTCAGAAGTTTAACGGGACTTCAACCAATACCAAAAATTACTAAAATACCTATAGGGTCCCACACTTGAGGGTGTGAAAGAAAAGACATCAGTCAGCACTAGAGAGTTCTTCCAGCACAATGGTATAATTGCCAAAGAAAGGGAAATCAGACCTTCAAGTAGGGAAAGATGGTTGAGTGGCTTCAGGTCCGCTGCCTTGCAATTGCTGTTCACGCTGGGTTAAAACAGAGAAGACCTGTTCATCCCAAGTCACGTAAAGGTCAGACTCTGTTGCTCAAATTGCGAAGTTATTCCCGCAAGAGTGATTTGCCCTCAGTAACCTAGATGCTCTCCACCTACTCATAATTCTTTCCTCTATTTAGCAGAGCTCATGCTGATTAAAAGGAAAGAACAGTTCAAAGACAGGTTTCTCTGTTACTGCCTTGGTGCATATTAATTTGTGTCTCTCCCTTTTGTACTAAGCCTGTACTAAGTAATGTAAAACTACTGTAAATATGTTTTCACTGGAGAGCTGCCATTGTTCTAAATTATGAAAGTAAATGATTTTTGGCTGTTAATTGTATATAGCAGTAATGTATTCATTCAGAGCTTTCCATTTTAATTCAGACACCCTGATCTCTGGCTTTTAATGATGCATTAGAAGCCTGTACTTCTCTGACACCTAGACAATTAATCATTGACACTCCTCAGTCTCCCAAAGTAACTGGACACAATTAGACAAGAAAGAACCAGACTTGAGGGGTGGTGAAAATTTCTTTTCAGGAACCTCACGTTTTTTCACACCATAAACTACGCTTGACATTCATTGCTGCAAATATGTTTTAATAGAACTGCTGTTGCTCTGCCTCTCCTCCTAGCCTCCCAGGAGTTTTTGTAGATCAACGTGATGTTCAGAAACAGGCAAAAAAAGCTCTGTGAAGTTTAAAGGCTGTCAAGCCTTCTTGGCAACTTCCCTCCAAGAGCGCAGCTCAGAAATGACAAACTTATCACCTGACTGGCTGGTGTTTAAAGCTGACTGCTTTTGATTAGGAAGCAATGAACCTTCCATTCTGGAGTTCATTTTCTGTTTCATAAGCACCTCTTCACTGAAAATTATGCAGTTGAACTGATTTGAATTTGATTAGTGTTATGCTACAGTTTTATTATTTGTAGTAAATACAGGCATCTTTTATAGTCCTACTGCACATTTAGGAGAATTTCAGGATAGTTACAGACTTACTTTTATTTCTCATTTATTATTGCTTGACATTTTAAAAAAATCCAATAATAATATATGCCTGTGTTGCAGTCACTCACTTGTTGTGCATTGCTCCATATGTACTCACACTCTACTTCCTCTCTGCTCCAGTGGGAAGAATAAGATGAGAGCAATCCTGCCTACTCAAGGACAAAGTACTGTGTCCTCAGCAGGTAAGTTGAACTAGAAAGTAAGTTGGTGTGAACTGCAACAGCTAACTTCTTTAATGGAAAACTTCTATATTAAATTCCATGCTGCAGACTTTGTGATTGATACTTCAACAGCTAGCGCTGTGGAAGAGCACAGCCACCAGAGGTGCATGCATTAAACACTGAATTGCTCCTTCAATGTCAGCCAACTCCATGAGTCGAAATGCGAATGCTCTGGGAAGCTTGATATAGTTTTATCTTCTGACAGCCTTTCAATTATATGTCCTTTCACATTATTACGTAACTTGCAACGATCTGCACTGTGGGCCTCAGTAATAAAAATCCATTTCATGTCTGAAGAACACAACTTCTTTGGACGGTCAGTTTAGACATAGAGGGGGAGAAGTGCATTTGACCAGAAACTAATGCTGAGTGGAGTCAGCTGGACAGGTCAATAAAAGCTAAAAATAATATTTGATTTTGAGAGAAAAGAGAGTTCAGAACACAGCTTAAAGGCTAGATTCAGCCCTAACTAAACATTTATCTCTGTATCACTGTTTTAAGGAGTGCTTAGTCACCCGAACCTGCGTGCTGCAGAGCAGTTACCGATGTAGCTACAGAACTCATCAGTCAGATCTATGATTAACTAACAGCTTAATGTATTTATTACTAGTATGGTTCACAGTGTCTTATATCTATTAGCTTCAGGCTGAATATTCTCCAACACTTCATTCTACCTACCTTTAGAAAAACGCATATACTTATACAATTTATCTTCTTATTTGCTTACCTGTTTTCATAGATCATCACTATATTGCATGAGTACACCAACATATCCTGGTCATTAGGGACGCTTTTAGAAAAATAAAGTAGGTCCACTTCAGCTGCAATTCAAGCTATTAGTGAAATATTAGTGTAATATATGCATCTTCAGTACTTCTCTGGCTTTCGTTAATACCAGCTGGCTGTCTCAAAATCTGTAATATAATAATTTCCACAGTATCTGTATAAAGATGTAAGACAAGAAGTTTAAAAAAAGGTGTTTGGGGTGAGGATATTTAGATCTTGTGTGCCAGTGTTGACTCCTGATTTTTGAGAACCTGAAGTTGAGGCTAGTGAAAGCTGCAAGCTTTCAGCACTTCTGAAAACAGAAGTATGTCTTCAGTGCTCAACTGCAAATGTAAGTTTCTAATCCATCTTTTGAAAATGTTGAGGGTTATCACAGAAGTTCCTTCTCCTAAGCAAATCTCATTTCTTTAATAAAAAATCAAATCAATAACAAAGTCACCAGAGGAAAGAATTAGCAAAGGTTATAGAAGTACAGAAAATCCACTTCTGGGAATCTCCATGGGCCAGTTTCCATGAGGTGAACTCTGCACCTGGGCAGCTCAAAATGAAGACTTTGAATGGCCTATTCTACCACAGAAAAGCTCTTGTGCATCGGGCTGTGCTTCTCTGCCCACTTTTCAACCTCTTGCTCCACAGCGGAGCACTGGGCACAGAACAGGCTTACCTCAAGCTCCAAGGACAATCGTATGTGGCAAGCCTTGTGTTCCCTCAGCTCTGCACAATTTAATTAATGATATGATATGATATGATATGATATGATACACACAATCTGTAGCTTTTAATGTAAGTATGTCCCATAACTGAATTTTAAAACTCTTTTCCTTGAAAGTTTAATTATTATGGTAGGGATTAATTTTACGCAACCTCAGTTATCTAAAAGACAGCTACATGGTCTACACTAAGCATCTAGTCCCATTTTCTAAACATTATAGGGCATTTAATCCCACTTGTTTTTGACACGTACCTGAAGAGGGGCTAAATTGCCCTTTGGACCTGAATAGAGTATATATGCATATAGATATGTATACATACACACAGCTGAAAAACAGGGAAGTCAGAAAATGCAGAGGAAGTCATTGAAGCAGATGAACCTTGGTATTTTACTATGAAGTGCTGGCTTGCTCCGGATGGGGAAAGATCAGACTTCCCTTTCTTCCTCCACAGATTTCTGTTCACCTTCTAGAAATATAAGTAGGTCTTCCACCCTCCTGAAACACTTTTTCACTTATTAAAACCTGAAGTTACCGAGCCAAAAGGAATCACTACTCTGAGTTTCCAAGAACATTAAGTAATTTTCTTTAGGCAAAGAGTGAACATGATCATCTACTTCCAAGTCTCACTTTTAAGCCATTTTAGGAAACATAGTTTGATGGTTAGGAGATTGGGCTATAAGTAGAGGTATTTTGGTTCTGATGAATAGCATTCTGTATGATAAAGAGCAAACAGCTTCCCCCTTCTTCCATTTGCTATGTGCAAAGCACAAATAATAGGGGCATCCGTCTTCTTATTCTGCATTGCTATAAAATGAAAAACATTTTTAAGAGCCCTAGATTGTCATTTACAGAGTGTTAACACACTTAACTATAATCTAAGTAAACCCTTAAGAAAACTACATATTTTCACCCATATCTTTATCTCTCTCACAGCCTACTTTAAACTGGAGTGTGAGTGCTGTGACCTAGGGTTTATTTCCAGCTCTAGCTAGGAGGAAGTATCTTGAAAAAGACGTTGGTTTTTTTTCTCAAATCTAGAGACGTGTTAGGTTTCAATAGCTTTTGGCCACATTCGTTTAGCTCTTTGTAGAGAAAAGCCTAAATGTAAGCAAGGCATAGTTCAAATTTTTACCACCATTTGCAGAGAGCAAATCTAAAAATAGCATGGCAAAAAAAGTGTCATCACTTTCAGAAGTGATGACAAGGAATGGAGTCCTGTAAGAGGACTTCATGCTGTTCTGCAGTGCAGGAGACTAACCTTCAGGTCTGTTTTCTGGTGTAGTCAGAAGGGGCGAGGGAAGGACTGTGGTTGCACCAGAGGTATGGGAAGTGATGGTGTGTACAGGACTGCGGAAGGTATTTCTGCTGTCACTCTATGTGCAATCCGCCAGAGAAGCTGCAGAGTAATTCCATATTAGCTGTTGATAGCATAAGTTATATATTGATAAAAACTACTTTTGCTAGTTACTTGAAATCTTCTGGACATTGCTAGCTACCATCAACAAAGCCTGAAAATGTTTGGGGTTGGTGGGTTTTTTTTTTATTTGTTTGTTTGTTTTTGTTTCAAGTGCTGTTTGCTGAAGAAACAAGCTCATTTCTAATAACTGAATGCAATAATTGTATTTTTATATGACATATGGCTATAAATAAGCTTATTGCAGAAGAATACAGCTTCCACATAAGTATTTAGTTTGGAAGACTTAGGAAATGTTAGATTTGTACTTTCCAGTATAATCAGACAATGTTCTTTAGTATATACAAGAGGACATAGCCTTTAATTACAGGACCCCTTCTCTCCATGAGACCTAATTCATTGTGGATATGAGATTGAATTAAATATTTGTATCTGTCTTAAACACTAGTGGAATGACTCTTTTTTGCTTACTGTTTTCCATCCAAATGTCTGCTGGTGTAGATTTATTTACTTTCTTACAGGTTTTCATCATCCACAGTTTGTAGCAACAATGCTACAGTAACTGAACCTTATAAACATTAATAAGTCTATCTTCACAACAGCTCATGCAGATAGCAAGGTTCTTCTAGAGTAACACGTGGATAAGAGAACCAAAACCCCCAGAATCTGCAAAATTTGTTTTTAACATGACCATCTCAATGAATTAACTTATCCCAAGGGGAGATGTTTTCTTAGAATATTTGGTGGTTTTAAAAGGTATTTCTATGTTCAGCACACTGCACAAATATAGCTTGACTATTTTAATGTTACTTCTGTGAGAAAGGGAATTAAATACTTTATTTCTTTACCACAGAAAGACAGCATAATAACTTAAGTACATTATCAAACTATCCTGTCTCAAAGTAACATGCATCATAGGTATGAGCTCTCTTCCCATGGCAAACATAAGGTGAACTAGTTTAAAATAACTCTATATTTTGTAGACTGAGGTAAGCTGAATTATCTCATATTTGACATAAACTAAAAACATATAGACAAATACCAGAGCTCACCTGGTAGACTGGAAGATCTCTGTAAGTCTGAGTGCCGACATGTCCTAGAGAGGGTGGTAATGGCAGGTCCAGAGCTCAGGGCTGTAAAGAGTCCCAGCCTGAGGCTCAGTCCTTCAGATCCCACTGATTTATTGCAAATGATGTTGAGCGCTCTCAATTCCTTGAACACTGTTCAAAAGGTACAGTACTTCCCTAAGGGCTGCAAAAATCTGAAAATCAAGACAAGGTTGGGCAGACATATTCAATGAAGAACACAAAACTAGTTGTCACATTAATATTTCAGCTTAAATGACTTATGTAGATTCACACAGCATCTCTGTGATATAGGGTTAGTCTGGATGACAGAAAACTCTTGAAGATACTACCTTCCAAATTCTGCAAGCTATGAGATAAAACAGTTACAAAAAAACCCCAACATAATTTCTCCCATGCCCTGCAAGAAACACAGATAGAACGGAAGACCATGTGATCATTTGCTTAGACTCTCTAAAATAATGAAAGTGACCAACAGGAAAACATGAGGAAAGGGAACAAACTGAATACTGGCTTTTCTAGTTTTGAATGTTTTTTTAATGTTTTGAACTTTTTTTGTAAAGTTGCGGTATGGAACTTCCGTGATATCATTTTAGCTCAGTTTTCTCATTTAGCTTCTTACTTTTCATAATGCTGCAAATTTATGAAGTGCTGCCTTCAATACCTTTTCCCCACCTGCAGTCATCTACTTGAGATGAAGGCTCATGGTCCACGCACAGCAATATGAGTATGCTTTTGTCAATGTAATAAAAAGGAGGTTTGTGGCAGTGAATTTTATGAACACCAACACTTTTTATGCAGATAATACACCAGAGTAATTATATTCATCCTGAGCAAATTACTTCTGAGTGCTGGTATGGATGAGAACGAGAACTTGAGAGAACGGGTTGGCTTGGAGTTATGCTTCATTTCTGGGTAATATTAACACAATAGGTCTATGAGAGACTAATTAAAATCAGTTCTTATTAAAATCAATGGATCGAGAGATATTTTGAAGATTTAGGCTGAAAAGGGAGGTATTTTTTTAAAATGCATTATTTAGTCTGTTCAACCAGCCAATGGAGAGAAGGTACATCCAGACAGTGTCTTAGAGTACCTGGCTTAGGTACTCTGAATTATTTTCTATAAGCAAAGAGCACTCCATTGAATGTACAGGTACCCATGGTATCCCTAGCGGCAAAAGCTAGGTATTTGAAGCTAGGAGATGAATGTGCTCAATATTTCCCCAAATGCCACACAAAAGGTAAATTCACACAAAAGAAAAAAAATCTGATCAGTGGGGTAAGGGAATATAGACATTTTTGTATAGCTTCTAGCAAGTTTACTGAGTTGGCAAAAGGCAAATTTTTAGATGTTTCATCATATTCTCTAAACCAAACAGATTTTAATGAAAACATCAAAAAATAATTTCTGGGACCCTCAGGACAATTGCCCCTACCAAAAGCAAGTTCATGTTAC
Source organism: Aramus guarauna (assembly GCA_013400195.1). Classification (NCBI taxonomy): domain Eukaryota; kingdom Metazoa; phylum Chordata; class Aves; order Gruiformes; family Aramidae; genus Aramus; species Aramus guarauna. The sequence goes on from VXBL01006280.1 coordinate 301,344, forward strand.
AAATTGCAGGAACCCTCAATTTGCAAACCGTAAACCCTTCCACAAACGGAGATATATTTCTATGATGGAAAGCATTAGGTAGGTATAAACATCAGGCTTGCAAAAGAAATGGTTAAAGTAAGCCAAGTGCTCTGAAATTAGATAAATATGAATTACATGCCAGTTAAACTCTAATTCAGCTCCTTTCACATGTACATTTGATGTAGTCTTTACAATGGTTGAGCCAATTTTTTTACCTGTTTGATTTCATGCATAAGAAAGGGCACTGAAAGAACAGCTATTCAGTATTTCTTTTATCCTCAGTATTCAATTTGTTGCTCTTTTATTAATTTGCTTAATTCTATTCAAATTCTTAATTTTTCTTGACAAAATTATGAATTTCGTGGTTGGCTTTCTGTGCCACTTGTGGCTATAATATGTGAATACCTTATCAGCATGACTAATTTTTATTATTATATTTCTGAGTTAAAATAAACCATTCATCACTGTTACATAACCTGGGAAATACAAGGCTTGATTTTTTTAAATACCTAACCTTAAACAGTACTTTGCATAGTCAGGTGCAACTCCTGATGATGCCACTTGCAATTCTGATGAAAAACAGATCCCAGGATTTTCTGTAAGACTTCAAGACAACAAGAAATACAGCTTCAGCAGGCTTTTAATTTGAGCAATTTGTCTACCTTCACACAAAACTCTGCTGGTAGAGATGATGGAGGAGAATATAATCCATTCCTCTGTTTTAGTCAAACTCAGCTGTTTGGTCATGAAACTCCCTCCACTTTTCTTGTAACCCAATTCATTGCACAGGGCCCAGTACCTGGGAATATCAGCCAGTGGTTCTGCGGTGGGGCACACATCCCCTGTACATTACCACAGCTGCCTATTTGTACATTAGGCAAGACAGTGGACTTAAAAATATGGCCACCGGGAAGACAAGTCTGAGATAGGATCATTCTGGTTTTGTTTAATTTGCTAATACAGATAGAGCTTCTACGTGCTCTACATATTTCTCCTGACCCCTCTACCATGCACCCTAAGCATCCGTTTCTGGATCTGATAGAAAAAAGATACTGGTCAGCACACATTCCTGACAAAGGAAACCAGTTCTTACACTCTCATGCATGAGAAATCAGCACTATAGTGTACTGTGATACATATTTTGCAATATACTTTCATAGACATTTGCTGATAAAAGACAGACTTCTATTATTTTGTAAATGACCAAAATTTTGTATTTTTCTGAACTGTTTGGCATTTTGGCCAAAATCCTTGGATTGAGCAGATACCCATCATCGAAAATTTAATTTGAAGTGGACACAGTTGCATTTATAGAAAGTACTGGTGCTCTTAATGGTAGATAGTATTACCAGCCCTGCCACTAGTACATTTATGAACTAAATGAGACAAATGGGTGCATGACAGATTAAAGTTGTATAGCTTATTTTGGAGTGCTGCATTTTAGCTGTGAGAGCAGTGAATGGGAATGAGTCATCCAAATAAGTCAAGATGAAGTACCTGGTATAAAAATGATTTTTTATTAAAAAATCAAAACTGTTTTCTAGATCCTTAAATTTATTCTTAAGGTTATTTTTGGTTGACTGTGTATTACAAAGCCAGTTATCTTATTTCCATTAATCTAGCTAAGTAGACTCCAAAGAAGAACAAAACCCAAACAACTCCGAGTCTAAAATTATCCTTAAAATGGTCTAAAATAGAATTTCTGTTACTTCTAGAACTGTCAGCACTATGAAGTTTAACAATATGTAGGTTTTTAGGGTCCAATCCTGTTGTGCTCAGGCATTCAGTTATATCAGGAGTCTCAAGCCCTTATCAGTGTTTAGAGACGTATTTCTTGTTCATCAGACATACAGAATGAGAAACGTACCATGGCAACAGGTGATGCAGATACAGAAAAATACAGTTATAATGCAAATGGAAAAAGATAATAATAACAGGCTTCTTCAGTGTAAATTTTGCATATGTATGTATGCTCACTACATGCACACATTCTGCTAGCTGCTTTGTCCAGTTGCCTAGTAAAGCCCAGCAAGCTTCAAGTGTATCTGCACTGTGGACAAGAGAGCTCAGGTCTCAAAACAAATCACAGCTCCAAATACATCCTGCGTTTCATTTCCTGATGCAACTTCTTATGCTCACCTGCTGCTTTGCTAGTTGAACTTTATTACATCTCTTTGACCTGCTGAGTGACCTTAGCCAAATCATTCAGCTTCACTGTTTTTCTAATTCTCCATTACAAGGCAGAGATTAAAATACCTGCTTCCTTCAGTAAGCATTTTGAGTTCTATGCAGCAGGTTTTTTTTAAGTTCTTTAAGTGCTATCCAAGCTTTAGAAGAGCTACACAGTGTTCTTGGTGTTAGAATAGCAGATAGCCATCTTCCTTTCTTTCGAATGAGCACTAGATTCCCTGAAGCACATATCCCACAGGCATTCACAGGCTGGTGGGCAGCCCATTTCTGCCTTAGATCTGCAAACAAGTTCAGCAACACTGTCATTACAAACTATGTAAAGAAAAGTATTGTGCCTCCTTCAGAAAGTTATTTGTTAGTTCTCACTCCAAGAAAATAAAGTGGTGACTACTATAAATGGATGAACTTGGTTGCCAAGTTGAGATTTGGAGTCAGTGACAGTCCCAAGCAAGTACCTTCAACCAAGTATTTTTCTTGCACATGGGAAAATTAGTTTTGATGATATCAAAAGTAGAATCTTGATATTGGTACTGTAACTGAAATACTCTTCCTGGTTCAAGGTTATTTCATGCTGCCCACTAAACAAGACATTGGCTGGAATGACACAATCCAGTCCTTAACAGACAAGTGTTCTGTTTTAATTTAATTAAATTATAAAAATGACTGCAGGTCAAATTCTGAATTTCATATTCCTTTTCATTTCTTGATGCCAGCATGGACTTTTAGTGAATGAAAGCTGAGTAAGATCTGCAGGATTGAATTCTCCATCAAAAATCTACTGTGCTTAATTGGAATCCCGCATAATAAAGCATTCCTGTCGTTGTTTGCATCTTTACCCCATGGATTCTAACAGAGATACTGAAAAGGTATAGAATGCTCAGAATACCATACAGAATAAGAAAATGAACCCTACCAATTTAAAATACTCTGAGAATACTAAGCTGAAGTCCTATATCATTAGAGAATAGCAGCATTTAATTTGAATGAGAGTGTTCTAGGTTACCTTTTCAGCTAAAGTAGATATATGAACAATTATGTTCTTCTGGGAAGAAGAGGAAAAAAAGAAAAGAAAAAAAAAAGAAAGAAAAAGAAAGAAGCTGTATGGACAAGATCTTTCCTCTGAATTTTGCCAGTGAGTGTACCGGTTTGTCAGAAAGTTCAAGAAGAAATATGAGTTACTAGCTGAGCAATGAATATGGAGTCATAAGTGAATATAGTAAATCATGATACAAAATATCCGCATATTTTGTTCTGTTTAGTGTGCAAAAGTAAAGACAAAAAACCTACCCAGAACGCTAAGAAGTCATAAATGAGCAGCTCAGCAGTTTGCACCTCTAACTTGTTAGTGTGAAGTGTGAAGGTCCAGTAATGCAAGGGCATATAACAAAGGTATTCACTGTTTTCCTGTGAGTAAGCCATCCATCATCAGCTAATCCATCCAACAAGGCAAGAACAGTGCAGGTGCTCTCACACTTTATAATACTGTATGATAAGAAACTATACCTCAATTAAATCAATAGAGTACAGCAGCAATACGAAGAAACAAGAAATATTGTTTTCAGTATTAATTCTACTCAAGCATTTCCACTTCCCTACTTATATGCCCAAATGTTGCTAAAAGGTATCAGAAAGTTCTGGTTGTTTCTATACAGCATCTTGAAAAATTCTTTGGGCATACACAGAATTTACAAAATCAACTACACAGCCTTTTCTTTCTTTCTTTCTTTTTTTTTTTTTTTCTTTTCATTTTTATATGTGAAGGATGACCTATACCATTACAGCATGGTGTGATCTTCTTCCAATAAACTTTCCTTCTGATTTACAGATTTGAAATATGAAAGCCTGAAATTGCTTTCTCAATAAATCTTGCTATTCTCTGGTAAAGCATCCTAGATTTCAAATTTAATTCAATTATTTTAGGAAAGGAGACATTTATGTCTTTCAATAAGTACTAAGCACAGCCATTTATAAGGGTTTATATAAGCAAAGCAAATCTTTAAAACAGTGACATGTTTTTAGTAGAAGTTTAGAAATCCACATTTCTTACATTTAAGTTGACAGATTCCTTCTGTTTGAGAATGAAAACTTTGTTCCAGATATGCATGATTTAGAGATGTATTTCAACAGTTTTAAAATGTTCTGCTGAGTTATAATATAAATTACTTAGTCAACCAGAAATTATGAAAGGACAGAAAATCTTTCCTGAACTCATACTGGGAGCCACAGTTCATCTTTAGATTCCACTGTTTCAGAAAATAAATACTTTATACAGCATACCATCACTAAAAGACATCAGCATATTCATGAGCAAAGCTCACATAATTTGTCTAATAACTACGTAGATCAGCAAATCTTTCAGTGGGGATCGTTTTCCTTAATGTCTCCAAATGAATATTAGCATCTAACCTACAGGACCAGAAACAAAAGCAATTGAAGAAAAAGGAAAGGCTTAATGATTTCAAAGGTTTCAGGCAGGTCCCAATGAGCAATAATAATGACTAGAAAAATGTAATTAGCTAACAACAGAGTGGAAGACGGTGATCATCTTTGAGGCTCTAATTGGTCTGAGAATGTTACCTGTGTGCCTCTTCTGTCTCCATAGACCAATACAGTAAAATGGATAACATGATACTTTTTTGGTAACTCTTGGGTTCTAATGAATGATGGAGGTCACAGAGTGCATCTAAGTTTTTAATGGAGGACAAAAAACTTCAGAAGATATTAGACCTGTTTTTCTGTTTAGCATTCAAATATTTTTCTTTCTCCCCCCCCCCCCCCCACCCCCCGTGATTTTACTTATTAATTAAGGTTTTTTTTGTACTTTGTTTGATCTGTTGCTCCCTCCTCTCCCTCAATTGAATTTCCAGCAAGTAAAACTGTGTCAGTATGACATACGGAGCTACAGATTCTATCACCGTGCCATCCAATCCACTATCCGATCACCATTTCAACAATGTGGACTGTCAAATGTTGCATAACCCACCTCCAGAAATCATCAGTTTTGAAACTGGCTCACTGATTCTGTTCAAAACAAACGCTTTTTGGATTGTATATTGTTAGCATTTATAATGCAATAGCCTACCTATTTAGGGTAATTAAGGTTTTCACCCAGGAGTGCATATATTATCTACTATCTCATGAAAGCAAAGAATTTTTCAAAAGTAGACTGCTTCATTTTAAAAAGAAAACAGTGAAAAGAATATTTAGCCTAATGGTGCAGAGGTATAATTAAGAATATTTTAGTACAATTCTGTAAAATAATATATTTTGCTGTTTTAAGTACTGAAAATTATAATGAACAACTTTTAAAGATCAAACTGCTGTATAGATTAAGTCAACCTGGACAAAAAAAAATCTTGGAAATCTTTTGTAGAAATCTTGCTTTTCCATCTCTGTTACTCCTTTCCAGTGTTTTTTACTCATTGTTTTGATATTTTATACTAGTTTTTCTTCCTATTACAAATAAAACTACTTGGTATGTGAATTCATCAAAAGAAAATGTTTGGTTGGTGACCAGTGCCTTGGAATTATCCTGTTTTTCAGGACCTCAGAATTATGGCTGACCTCGTGGATGTATGGAATACATCACAGCTTTTCATGGAAGACCTAATGATGACTGTTAATTAGAATAACCAGACTCTCTTGTTAGTCTTTCAAAAATTAAGAAGGTGGATTTTATTTTTTTAATTAAGACATAGCTGATTAACTGTAAGACTTCTTTAGAAGTGAAATACACTTTGTAGTTAGCACAGAACAGCACATGCAGCCATGGCTAATTTTTCATACTAGTTTCCCGAAAATCAATAGAACAAATGTTTGCACAAACAGTTGCTTGCACTGACTTATTAGCCTACTTTTTCTAAATAATTCTTGTATAAGAATATTTCACAATGCATCATTTTACTGACATATTCTGCATTTTTTTAGTGGCTGTAAAGTGGACTTTGAGACAATAATACTAAAGGACACTCCTCTACTATAAAGCTGTATTTATTGGAGGCCATCCTCAAGGAGTTCACACTAGTTACCCTTACATAAAAATCTAATGCACAAGTCAGAAATTAATTTTATGTACTCTGACCTGGATCTCACTTACATCAGGTATGATCTGCTCCCAGTTTTGTGTAGTTAATCATTTCAGTGAGGCATATGAGCATTTCCTGAAATAGTTATATAGTAAAATCTATAATGTATAATAATCTGTAATCACAGTTATACCACTACAAAACTGTATTTATAGCTGTGGAGTGTGTTTTTCCTGTCTGTATGGATATAAGCTGTAGTGACTGAAGTGACTGAAGCACATTTGCGTAACTGTCTGCAAGGTGGGTGGATGGAAGCTTTTTACTACAGTGATATGCTCACACTGATGTGACTATCATATGCAGACAAATCTTAACGCTCTGTTATATCACTTTGGCCTGTAGAGTGGTTGTAGCACATAAATCAAACCAATTTATAAAGGTCTTGAGGCAACCCTTCGGAGAGGAAAATTAAGCCCTTTATATCTTGTTATACCACACAACTTGTGGCTTGTAAGTAACCGTTGAATACATCGATAGCTGGAAAATGTTAAATCAGCCAGACCACAATCATGGGAAAAGATGCCAGAGTAATAAATGTGTCTGGGATTGTGTATTTGGTGTGCAACATAATCAGGCTTTTTTTTATTAACTCTTATATAGTTTAACAATCACAAGAGAGGAAGAGAATTTGTACTTTTTGTATTGTGATTAGGTTGGCACTTCTGGGTGAGATAGCAAAGTTGTATATGAGCTGATTATTTTTTTTTTTAATGTTTCCAGCAATGACATTTATCTTCAATCATAAATCTCATATATAATCTGAAGTCTGTATAAGCAGGTTATCCAAGATACACCTTTATCTTTAAATGTATTTAACAGAGAAATAAAGAAAGTTATGCCTCGATCCATGCCATTGTGTAGTAATAACATTAATGTCTCAGCCATTCTAAAGCATAAAAAAGAAAAAACTATCAAGCAGAAGAATAAATAACAAACTTCCTGTCTCCTTATAGATACTTTTGTCATACAAAGAAATGATAAATATTTTGCAAAGCAAAGGTAAGCCAGTATTGTATTTGTCTATGTCATGTGACTAGCTTGTTTCCAAAATGTAGGAATGCTTTCAATAAACCCTAGCTCTCCTTTTCAGCAGGAGCAGCTATAAAGCATACCATCTTAATATTTACCATGAAAAGGCTAGATGACAAGGCTTCTTTCATTTAAATGAAGGGCATCATACCATATAAAAGCAAATGCTTTGATTGCCATTATACCATAATCACTATGCTGCTGTGCAGGGAAACATTGCTGGAAAGAATTATTCATTTTAAAACACTAGCTGAATATGTTTCTCTGTGTTAGTAAATACAAATGCACAGATAAAATAGGAAATAGGAAAAAACCCTGAGATGCGGCAGAGCTTACCTGACCACTTCTCAGCAGATCTGCTGTTAGCTGTCCAGTGCCTGTGAGTCCCTGAAATAGTGAGACAGAATAAACTCAATGTAACCATCACGTAGCCTACTCAAATCACTTTAACACTTCAAACAACAAAACATACGCTTCATAAACTATTCAAAAAGAGTTAGCATGCAACTCCAGCTGCTAAAGATTTTGTTCACAAACTGAACAGCAATAGGCCTGTACTTTATTCTCATCAAAAAAGTAAACCAATCACATTGACAAAAAGCCACTGTAAACAAAAAGACTGTATTTAAAGGATTAACAGTTTTGGCATCCCTACCATCAAGTCTTCTGTTCTTTTTTTTTTTTTTT
>VXBL01006280.1:309392-322740 GCA_013400195.1 Aramus guarauna
TTTTTTTCATCAAAATTTAGGTTATATATTTGTTGTTAGCAAGAGTTGCATTACTATTATTGTTAATTTTAGTTCTGTTTATTACCTTGAGGGTTATATATTGTAGAATAATTTTGTTGTCACTAGTTAATGTTAATTAGTTGTTTTAATAGCCTATATACCTATTTGTTATCTTTTGGTAGGTTTACTTTTTTAACTATCAGTAACTTAATAACTGAGAATATTTAACATTACTGTTGCATACTCAAAATTACAGAGTTACTATTAGTGTTACCTGTTTAACGTTTAGTCATCCTTTGAGTCCTGCGACATATTTCCTTAATAATCATCAGCCATCAAGTCTGATAGTCTCAAAAGAAATATCAGCCCTCTAAACTGCCTTCAAGGGCGGTGATATTTAGCACTGAAAATTACAAATAAAGTTTTTGAAGTTGAGTACCAACAACTGGGCAGTGACACTGATGATTTGTTTATCAAGACAAATTGTTGTATACTACGAAAAATGCAGTCAACGCACTCTTCTGAGTGAAAACAAATAGGTGAATCTATGCAATGCTTACATGTTGAATGGGATATTTAATGTGCGGGGAAACTCAAAGGTTGAAGAACTAGCATTTAGACAGTCTAACAGTGGTAAGTGGTAATCTTACCTCTTTAAACTCCATTACATTCTCACGAGAGACATGCTAATACAAACAAGTCAATCAGAGTTTGTGTTTAGCAAGATCAAGCTTAGAGGATAGTTTAAAATCCATTTATTGTTCTAAAGCATTTTTTTCCATTAACATGTTATACATTAGTGGATACTAACCATGATTCATGTAACAGTTTAGTTTGTTAACTTTTAAATTATTTAACAACCAGAAGTTATTAATACAACTTTTAAAGTCTTACACAAAAAATCTTAAAACAGGCTTGGGTTCATTTTTGTAATTTTTATATAAAAAACATTTTAGGCATCTCTTGAAAAAGAAATAAAGCAGGCATTTAAAGCTAGAAAACAAGTAATTCCAAATTTAGTTTGTTACAAAAGGTTTCAGCTTTATTGACAAATTATGGCAAACATATTTGACAAAATTATGGTTTCCTATTTAGAGAAGCTTACACATGGAACTTTATGTGATTTTTTTTTAACAAATACAGGTTAAAACACTGAACAAATTCAGTTAGCTACATACATACAGTAGCTGCTTGTTTTCAACCCCATTAAAACAGCATTTAAAATTAAATTTACAAACTTAATATCGAACATCTTAATCTAAACTAACATATATTAAAAAAGACAGGTTAAAACATCTTATCTACAGCTCGATTATTGTCTGGTTCAAAAAAAAAAAAAAAGGAAAGGAAAAAAAAAGAATCATATTACAGTCTTTCAGCAACCCTAAACAAAAACTCAGCCTTAGCTAGTATGTAGAGACACTCAAGATCTGTAACAGTGTCATGCTTTTAAAGTTACACACAGCAATGAATACAACCAACAGAACATCATCTTTGAATGGTTTATAGACAATGCTTGCCAAAGGATTTTTGTCTCTGGTTTTTTTTAAGTCCGTGTTATAAAATAATACTAATGCCAATGTCACTCCAATGTTATAGGAAATACAAGTAGTACATAGGATAATAATGAGCAGTAATCCCTAGGATAGAAAAGAAATGGACTATTACTTGTCTTGTTGCTGTTTATGTGGAGACCACAGGCTATTAATTGTCTTTGAGATGAGGTCACAGATGAGGAGGACCTTCAATATCTACCATAGGGGTGTTCCCTGTAACCCCCTCTGGCTGACCTTGGAGGTGGTGCCTTTAGGCTGGAACGGGTTGTAGCCCATTCTTCTTGTGCTAAAAACAGAAGAGAAAAGACATGTTTTGTAAATATCTAAACTTGAAAGAACAAAGTGATGCCACTGGTAATGGCCGTCAAAATTCTCAAGGGTTTTGGCTGAAAGCTTTACAAAAGTAAAATGAGGATGGTGCTATGATCCATTTCTTTATCCTCCCACAAAAACTTACAGAAAACTAACCTTCTACTTCTCTACACAGGCAACCTGTCTATCTCAGGATGAAAAAAACACCCTTACTGCTTCACTTTCAGCAGAGAATGAATACCTAGTGTGGTGGCAGTACAGTCAGCTCTGGCAAAATCATTGCACTAGTCTGCCAGCTCAGAATGTATTTGATGTTTTGAGCTTCTAGCATTTAAGCTGAAGCATCAATGTGAATAAGATTTAATGCAGTTGGTATGTTAATAAGATGAGTTGAATCATGAAAAGATAATAGTAATATATTTGATTTTTTACTTCCATTTGAGACCAAAAGAAAGAAAATAATGGAAGAAAAATAATGTGTAGAAATTAAGCTACTACATTAAGAAAAAGAATTTTGTCAAATAGGTTTTACTTTGCATTATCTTTAGCATACTTTTTCAAATTTATGTGAATGAAACATGCCCAGGAAAAATAAGTTAAAAAAGGAAAGGCTAGTTCAATTTTTACAAAGCTTCTTCAAAGCCTTTTTTTCCCCCCTTTTTTTTCCACAGACAAGGCATTTCTGGAAGACAAGCCTTACAAAGGAGCAAACAGGAAGCTAACTACATTTGTGGTCCAGCAGTTGAACCCAAAACTTGAAATCTATCCTAAATCAGCTAGTGAATTATCATATGATTTCTCATTTTGTCTTCCACTGACTTCAACTGATCATATGCATGGTGATTAAAATGAAAATGCAGAAATCACAGTATATCATCTGTCATATCACGTCATAGTGCAATGTTATTCCTGTTACAACAGTTGTAGAATACATCTGATGTACATATTTTCACCAGAAATCTTCTAATTCTCTACATATCCCCCCAAAGTTATATCATAATCTATCTACATCTTTGTAATGAAATATATAATCTCTTCAGAAATCAGTATGGAAAATGTGATTTATTTTTAATATTGTTTTATTTTATTGGTTATCATCATGTTCGTATTACAAGTGTGCACAGAAGGTTAATGTTTGTAAAATATAAAATTAAGGGTCAAGCCTTCTGATGCCAGGGGAAAAAGAACACTTTCCAAGGTGCATAAAAAACAGATTGAAAAGGGAGGAGTTTAAAAGATTGGAAGGTGACTTGAAGCCTGTGGGAAAGGGAAAAGAAGATTCAAATTGATGATGAAACAGTATACTTGCTGTTGCTATCAATACAAAACTAATTGATTGGTATATTAAAATAGATCCTTTTCCCTGATTCTAGAGTGGGGCTATTTTATTTCATTTATAAATAGGTTACACAGTAATAAGCTGAACTATCCAGTCTAGAACTACTGCTGAAGGGTTGAAACATTCAAGGTCCTTGCCCCATATAATTAAAAATCCAGTTGTATCTATTTTTTAAGAGGTATATAATTTTTATGCCTTGATCCATACAAAATATTTTAAGTGCCTGTTGAAGAAATTAACATTTCAGAACATTTTTTCCTTGCTCAGGTCTTGTTTTAGACTTCTGCTACCCCATTCAGCCACCAAGTATTGAAATTAGTACTCCTGACTCAGTATGGTCAATAACATTTATCTATATGGAATATAAATGTGAAACTTGCTGAAATCCCAGGTATAAGGGGATAATCTGTGAACCAATGTGGGACATATTAGCTATGGTGAGCAGAGGCACAAATGTGCGTTGCTCGTAGCCAAGAAGAACATACTTTTAGTACATTTTTCACATTACATGCAGCTTTCTCATTTATTTTCTAAGCCAAGCAGAGATGTTCTTGTGTTCGACCTGTTCCCTGATGTACTTGTAGAGTGAATCCAACCTCAGTTAATTTTTCCTTTTTTCTTGTATCCCATTCCCACTACTGGAAGGAGAGACTGGGCTTTTCAAGTGTTAGGTCATTGCCAGAAAGCAGTGATGCATCCCTAACTTTTTGAAAGTAGTGTGTCTGTTGCAATTCACTCAAAGCATTGAAGAGTTTTGTTCAATGTTTTAACAGCATGATCTAAACAAGAGAATAGGGGTTTCTATGCAAAACAAAATACATAGGCTAGTATATGAGAATATTAAAAATCAAAATTGTATTATTCATACATTTCAATGAAAGCTAACTACTTTGCCTTAAATTTAGTCAGCTACTTTATTAATGGAATGATGGCCTTAAATATAAAAAGGAATTGAAAAAAATCTTCATCTCCATTAAGATATGTCAAACATTTTCTTTTATTAATGCAAGCTTTTAGAGTGATAGCAACATTTTCCTCTCAAGCAAAGACTTCATAAATATACCTTCTAGAGCAGAACAAGAGTTCAGTAAAAGGTCCACATTTTGATTGCTTTGGGCTCAGTTGCTATGATAACTTACTAAAGTTCAATCTTCACTAGTATCTTCTCAAATAGTTTATTCATATTGTTTAGTGATGATGAGCTTAAAATGACAAGACTCTCTAGTGAAACTAATATATAGAGGCCTTTGTTTCTATTCCGCATCTTGATTAATGTGTCTATCAACAATTATATAGAATACCAAATACATGATAGTGATACTGTTGCACAGACGAGCACAGAAACACTGCGTGGATTTTTCTTTTTATATGCATATATTAGTGTTAGAGTCCAAGTTCCAAATAAATTTTTGAGCAATATGGTGACATACTAGCTATGTGTATGGAATGGTTGATTGATGTTATATTTTCAGTTTACTATTTCCAAAAAGTTTATAATACAATATGTTATAAACCAATATATTTTGCTAACAGTCATTAGGCACTTTTAGCCTAAATAAGTAAATAAGCTTAAAAGCCCATCCTATTAGCAGAAATGTTGCAAAATGGAAATCTTACACAACACAGATAGGACAACATACAATCCACCCACACATGAAATTGAAGTCCCAATTTCTTTCTCTGGCAAGTCAGAAATCCCTCCTTGGTAAAGGAGGATGAGGTCTCCTGGCCACAGGAAGGAAACTGAACTCTCTTTCAATGTTGCATGGGTGGAAAAATACAAAGATACTGCTATTTAGTATAGAGAAGCCCTTGCAGAATAGTTGAGGAGCTTCATAGTTGAAGAAACTACACCATGAACAGAAAGGTGATAATCTTTGGTTATACATCTGTGGTTACAGATCAGAGGTAGATTCACAAAACACCTTTTCAGTTGAGACATGGTCAGTGATTGCATTAGTGCAAATAGTCTGTTTTTTAATGCAAAGTAAACCACATCAACTTGAAACAATGCTCACAGGGCCAGACACCACATTTTAGTATTTAGTATTTTAGCAAATACTTTACGCTGGCAGTCACCAAGGGAGACACTGGTGGCTGGAGATATTGCCAATGATGAAGCATCAATTTTTGCTCCCCAACTTATCACAGGTCAGAGCATGATTTATGCCAGGTAGGGATTGCTTGGAGTCAGATTATTTATTAAAGTGGATGCAGAGTGAATTTTGAGATCATAGACCAGATCCAGGCCCATGGCCCAGACAGCAGTGTAGGTGCACTTAATATTACCGTATGTTGGTATCATGTTGAATTGTGAAAGGGCCTAAATGCAGGTTGGCGAGGACATTTATTTCCTTCCTCTTATCTTCTGATGACCTTCCTCTGCTCCTCTGGGTACAGGTGTGTCATGGTTTTGGCAGGGATAGCGTTAATTTTCTTCCTAGCAGCTGGTGTAGTGCTGTGTTTTGAATTTAGGATAAGAATAATGTTGATAACACACTAATATTTTAGTTGCTGCCAAGCAGACAAGGACTTTTCAGCTTCTCACACTTCCTTGCCCACGAGAAGGTGGGGAGCACCCCGGAAGTTGGAAGGGGACACAACCAGGACAGCTGACCCAAACTGGCCGAACGGATATTCCACATTGTATGACATTATGCTCAGTGTATAATGACGGGCTGGCCTAGAGGTGGTGCAGCTCAGGAACTAGCTGAGCATTGGCTTTGGGTGGTGAAAATTGTGCTGTGCATCACTTGTTTTGTATACTACTACTACTACTACTACTACTACTACTACTACTACTACTACTATCATCATCATCATCATCATCATCATCTTACTCTTCCTTTTCTGTCCTATTGAATTGTCTTTATCTGAACCCCCAAGTTTTACCTTTTTTTTTTCTGATTCTCTCCCTCATCCCACTGGGCGGTGGGGGACTGAGCGAGCAGCTGTGTGGTCATTTTAGCTGCTGGCCAGGTTAAACCATAACCACTAACTTCCTCATCTCAGATACTCCTTCACTGAAATCAGCTATATTTCCCAAAACCAAGGGGTGAATTTGCCCCTCCAATCCCATCAGAGCTGTCAAAAAGTTTTGTGATGCAGATTTCTTTCCAGTTTTGGTTTAAGATAGTCAACCACTAGTAATGTTCAGGCTATTCTTCTAGTGTAAATAAAATATTACATATCTACTGATCTCCTTATTGTCCAAACTTAATTTTAAAAAGGAATAAAAATATTATTGAAGTTAAGAATTAATTCCTCCTTGCCATTTACCTTTGAAGTTTAAAAGTTGCCACTGCCTATTTAAAATTTTTTTTCTGTAACATTTAAAGACTTTTAAGACTTTTAAAATTCTCCCTGAATAATAAATGAAATTCATCATATACGCCTTTCATTTAGTAGGAAAAAAACACAATAGGCCCTTAGAAAATCAGAATGTCTGTCATTTTCTTACCTGACTAATTGGAGTATCTAATCTTGCTACAGGTCTACAACCGCAAAAAATGACCTATATTCCGAAGATTCCAGGAGTGAGCAGAGGTAATAGAAAAAAAGTTTGAACTGAAGCATTTTAGTTAATGAGCCTGTTGTTTTTTAATGGGCATGATTTTATTGCTGCTATCTTTATTTTGCTAATCATTGCTGACTTTTGTGGCCTGTAAGAAAATAATTAGCTGTTTCTAGACTAAAATACTTCAGGGTTAAAACAGATATCACAGATTACTTTTGTTAAAAAAAAAATTAAAAAAAAAATCTATGAAAACAGAAAAATGAAAATATAAAATATAAAAAGCCTGTCAAAAATCTGAAAGCTATTTCTTCTCTGCAAGATGTCTTCTCTGCAACTACATTTCATTATCCTGTTGCCTTGGGGTGTAAGGGGAAAGCCTGAGGAGGGAGAATATCAGCTGCAGAGCTGAGGTAAGGCTCAGGCTAGCACGTTTTAGGAGTGGGCACCTCTGGAGAAGATTTGGTAGCAGGTGCTCTTGCTATGGAACAAGAAACATTCCTGTTGTGATTTTTTTTGGTTCATTCCATTTATTTTCCTTTTCTTTGAGCTGCTCAGGATGTTGCTTGTTGAATATCAGGGGTATATGGTCACACAAACCCAAATTTTATTGTGGAAAGCTATTGCCTAGAGGGCTGAAGAAATGGCAGCCAATATGATATAGTTCAAAATCCTTAGGTCTCTCATTCCTACAGGGAATCAGTTTCCATAAAGTGAATTTAAAAATCCTGCCTCTGCAGTATGTTTCATTACACCCTTTAAAAATGGCATTTTTCTGTAAATGTGCTGCAGCTTCAATTACCCTTTGCTGAAGTGTCACTGCATTTGCAGAGAGGCCTTGGGGAGAAGCAAGATTTAGATAAAAAAGGAGAAGCTTTATTTATATAAATGAAAATGACTAAAGTAGTAAAAATGCTCACTAAATGTACAACACAAAGACAAACCAATTTCTTGTTCCTTTCGAGTCCCCTCCCCCACCTCTGGATTGAAACACCTTCATGTAAAAGTGAAATGTACAGTCTTTCTGCCAGTACTCATATAGTAAAAAATTACTTTGCATTACCCGTTGGAAGAACCTGCTTTTTCTTGACTAACAGCGTTCTTAAATAAATTGCTGCTGTGGCTCTACCAGCTTCTGATACAGAACAAGAACAGAAACCTAATTTGTGGTACAAGATGCTCTTTTTT
This sequence comes from Aramus guarauna, assembly GCA_013400195.1. Lineage (NCBI taxonomy): Eukaryota > Metazoa > Chordata > Aves > Gruiformes > Aramidae > Aramus > Aramus guarauna. Next base: position 317,302 of record VXBL01006280.1, read on the forward strand.
TCCAGTAACATGGTGGACCTGTTTGCTTGATTTTAAACTTCAACAAGATCACAATTGATTTATAGCTATTTGGTAACACCATCATCAAAATATGGGAGGATGGTTGACAGCTGACAGCTTTTGTTGACATTGTGTGATAGACTGTATTGCATTAACAGGTGAATCTGTAAACAAAACATAGATAAAAGTTTTGGGATTAGAGTCTTCAACTGGAAAAGTACTGGCCTCTACCACTCATACAGAAGTAAAGAATTATATATTTATTGTGGAGAAAGCAAGATGATATGAAGCAACACTATAAAGAATCTCTGAATCACACAATGCCAATAAATTACAAGATGCAGCCACTTCAAAAATAGAAAATCAGATTATTGGTGTTTTTTTCCTACAAGTAATTTTAATGCAAAGCAATATATCTGAATGCTGGTAATTAAAGGTTCCTTGATATGCAAAGTTGCTCCATCATATCTCAGTTCCAGTAAGGTAACCTTTCTTCTTTCAGCATCAAGAGGGGCTCCTGAGAATGGAAAGTTCTGTCTTCAGGAACAGTCTTAAAGGATCGAATCCATACAGACTACCTCAGTAGTCACGCTGAGTATTTGAGTCACTCATTGGGTAACAGAAGGGTCAAAAGACCTCAGGCTGAGTTTCACTGTGCTTCATATGAGCTTCTGCTCATTATATTTCATTGCATGCAAGACAGGTGAGACTTGAGTTATTCCGGATTCCTGACTGCTCATCTCCTAGACCATGGTTCTCCTCCAGCTGGCGCCTATGTGCTGTCTTAAATGCAGACTGCATTTTCATTTCTAATGTATATGAGCATTTCATGCGTCATAGAACCAGAACAAAAGCTAAGGTTTCTTTCCAGATAGAATGTCTTTCTACCTATTCTAGGTGGTAGTTTTGCATTTTCCATTTAGGAAGGCTATAATGCAAAACTATTTCAGTCTTGTATCAGCAAAATATATTGGAGTTAGAAGTTAAGTGTGTTCAACAGACATAATCATGGCAGAGCATTGGTACAAGGGAAATGTTCTACTAAATGACACAGCCCATGGTCATATTTGAATGTCTGTCACAAGTATGATGTGAAAAGGTAAGCACGGACAAGACCAAACCACTAGCTTCTGTCCATATTTAGTTTCCTACAGCATTTAAGGAGGCTGTGACCATACTAGCATATCAGTTAAAAACTCATCCTTCCAGTTAAAACTGTCACTTAAATTCCAGGTCTGGCCTCCTTTCTGACCTACTCTTCTCAGATTGTGTGAGGTTATGTCCTTGTTTCTGCAGTAATCATTTGTTAATGTTTAGTACAGTTTAGGTTTTCCCTGTAATTTTCTTGGGTTTTTTTTGTTGTTGGTTTTTAATAGTTGAGTAGTTCTGAAACCTCTTGGATCACTGAACCATTTCAAAATTGCTTGCTGACTACCCTGTACCTATATTACCAAGCTTCCAGTGAAAACACAGCAAAAGCATTTCATTTTACTATATGATCTGCTTTGTGGACCAGGTTGAGATCACACCTTTTGACCTGCTCAGAAGAGGATGGATATCAATTTTCTGCCATCTGTAAAAATGAAACAATTTTTGTTTCCTACTTTTTGAATATAAAATAATTTTAAAGTAATTTTGAGCTTTAAGGAGAATGAACTGATTACGTATCCAGAGATTTTAGTGAAAAAACCCTAGATGTAAATAATGTATTTCTTTATAAATCATTAAAGTTATGCCAGGATGACACCAGAAAAATTTGCAGACTAGGTAAAAATGGTTGAAAATATTTCTGCAACGTTTCTCCACTGCTTTACTTGGATTACTCTGGTAGTTCTAGAACTAAAATGAAGAAAGAGTCCCTCTCTAGAAGATCCTTACTAACTGCAGATGTCATGTCAGATTTTAGAAAATACCAGAAACCTGCTGAACAAAACAATGGGGCTTTCAGAGCAAGACCTAGTTTTGACAGGGATTGTGCACCTAAACGCCCAGAGTCTGTGGAATAGGACCATTGTCCCACCGAATGGTGAACCCAAGTCTCCTGGACTCCTTGGGAGTGTATTTGCTTCTAATGCTAACTGAAATATGAGAACACATTATTGCACGGGGAATGCAACTGAGGGAAGCAGCTGTCTCACTAACTCCTCGGAATGATGGTTTCCTCTGAATCATCATTTCCAAGTTCCCACTCACTGGCATAAGCAATTAGCCCAAGAAATGGGTTAGAAAGACAATTTTTGCTATTACAATTGTGTAGTTGACTATATAGTGGAAGACTCTTTTTGCGATTTCCTTATTAATAAAGAATCATACCTTTGAGAATGCATTATCTAGTTAATAAAATTACTACATCTGTTTAAAATTAAGGTAGGCAAAAATACTTAATGAAATAATTAGTTGTACAGTAGAATACAGACTTTTCACCCGTGTTTGTGTATGTTTATCTGCCTACAGCTCTTGCAAATTTTTATAACACTTCATTTTGTATGGGAGTTCATAGCTGCTGCTTTGAAAGGAACAAGCCACACTGAGTACTCAATGACATACAACCAGATGTGATTCTAGGCCCGATCTTCAGACATACAACATTGATTCTAGAAGTGTCATAGATGATCTGATGTCCTCTGGAGTACAGTACTGGTCAGGAGGGTGATAGGAGAGAGCAATTTGTCTCTGTCCCCTCTATTACTTAGCAGAGAAAGTAATCCAGTATTTACTGCTGTCCAGTCCTTCTGCTCCAGCGGGCTCCTCTCACTCTGTCCTTGTCTACTTATGGCTGTCACCAGTGATGTCAGGTGTCAATGACTTGAAAGTTAAGTCCAAAAACAATTACAGAGAAGAACATATAAAATAAAAAGAGGATGATGAGTAAAGGGCCATAACAGCATTTTCTGCCTACACTCACAGGAACTGGGGGTGAAAGCGTAAGGGAAGATACTTCAAATGCCAGAAGCAGCAGCATATAAAAGTTCGAAGACAGATGTACAGGTAAGGACATAAGAATTGAAACTAGGGGCAGAGATGAACTAGACAGCATATCTAGAAAGCATGCCAGACAATGGAGAAAATTCATTTTACTAATAATTGAAAGAAATCCACACAAGCAGCGTAATAACTGAGGGCTAAGGGTCCAGTTTTTCCAAGAATTTGGTGTTATTGCCAAGTTGGTCGTCTCTCAGATGTTGCCTTTCTTAGCTAAGAAGGAATGTTGGGTACTTTGCTTTCAGAAAATGAAAGTGTAGGTTACGGTGGCATGATGGAAACAGAGAGAGTTTATAGCTGAGGAATCTGAGTGTGCTTGGGCATGAGGATTGCTTTGGGGGTGGTAACAAATGTTCTAACAAATTTTTTGGTGGCTACTTTGATAGGAAATGTGAAGTTATGGGCATGACCCTTTTAATTACTTGGATACTTCTTTCAATTTGCTGTATGTCCCCTTTGAATCAATCTTTGAAGCTCACCATTAGGATACATAAATTAATTTTTATTATCACAGGCGATCAGCACCCTTGGTTTATGATTGAAATATGTTAATATTTTTGCACTGCTTTTTGCAATTCAGATTGACTCTTAGTTGCTGTGTTCACTGAACTACATAAATATTTCTATTATATAATAGAAATAACATGTAATATATCTATAATATAATATATAATATATCTAGAATATATTTATTACAGACATTATAAATATATAAGCTGAGATTATTTTTAAAGATTATTTTTTGATCAATTGCTACTAGACTCAGTAGCTCTGATCTAGTGTTTAAATACAGAATTCAAGTAAGATTTTTTTCTTACTGAAGAGTCAAACATGTAATATATCTATAATATAATATATAATATATCTAGAATATATTTATTACAGACATTATAAATATATAAGCTGAGATTATTTTTAAAGATTATTTTTTGATCAATTGCTACTAGACTCAGTAGCTCTGATCTAGTGTTTAAATACAGAATTCAAGTAAGATTTTTTTCTTACTGAAGAGTCAAAATGAAAAAAGGTCATAATATTTTTAACCTGTGAAATTCCTTTGAATGTGGGACCACTAAGTGGTATCATTTGTAACAGAGATAGATATATATGAAGTTGTTTCTGTCTTACAATTTTACCTATGTAGTACTGAAAGCACAGAAAAATTCATAGTGGTTCATCCACCTGAAAATTCTATCCCGAGGAGTGGCTTTCATCACATATTTAAATGTCTTCTCGTACAAGATTCAAGTAAAGCACGTATTCAGAGCAGGTATTCTTTTCTTTTCTTTTCTTTTCTTTTCTTTTCTTTTCTTTTCTTTTCTTTTCTTTTCTTTTCTTTTCTTTTCTTTTACTTCTCAGTCAGCATTCTGCAACCTTGTCATGAATTTTTCAGCATTGTATGAAACTCTTTCACAAATGCAAAGATGGCAGCAATACAAGTAATTCAATGGCAGATCATATTAACAGATGCTTTAAAATTTAAAAAAAAAACATATTAACAGCATGTGTTTTTCATATGAATATGTTATTTCCTAATAATTTTATACTTACATTCATTGCTTATTCCCCGTAATAATAACAATGACCTGATCATTTCTTCTTCCTGGTTACTTATTTAACATCTGAATATTGCCCACAATTTTTGGGCACAATTTTATTCATCTCTGGTCAATTAATTTGCATCAGGTGCCCAGGAAGAGATGAAAAGAGATAAAATTCTGTTTAGATAGTTAAGATGTATATAACAGCAATTAAGAGAATGGTTTAATTTGATTTGCCATTTAGCTTTCAGTGCTATTAGAAACATAGAAGCTGCGTTTAATTCAGAATAAAAGTTTTCTTTCCTATGAGGAAAAAAATCTCTACCTTCATTGCAAGGTCATTAGACGGCGTACATTTGGAGAGAGCACACTGCACTCGAGAAAGAATGTAAGTGGAATTCAGGAATTGTGATTACTAGCTTTACTCCTTGTTTGCTCAGTGACCTTGGATAATTGTTTAATATTTTGCGGTATGGCTTCATCACTGGTAGAATGTGACAGAAATACCTCCCTCCCTGGGGTGTTCTGAGATGTAATTAATTGCCTGAGCAGTGAGAGAAAAGTGCTATAGATGTGCTGAGCGAAGACCCAATAGAAAGCAGACATTTAATTTTAAAATGAGAACTCTGAAAATTAGAATTATTTTATTTGGATAATTCAATTTGTGCTGTCTTTCTAGTAAGTCTCCAAACTTCTCCCTCCGTGAAACGATGGGTGGAGAGAAAGTACTAAGCAACAGTTAGAAACTTTGCCCTACATAGGCTAATGACTAAAGCTCAGCTAACATTGACAAAGCGAGGCTTTCACCCCATAAATCCACACAGAAAAGGCAGTTGCTCTTTTCTGTGTCATAATTGGGTGAGTATATACTATTTTAGACAAAAATTCAAGAACAGGTTTTGTCTTGTCTTTTTTT
>VXBL01006280.1:322825-390185 GCA_013400195.1 Aramus guarauna
TTTTTTTTTGAGAGCATTAACTTATTTTTTCACTCTTCTGCTTTCTTTTTGCTTATCTGCAAAGCGCGCAACATACACAAGATTTTGTAACTGGATAGCTATGCATTTTATAATTTTGTGAGAAGAATAGTTGAGGTGGCTATTTTTCAAATCACAAATGGTATCTTTCTTATTTGAAATGTGGAATCTTATCAGAAGACTAAAAATGTTTTGAAACATAGGCTCACCACCATTATGCTTACTTATACCGTGTGTCCTGGTTTCAGCTGAGATAGAATTAATTTTTCTTTCCAGCAGCTGGTATAGTGCTGTGTTTTGGATTTAGGATGAGAATAATGTTGATAACACATTGATATTTTTAGTTGTTGCTAGGTAGTTGTTGTGTCTACACTAAGCCAAGGACTTTTCAGCTTCCCACGCCCTGTCAGGTGCAGAGGAAGCTGGGAGAGCACAGCCAGGACAGCTGACCCAGGCTGGCCAAAGGGATATTCCCTAACATATAACATTATGCTCCCTATATAACAGGGGAGGCTAGCTGGGAAGCTGCTCAGAAACAGACTGGGCATCAGATTGTTTTATCTTCCTTTAGCATGTGGTGAGCAATTACAGTTGTGCATCACTTGTGGTGGTGGTGTTGCTGTTATTGTCATCATCTTCCTTTGTTATCTTATTAAACTGACTTTATCTCAACCCACGAGTTTTTTTTCCATTCTCCTCCCCATCCCCTTGGAGTGGGGAGGGGTGAGCAAGTGGCTGCGTGGTGCTTAGGTACTGGCTGGGGTTAAACCATGACACCATGCTAAATATCACTTATTTTACTAAACCTATTGCATATGCAATATATATGGCTTAAAACCTAGAAATGCTAGGAAACCTTGTAGTTTAATAGTCTATTTTCTGAACTTAGTGGTAACTGTTTTAAAGAACTACTGTCCCTATGCTTGACAGTACCTTCCCTTCAGGAGGGCTAACAAATTAGACTGCAGGGATATTCCAAAACTACTTTAGCAGTGTGAGCTGCCCTGGCTTAAATTGGTAGTGGAGAATCACAGAAATCTGCACTGCAGATGAGTGCTCATGCACTCGTGGGTTTAAGTAATGCCAGCAAGAGGAGCAGTAATGACTACTGGAGAAAATAATTTCTTACAAGGCTTCAGCCACTTTTGCAGTGAACATCTGCCTCAGACGGGAAAGGAGCAGCATCAGTGCACATGGGTAACCAGGCTGGGAAAATGCAAGAGGGAGTAGACAGGTTATTAACAGTGTTACTGTGAGGTGAGTGTGCATATAACAGTGTGGAGGGAGTTTTATTTTCCTCTTTTCAGTAAAAAATAATTTTCTACTACTGTACAGTAATACAACATGAAACATGCAGTGATATACTGTGTCACGTCTGGAATTAGGTAGATGGTCAACACTACATGTACATCAGTATTACAGGACTTTTTTCTTAGATTCTCCAGCTATGGTTCCCACAGTGAAAGACAGTGAAATTACTATGTGAAATACTACATAAGAAAGTTTTGCATGATTTACTTATTTTTATTCTGTCACGTAAAATGATTTATAATTCAGGAATAATAGAAGAAGCACAACAAGTTGCTATAAATTAAAAGCACTCTCTTTTCTCTTGCTACATGTGGAATTTTTTTCAGTGTTGTAGCATTATAACTGAAGTACAAATGTTTTAGGATATACAGTCAGTTAAAAGAATGTGACAGGTTTAAATATGGAACTTTCTAAAGAATTATAACCTAATTAAACCACTGATTTGACAAAACAGCAATAACTTTAGTATCATCCCCACAGTAGCTGTCATAGCTGAATTCAAATTGTGCTCCTTTTCCTGCAGACTTTCAATATTGTGCTCTTATGAAAATCATAAATCTCTTCTGAGGGAATGAATACTATTTGGGAGACAGCTAAGATGATTCCTTCAGTAAAAGAATGATAAAATTTTGCAGAAAATCAAGGAAATGCTTTTGACAGTTCATTCTGTCCCACAGAGTAGGAACTGGATCTCTGATACCCTAGTAAGTATAGGAATGATTGAAATAGAAGATTAAAGGAGGACAATTTATTTGGCATATCTTCTGTCCATATGCAGTAGAAGTCTTCAATGACTCCTGTTCCTGGTGGAAGAAAAATAGAGAGCTGTACAGGAAGACTCAGGAGTACTTCTGAGTTCCCAGGACCGGGTGTCCACCTGCCTCATGATCAGGGAGAGACCAGTCACCTCTAGTCCCCCAAAATAAAGGTGCATGCCCATGGCACACTCCAGCATCTTCTAAGACAGAACCATCGCACATTTGGCAAGGTCATTAGCCTGGACAGCTGGTGAGGCATCAGGACTCAGGTGCTATATCAATATTAGCACACCATGCATACAAATAGGAATGATCCACAGAGTGAAAGAGCTGATGCTGAGGACCTGATGTTCACACTATATGGCTTCTAGAGATTGTTTCCGTTCCAGACTGACTCAAGTTTGAGCCTCTGAAACAGTTGGAGTGTACCTTCTGGTTTAGTTTCAAACTAAAAATCATATACTTTGAGTCTACTCGGTGATGTGAACAGAAGAAGTGACAAATGAAGACAACTGGGAAATCTGCTTCAAAAGGGCACTCCTGGTCCTGTGCTAGTGTAGAAGCACTTGGCATGCACTAACCTGCCTGTTTAGGCAGTGACCTGCTCTGTCGAGGCACAGCAGAAAACCTCCACCACACTGGAGCAATCTGTGTCCTGTTACCTGAGATGCTTTTTCAATGCTAAGATGCTCCAAGACCTAGAAACCAAAGCAGGATTTCTTTGGCACATTGCCACTGATATTTCCTATCATCAGGTACCAAATGCATATGCTAAGATTATATAAATGAACAATTGGTGCACATTAGTAAGACTTTATTAATCAGTGTTAGTAAAGGTCTTGCCTGTAATCACAAGCTATGTGAAATCACTGTTATGAGGAGAATCAGACCTATGTCTCTAACAACTGCATTTCAGTCACTAACTTACTTGAGCACTTGATTTCCTACATTTGAAGACTTACATGGGGCTGGACTAGAAAAAAAATAGGGTAAGAAACCCTTACCACCCTGAACATAATGAATATTAGGACTAATGAACCACAATACCAAAGTTATTATTAAAAATGAGTTGTTATTATTAAAAATGAGGAAGAAACTTGGACTTGACAGCTGAACAAGCCTCTTATCTTCACTGGCAGAGCAATTGCTAAGAAGTGCTTTTCAAAGTTTGCAAATATTTTTCTATATACGTTGCAGCATGGCTTTATCTGGCTTTGTCACTGCCATAGATTAATGCATACAGGGTTTATTTCACACTATGATGGTAGCTACTTGAGTTTCTCCATGCAATGAGCATGCTTATGTCTCAACATGAAGTATGAGAATTTATGTCTCCAAAGGTAACATCTATTCTATCAACCTGTTTATCAAAATTCCTTAAGTTTGAACTGTCCATATACTCTTTCCTCCTCAGATTTCATCACTGTATATTTATTTTTACTTTTACTTGTTCAGCAGAAACTACCATTGCTATTCTAAAAAAAATCCCAAACTAGATAATGCACTCTTCAGGACAAACACAAAATTAAATAATAAACAAGATAATAAAAAAGTAGTGTAACATTGCTGTACATTTTTAGTTGTTAGCCCTATGAAGCCCTACAAAGAATTTGTTTATAAAGTCCTGTCTGTGTAGAGCATTACTGAGTAAGCTAATTGTCATCACAACTGCAAAGCTCTCATATTGAGTGACTGGCAGGGAATTATTTGTGAAAGAGTCAGTTAAATCATTGTGGCAGCATTTCACAACTTAAATATTGTCTTACATTAAAAGGAGTTATACCAAACAGTTACACTCTCCAATTTTAATTAAAGATGGAATTATCCTAAACCCAAATACCAGTTGTTTACAAGCGATCACAATACTAAACTGGAGTACAATATGCCCTACAAAATGTTATAATTAGACAAAATGTGCACATTTGAAAATTTTTGGTGAAGGAAGGACACACTTAAATAACGTCCCCTTGCCTCAATGGCAGCACATGCCGTAAACAGCCTTGCAAGCTTTTCCTGTATAGCAACAGGAATGTGAGTGGAGTTCACTTATGTTTTCCCTCTTTGTGTAGGAGACAAGGTACGGATTAAGCTTCCTAACTCTTGCTTAAGGCCTTTGGCAGGTGGTGTTATTCTAATTTAATTGTGGTGGTTTAGGTGGTTATATACTTCAACCCTCTTCTTTCACCCCCTACCTAAGGTTTTTGCTTTTTTGGTAGTAGCAACAGAAGTTCATGTGTACTGGCCTCTCAGATACTTCAGCTCATGACCTGACATAAAACCATAAATCACCATCATTTTCAGGTAATACGCAAGGCAGTAAATGCACCAGGCTGTGAACTATAGCATCTGACAACAGGCACACTCTTACTTTCCTCCATCCTCGCTATGGCAGGTTCAACCTCTGGAAGCAGAGGCAGGAGCCTCTTCAACCTTCTGCAGCAGAAACTGGCAGAGCTCATCTGCTAGACCCCCCAGCCTTTGGAGGAACTAAGACAGAAACAGTAAATCATAAATAAAACCTTGAATGCTCTGATCAGTTCAATGCAGAAAAAGGATTTAGATGAGAATCTTTATTTAAAAGATTCACAACTGTGAGGCAGGTCAGATTTAATTAATATAGCTTTTAAGCTATTGGATGTGCCTTACTAGCAAGTCATACTACCTCTGTTATGTTTCTAGAGTGGCCTAACACAGCACAACACTTGTATCAAGAATGCTGCCTCCTCTAAAAAAAACAGGGAAAAGAAGCAAGAAATGAGATCTAGAACAGTTTACAAATGACTTTTCCTTTACAGTTGTCTTGTCCAGTGAAGGTGCTTTTTTGGACTTGGGCATGACATTACATATGAGCACGAAAAGTTCTTCGTTACCAAATTTTTATTATACATTTTATCCTAATCAATTTATAAGACAAATAATTAAATTAATGTTTTCACTAGAAACCTCCTCAAATGACAACAGTGCCAGAAGGGAAAAACGCAAAAATTATTGAAGTACAATGAGAGAAATGGATATAAACTTTTTGTTCATAAATAATCCAATTTCATGCCTTCTGTTTTAAAACATAAGCATCACCATCAAGTTAAAATGACACTATCACCTTAGTTTAGACTCCTAGATTTAAATTCATGTCTGCAGATATCAAGACGTGACGTAAGTATCATAAATGCTTACTGAGTGTGACCAGAGGTGAGGATTCTCTAAATTTTTGAAAATTTTACAGTGCTTTAAGTTATTAGCCTTTTAAAGTGCCTGCTAAAGATATTTCTTTGTTACTCACATGAGGAAGCCTATAAGGGCTACGTCCACAAAAGGATTTTCAGGCATATGTCTCAAATTTATGTTCCTCAGCCCAAAACAGTGATCTTCAAAATTCTCTAGCAGTAGCTGCATAATCCTGATCCTATTGAAAATTTGTAGGAATCTCATAATTCCTTAGCAGAATATTTCTAGGTGTCCAGAGGCTGCTGCAGGGAATGCTTTGAAGTGTCTCTACTTTGATCCTTCAAACAGACTAGGTGGCCAGCATATCAAATTGCAACAGAGTTTAAGTGTCTAATTGCATGAGAGGGTCCTGTGCTATGAACTTTCATTCATGGAACATCTCTAAGTCATGGGAAATAGTGAGATTTTACATATATCCCTCACAGCTAACTGTTACTGTCTTGAGACCTTCCCTGGTTGGAATTGCAGGGGATCAAATTCTCAGGAACCTTCATATCAGAAATTGAAGAAAAAGTCAAGGCAGTTAACTGAAGTTGTGGATTATACAGCGGTGAATGGTGTGTAAGAATTCATCTTGCCCCGCCTCAAATAAGTGACTTAGGCCCTTTCTTGCTTAGTAGTTCCATCTAATCAAAAGAGATGGAATTGCTGAGAATGACATGGTGTTCAGGTGCTATGGTTTTTGCAACTCTACTGTGAATGTTCCATAAATGCATAAATCTGAGAAACTGCTGAGAAAACAGTGCCCCAAATCAGCCTTCTTCACAGGCTCTTTTAAAAGGAGCACAGAAGAACCTATGAGACAAAAACCATCTGCTACTTCTCAGGAGCCCAGTCAGAAAGCAAAGTCATAGCAGGCAGATCATATGGGAGTATTATCGTACTGTATAACATTTAGCAAACTACAGAGAGCTCTATACTATACTTAAAAGAAAAATTGTAAGTACAAAGTAACATTGTTACTTGGGTGAATCTACTTCATGAAAAAGAATAAAAGAAAACCTTCTTGGGATTGAGAACTGTCTTCCCTATGTAGGAAGCAAGAGGATGCATGGGAGAAAATAAATAAATACCATACTTGTCAATTTTTGGTAATTCAGATGCTGTTACTGGAAGGGATAAGGGTGAAAAGACAAGTCATTACACAAAACATCTAGGAGACAACAAGAAGAAGACACCAGTTCTACGCTCATGTAATGTTTGTGTGTGTGGTCTTATTCAGTTTGGGGGAATTCTGAATTAGAGAGGTGTGCCAGAAAGGCTTGTAAAGAGGGGATATAGTCTTCTTGTGGAAGGTAAAACAAGGTGTGAAACTGAACTGGGGTGAAAGAAAGACTATTAATTTCTGAAGAATGGTGAAATATGAAGGGGCAGCTGATTTTATACAGTGGGATGGATTTAGAAGACTCATGAAAAATTGCGAAACATCCTGAAAAAGAAGTAGAGAACTGGGAACAGTTCTCTGGGGCAGAGAATTAGGGTAAAAGTTACATGAGGATGATAAGGGGTGGCACCAGACTGCTTATGGGCTGGGTGGGAGGCACTGAAAAAGTCAGATACAGAGAGAGAACATCAGTATATGCACTAAGAATTCAGAAAAAGAGAAAGTTAAGGATATATTCTGTAGCTCCGTATACTTAGATTACGTCCTCAGATAAACGGCTGTGACTTTGGGGTGAAGGAAGGTCACGCACAGGTTTCCAGAGCACAGAATTAGCAAATTTACTAATCTGCTAAAGTGAGTGAACCAACAGGAGCGCAAACACTCACATAGAAACATGTCTGATTTAATAAAGTAGAAAAATAGCAATTTCAAATATTATTCCATTTTAGTTTGTTCCGGGTTAATGGTAAAACTATTTCAGAACTTTGTATGCAAATGCCAGCTCAGAAAATAGTTTAAGCAAAAAAGCAAGTCCACAGTTATCAACCACGTATTTTAAGACAAGTCTAGCAAAGCAAACCCAGCTGTTGAACGGGAAAAACAATGTAGCTTCATGCAGAGCATAAATTTAGTCATGATCCCACTCTTTGAACACTTTGTAAGCCTTAGCTAATTAGTTCATTCAAAACCCCTGCTGGGAAAACAAGTAATATTCTTCTAGTTTTACAAATGAGGGATTGGAGGAAGAGTGACATTACTTTAAATGTCTTGCTCAAACACACGGCGATTCAGCAGGGGGAAGTCTAGTTAAAAGTTAAGCAGTGGGTAATTCTTACTGCTGAGCTCAGACTATGCTTTTCTGCATTGTCCAAAACCTTAGCAATGAATTTGGAAGGAGAGGTGGAAACGGAATCTGTAGAGGGGAGGAAAGGTCTTTCACTGCAGGTATTAAAAGAGCACATACAAAAAAATGAAACGAAACAAAACAAAACAAAGGGTAACTGAACCACACACATTCATATGGATAAGTTGTTATTATTATTACTTGTTTAGCACTGAAAATGTGCTTGACTGCACATTGTGTTATCCAAATGTATTGTGAGAACTGATTATACAAAAAATTAAGTTATTTCTGATTATGCAATCCAATCATTTTGACAGCGTCTCAGTAACGTCTCGTGATTTCTGTACAAATACAAAGGGAACTGCAATTTTGCATTACAGTGACATTTGCTTCACAGCTGCATGAATAAAATTATTTCTTTCAAGCAGCAATCCTTATATAACTCCTTACAGTAACTTCTGTTTGCAGTGTCGTTTCCAGCAGCTCTCATTTTCACAGTGCTATGGAAGTCATCATGTAAACATGTGATACTTTACTAGTGATAGTAAATCAAGCATGACATCTCTGCTGAATATAGTAGGGTCAGTCTTTAAGCCAACGATAGCCAGCTTTGCTCTGTTATTTCAGTGAAAATGTCGGAGTGAGATTCACTGTGCCATCTGATTGGCAAAACGTACTGAAAAATATTGATAGGAAATGATGGACTAGATTCTAATTAGTTCTTGAAACACATCACTAGTATCGAACAGCAGAGCTAGAAAATGGGCTGTACGCATTGGGTCAACACTTTCTTTTCCTCTCGCGGCCTCTGTGCCTGTGAGGTGGAACTATTCCAGCTCAGACACAGACTCGCTGGGGAGGTGGAAGGAGCACAGCGCTCCCTCCCCTCGTACTGCCTGGGGTGGCACGAGATAGTCCTCTCCCTCCTGGTGCAGTGGGGTTTCCCATGCTGGTACGGCACCCTCTCCTTCCACTTTCAGTAAGTCTGTAATTCAAAATCTCACCCAACTTGCTGGTTGAAGCGATGCATATGACAGTAGCAGATGCATGGTATTGTTGGCGCATCAAGCAGGCTGAAACTTAACACTGTGGAATATATTCAGGCACTAATCAGAAACTTCAGCGTTGCTGTTAAAGCTGATTTGTGACTGCGATTAACTGACTTTGTAATTTCGATTGAAATTGATCTGTCCGATTTTCTGGTCCTACTTCAATAAATCAAACCTCACCCTAAAGTTTACACAAATCCATTTTATTTGGACTTTGTAAAAGCAGAGAAAGAAAGAAAAGTATGTGGAAGTAATTTCTGAGTTGCCAGTGACAGATTTTTTTCTTTTGATTTCACACCTTGGCTCAAGATAGAATAGACCTTACCGTAGCTGTCATAAGCCTCTTCGCTCGTTCCGTGACCGTAGTCATAATATTCAGGCACACTGTAACAGATTCAGATAGTCATGTCACTATTATTGTAGGTAACCAACTCAAAACAAAAACAGAGCACAGAAAATGAAATGTATTTTAACATTTTTACATGATAGCATAGTCCATCTAGTTTCAGGGGTAGAATTTAAAAAAAAAAATGAAGAAAAATGTATCAGTGACAATAACAGCTGTTATACAACACATCACATATCTACTGAGCATAAACCAAAATTGGTCCTAAATGTATAAACCTAGGAGATGTGACAAACACTGACAGAAATTCTGTTTGCAAAAATAAGGTCTGAAAAAAGACCATCTACTTTATTATTCATGATTGTTAAACTACCAAAAGAAATGTTAATCTCATTTACCTGTAATTCCAAACATTTATGCAGTATCAAACTCAGCACAGTTTGTTTTACCCAAAGCTGACTGTCTTGTATTGTGTGGAACCTGTGAACTACTTATCTCTACCAAAAAACACTGAGCGGTTTTCAGCTTTGCTCCTGAAGAAGAAAGTACGTTTCCATTGCTTGTAGAGACATACCTGATTCTCCACAGCCTTCGTCCTTATGCAGTTATTGGACACCCATGGAAAGTTTTATACAGTACCAATAAAATGCATGTTGAAAGCAGAGAGGTTCAAGGAGGGGAAAATCAGGCTTAGAGTAACCACTTTTTCACTGCATTTTGTTAATTAACGAAAATGATGTATGATCATATTAATGTGTTATCAAAAGATTTCGGCTCATAGTTACACTCTGGTAATCAGCAATCCCCAGCTATTATCTGGAGTGGACACCCAGAAAATTTGACTTCTGAGGCATAGTGAAATGGAAATGGAATTATTCACACTTTTGCTTGGCTGCTATTATTATTTGCACTGTGTATTTGGTACCTGGTACCAAATTGAGGATCAGACCACTGCTGGTATCAGGTACCAGGCAGACATAACAAGAATCAGTCTCTGCCCAGAAAAGCGTGCAAACTCCACGTATTCTACTATACTGTAGTTCTGCCACCTGCAGTGAACCAAACAAAAAATGTAACACCTTCCCCGTTGTTAATTTTTTGTTGTTGTTACTTTTGCTTCTTTTTCCTTGGACACTGCATGAGAGAGACTCTTGCAAAATGAATGGAAGCAGGCAATCAGCTAGCTCAATATTGCATTATTTATAACATTATTTCTCAGGCAATTTTTCATATTGGATTATCATTTTAAAAATATTAGTTTACACTTGAAAGAGAAGTTTATTTGAAAGTGGAGTGTACGTAAAAATATTTCACAAATGCAATAGAGATAAACAAGCAATCTGTAACAATTATTTTCTTAAACTAATTTTGGCTTCTTTGTTCACAAGCTGCCTGTAATCAGATTTTTAATTTCTCAAACTTAATAGTTATTCATAACTATTCTTGGAATAATTTCTGGGAATAATTCATGTGCTGCATCTCACTTGAGAGCACTGATTGCGTGTATCTGATAACTGACAGTCAAGCTGTTTTGATTTGGGACACATCATCCCCTGAGTGGCTAGGCACAGCTCTCATAAACAGTTTGCAGCTACAAATATCTGTAGGGGTTTTTCGAACTGAAAGCGCAACTATAATTGTTGTGCATGAATTTAGAAATTTAGCCAGAAGTCATTCATGTGACTGGATAGTACACTGACGTCAATATCTCAGGCCGATGAAATTCATTTGCTAAAGCAGTTGCAAAAAGTGGACGTACGAATGACATGAATGAAAATGAAGTTAATACTTTCAAACATTTCTCCCAATGCCATCTGAGCTCTATAGGATATAATCACTGTAGAGCATTACCTTCCAGGGTAATGGGCACCATCCAGTTGCTTGAAAATTAATTATCTAAATATATACAACCTCCTACTGAAGTGGTGCAAGAAACAAACAGGAAGAATGCATCTTTTATTTGTTGAACATACTAAGCATTCTGCATTATTCTGCAATGGTTCTAGTAGCCAGATAAATAACATTACAGGATTATGAAAGGTGAAGTAGAGCATGGGCAGCGTCAGGGTTAAATCATGTATCTAGTCATACCTACAGACCTCATGGTTTAGACATAAGAAATTACTTGAAATGTTCAGAACAGACAGGTGAGATACGATCCAGATCGGGCAGACAGCAGTATGAAAAATCTTGTGTAATAAAATTGAAGCAGCAGCATTTTGGCATACTGCCTGCTTTCCCGGGTAGAGGAGGGTGTTGGACTAGTAAGTGGAGTTACAGGAAAAGAAACCCCACAACTCTCATCTTCCGACAGCAGATAAGATGCTAATATTTCTTCCTGATACATTTTACAAAACAAAGCGGCAGCATCCAAAGGTCAGCTTTAAAAGGAGTGCATTTGGGACTCAATCCAAAGGCCAATAAGTTATCAATGGCAGTCCTGCTTTCAGTGGTCACTGAGTAGGGCCTTGAGCTATTACCATCAATATAACATCCAGCAAAATGCAAGACTTGCAAGAGTAGGTAGAAATTCATTGCTATGTTATTGTTGTTGTATGTTTTTATTAGAGAAAAAGCACACAATCATACAGACAATAAGGATATGAGATAAAAATCCTGCACAGTGAACAGTCCAAACTGAAATACATTATAAACAGAATACAAAGTTAATACACAAACCATTAAAATAAGAAACAAGCTCTGTTGCAACTGTAGAAAGGAAGTGATTTGTTATATACTGCATATTTGATGTCTGTGAGCACAATATTTAACACATTTCTGAAAACACATAATTCATAGCACAATACACGATTGTGATCTAAGGTCTCCAACTTTATTTCCCTGAATAATACACATTTTTCACAGATTGCAGCCAAAATAGTATTTCAAATTCCTTGCCAACTCACATTAGAAAGTGTTTTGAACAATACTTAAGTGACAAAAATTTATTTGTTAGTATGAAACACCTGATTTAAACTCACATTTTGTGAGCCAGACCACTTATCCATTAGTCTGCTCTATTTTAAACCTTTCTGAATATTCACTGTAATCTATTACATGCATTTATTTGTAAACATTTTCTTCCATTTTTTAGCAAAGTGAACAATGGATGAAATTTATAAAAAATGGGTGACAGAATATAAGAATATAATATAAGTTGGGTTTTTTTAATTATTGAACTACAGAGATATGTAGTTCGTTTGCATTATGCCTAAATGTGGAAGAAAACAATCAGCAAATGCATTCAGTATAAATAAAACTTGTTTATATAATTTTAAAGTTCTCAGACTGTTCCTGGAAAATACGGTGATCATGAGCTCTAGAAACCTCAGGCTCTCTTGGCAGTGCTAATTGGAAACAAGACACCATTATCTGTCATTAGCATTCATTACTTTCAAGCAACATGAAGTGTAATTTACTGAAGTACATGCACCCACCTGAAAGCAGGATGCAATACATTTTTTAAAGCAGATAAGATTAACTCATTAACAACAACTCAGCTTTTACTCCTCAGTTTTCAAAGCATTGCACTATACTTTAACATCAGACTTCTGAAACTTAGAGGTCTTGATGTGCGGTGACTTAGACTTTGGCAATCTTCTATATGTACCAGATAGTGGAAGAATTAATATACATGGGACTATGAATCTTACACGTAGTTTAATTATTTTTATGTCTCAAATAGCTTGCAATCTGAGAAACTCTGATGTACTTTATCTAGATGAAACTTTTACAACAAAGATGTATGATTCTGTTCTCATTCCTATTCTGTGGGCAAGAAGATTAATAATTCATATACTATTAATCTTTATAATCATAACCTATTTATGCTTATTTTTAACTTGACCTTTGGTTTTGGTTAGTACTTTTGAACTTGCTACTTGTAAAGATTTGGGATCAAAGTTTCTATAAACTTGTGATCTCTTCTTTTCGTGCAGATAAAGCCAGATCAGTTCCAAAAAAACACAAAAGATGTTCTTTATTTGAGAGATAAGGGTCCCCTGAGGTGCCTTCCAACCTGAATTATCTGGTGCTCCTATGATACGAGGACTCACATACAGAGACTCTGTCTCTAAACAGCAACCTTAAAAGCCAATGGAGGCTTTTAACCTCTCGCTAACTGGGACTTTTTCAAATTGACATTAGGTAAGCAAAACCGAATTCCAGTTTGACTGTGTCAACACCCATGGGAAACCACACAGCTTGCTATCCAAAAGGCTGTGGAGAATGGCGCTTTAAGGTAGTTTAAGCAGAGAACCGCAAACAGAAGAGTTAAGATTGAAGCCACAAAACCTTGACTCTTGGGTCAACAAGCCATCTGGGGGAAGGATGGTGTTCACCACTCAGAGATCAATGGCATTAGGTATAGGAAGTCACAATATTAATAAATAGACTGCTTTAGCCTTTGACCAATCTCTTCCTGCACCTGCAGGAAGCTGCTGGCAGGAGACCCAGGGTTAGAAACATTACCATCTGGCTCCCTGGCTGCTCTTACAGCTTCTGTAATATAAGGTAGCAGAACATTGCAAGAACTGGAAAACTTGAGTACTTCTTGTTCCCTCATGGTGTTTTTTTTTTTTTTTTTTTTTTTTTATGTTGTTGTTCTACCTTTTTTTCTTTTTGTTCTTTGCTTTTACTTGCTGAGAGATGCATCTAACATTTTAGTCTGTAATTATGGAGCACAAAATGTGTTTGCAGACATACAATGGGCCCAATAAAGCCAAAGCTGAAAGGTGGAACAAAGGCTTCATCTGCTTTAAACACTGCTAACGTGGTTCCGTTTCAAGTGTGTTCTGTAGTCTATCCTGAAAGATCCTAAGAAACTGAAAGCCTTTCATTAAGACCTGTTGAGTAGAATATTAACTTTTTTTTTTTTTTTGGTAAGGACGCTATATTTTTTTTTTCCTTAATGGTTGTACTTTTTAAATGGGCCAGTATAGTCTAGAATCTTATAGGAATCTCTTATTAGGAAATGTTTAGGAAAGAGCTAGTTAATTTAGGAAAGAGGTTTTTGATCAACCTTGAAACTATAACTCAGCCATTAGATAATGATCGGGATTTTTTTGTGAAGTACTTGAATTGGTCCAAAGTAGAGATTCAGCTGATGCCAGTGAAGTTCAATAATTCAGAGTCACAATCAAACAGGTGAAAAACTTTCACTGTAGCCTTTGAAGATGTAAAACTAAGTTTGTGTTGTGGTACTCGACAATGTGAGAATGAACCAATATTGTGTTTTAGGATTGGCACTATCTGAAGAGGGATTCCTGGAGTTTGTCAGCTTGCAGTCAGCATCTATACTTCAGACAGATACTGATAAATGAAACTCTAGCATTCCTTCTAGATATATCCCAGTCTGGGTTAACTTCAGACAACAGATTCTTGAGTCAACCTAACACCCAGGATAATTCACAAGGTTCCCTAGAGGTGGGATTCAATATTTTAGACTACTCTCATTCTTCTTCACTTCCTCAAATGGACCCTTTGAGGTCTGGTCTCCTATCTCCCATTATCTCCCTCTTTCTCAATATAATTTCTATTCAGTAATCTTCAGAGTTTACAACTTTCAACATCAATAATTGATACAATCAAACACTCAGCTCCTATGCTGACAGGATCCTGTCTAACGGTATTGCAGTCATTTCATGTAAGACTGCATTTGTAACCCCTTCTTCCTCCTGCACAAGGGAAGGAGCCAGCAGGACTTAACAGATAACTGGCCATGAAAGAAAAGCCATTTACACAAAGCAGTATGCTTCTGCTTGGAAGATAGATGAGCAAGATTTGCATTCACATGACCTGCAATATATGCAACTTTTATAAATAATATTTCATAATGGAAATGTGTGAATAAAGAAATAATCTTCCCAGGAATCTGAAACTTACTGGAACATCTCTACTTAACAGAGCATTACATCTACAGGAAAGATGAGAGGAACTTCTTGTAGGATTCAGCCTTGAATCACAAATATAATCCTCTACTGAACAGATCTTTAGAACTAATGGAGTAATATGGTGAACATTTTAGTGGGTAAAGTCTTCCTTTGTCTGAAAGCTCAAGTTTGATTGTATCCAATATTTTTAGCAGAGAAGAATGTTTCCGTTACAATACTCCCTGGATTTATTTAGTAGTTTACAACATGCTCGAAGTTAAACTAGATCTCATCTGTCTCCGACATTTTCCTATGCTTGATTTAGAAAATTAATTAAAAAAAAATAATAATGAAGCCAGTAGAGTTATACAAGCATAGGATTGGATAGCTATGATAATTGCAAGATGACTTTGGGTTCTGAACTTTTTGCAAAATCTGAAATAGAAACCAGTCTGCCATTTATTTGCTGCAGCCACAGACACATGGGGATTTCTATTCAAATATTCTCCATTCCACTGTACTTTTCTCATAGACAGAGTTATCACTGAGTATTGGTATAAAATGTCTGCAGACACAGTATTTGCAAAGGGAATGATGCAGAATTTTAGGAATTCCATCCAGTTTTAGAGGAAAAACTTTTCTCTACTTCAGAGCAATGAAATTTGATTCCATTTTGCTCATTGAATCAAATAAATGAGAAGTGGCATTTGAGAACAGTTTCTGATGATGAATGCCATAAGAGGATTGCTGTGAAGATACATAAAAAGTCATATTCTAGGCTTCATGGCTTGATTGATTTCAACAGGTTGGAAATAAAATACAGGGAAATCTTTATTTATGAACAGGTGGATATAAGCACAAAGCCAAAATGAAATATGACAAAGTATAAATACAATGCATACTGGTTAAAAAGTGAGAGAGTGCACAGTAGAGAAAATAATAATGAATATTTCATTTTACAAAGAACTAGTGTAACCACTCTACCTGTTGCAGCTTGGATTATATTTGTGTCTATATATTTTAATATATAGTAATATTTCTATAGTGAGAGAGAAGTGAGTGAACCTCTGATCATATTACCAAAAGATTTAGGCATGTGATAATCTACTAAGTAAATTAATGATTATTCACAGTTCTGTCTAGCTACCATTTTTAAAACAAGGACAAAATAGTTTCATTATACTATGGACAGTTCTCTTCACAATTAGTCTGCAGGAACTTTTTACAAAGCAAGTAGTCAAAAACAGTGGGACAGGCTGATTAATTAAATATATCTGATCATTGCTTTAAGTGTTTATTAAGCTTGTTCTAAAGTCAAGGAAGATCACTGACCTCTCTTTGTGTTTTCCTTCTGAGTGAAATCAGAAAATATGATTCTGACAAAAGTTTTTTACTAAAGTTCCTCTGCAAGACATTAGGAGACAGAATATGTGAGTACGAATATGAGTTTCTCAACGGCAACAATAAGTCTTTGTCTTAAGACTGTTCAGAAATATTTGCTCCTTAGTTCTGTGGTATTCAATTAAACATCCAAAGATCTTATTTTTATCCTGAGTATATCTGCCATCTTTTGTTTGGAAATCCCTCCACAGCATTGTAGCTGGGGACTCAATTGGAAGGAGTGTAGATATTTGGACACCTCAGGGAAAACTGAACTACACTACACCTACAAGTGATAGGTACAAAGACACTAGAGACATTGGAAAGAGATAGAATCTTACTAGAAGTCTGCCAGGCTTCTCCACCCACCCAAACGTCCATCAGCAAGTAAGGAAACTGATAGATGGTTTTTGAATATCATGTGGGAAATGTGTGGGCTTCTCCATTACCTAAATATGGAACAAACCTTTACAGTGCTGAAGACTGAATCCAGAAATAGGGAACAGAAATTATCTGCTCTACAGCAGCCATTTGTTACTGGCAATGGCTTTCTCAAGTAACTGTTCCAATTAGATTTTCAGAAGTTTTCAAATGAAGTTCTCTTTCAAAAGATGTATCAAAAGAGGTTCTGCTTTTAGTAAGGTTTTAATATCTGTTTAGCCAAAGCACAAAATGGAATATAAGAGTCATGCAGGTAGAAGCTTTCAGGAATTTTGACTCAAAGATTTTTGAAGAATGCATAAGCTTTTCATTTGTAGAACTCTAGCACAGTAATGTGCCGACCAGCTACTTGGATTTCTAGACTTTACAGTGATGCTCATGAAATAATGCTTTGCATCACTTACAAGGACAAAGGTGGCCCCTAAACTGGGTGGCTCCCAGACAGCTATCACGTCAGGAAAAGCTACGAGCAATCTGAATGCTACTTTTCTCTCTCTCCCTCAGATCCACAGCAGAACGTTTTAGCAGTTCATTCCTGGAGAATCTTGGCAGACTTTTCTTTTCTCATGACTATAGATGCCAGTGAGACGACTGACAAACCAGGTTTTGTGTTGTAATTTGCACTACCTATTGTTGTATGTACCTTGGCACTGTTGTAAGAAGTCTACATCAATACTTGAAACTAAAAGGAGCATCTAAGATAGTTTATGCTTCAAATGAGTTGGCCATGATATTAATTTCCTATGTAGTGGCAAATAAAATTAATATAACTCTTAATTATCTTGATATTTTTGTATTTAAGATTTTTTCCCCTAATGAATTTTTGCCTTATTCAGCATAAGTAAAGACACAGTCTAAAACAAAGTTAATCCAGTGATGCATTGTGCTTTATTATGAGATGTATTACAGTTTTATAGTACATTTGTGTATATAGGTGAAAATGCTACCTGCGAAAAATTAAGATCTGATATCTTTATTATGAGTTTATCCTAAAGGAATGGACTCGAATTATTTACTGCAATTTAATACAACATGGAAAACATATGAAAATCAGTATTCCACTCTATTAAAAATAAATTCAATACATTTACTTTTTTAGTGCTTGAAACATCAGATTTACTTTAATTGTTCCTAAAAGGATTTCTATCAGTCATAAAACCCCCTCAAATCAAAATGGAGTTTGAAAATTGGGTTGATTTCTTTTTATTTACAACAAAACTTCTTCCTTAGTCCAATTAGGTTATCCTTTGTTGTTATCTTGACGTAAACCTAGTCATGCATGAACAAAAAGGAGAAAAGGTAACGGAAAATAGAGCTAGTATGGATTATAAGATCTTGCCTAGATCATTTCATCTACCTATGTGCACACAAATTTATTTACATGATTCTTTACTGGCATTTGTCTAATGTGGATTTAAAAGCTACGGTGATGGACATTACCAAGCACTATAGTTCTGTTTTACTGTTCTTCACCCCTTCACTCCCCCCCATATTTATACTACATTTTTGTCAATGAAACATAGGGCCATGATTTTAAGCTGAATCCAAAAGGAGTTTGGAGAGAAGACTAGTCCATCGGATAGAGTTCATCAAAGAACACGTACGCCCAGCAGAACTATGTACTGCTGTCTTTACAAGTGTACTAGTCTGAAAGTGTTATTCTACTTGCTGCACTGTGTGAAGAACTCATCTTTGGAATTAGATGTACATACAAAGTCTTGATATCTGGAGGTCAAGCAAGGGTAACCAGGATGAACTGGAACTTAGGCAAATATACACTGCTGACGTAAATAATTCCTGGAGATTCAACCAGACAAAATATTCTTTGATTTACTTTCTATATAATTTTGCAGCATGTTTCTGCACTGAAGTGATTGTACCTTAAGCCACCTAAGTGATGTCGGCTGAACTGTTGTCCATGTTATATTTCTGCATATCAGATCAGAAATAAGTAAGTGATCCCTAAATCTCCTGTCCTAGCGGCCCACACTACAGTAGATAACATGAACTTAACAATAGGAACAAGAATAACCAGGAAAACAAAGTTTCTTTTCAAAGTCAATAACTTGCCATATATTCAATCGCAATGGCTGAATGTGCTCTTGAAATTTTCAGTGGGTCTGAGTCATTATAAGAACACGAATCAGAGTTGCCCAGCCTATTACAGGTTGAATTGATAGGTATGGCTATGAACATATAGTTACTGGGATACTACTACATGGCCACATACTGGGATACTACTACTCTCCTTCCTAAAATAAGTCTCCCGCCGTAGCAGGAAAGTGGACATGGGCAGCTTATATGTCCTGAAACATGTTTTTCTCATTATATTTTTGTTACTAGCATTGAGAAACAGGAGCCCAATGAGACTTTGCACCTGACAGCACAGCTATTGGTATGAACCACAGATAATTAAATCTTTTGAATTAAATATAATTCAGTTAGATGAAAGCTATGCCAGTCAACTTGAAATTCTCTGATACTGCACCTTTCCTTTCTCTCTTCTTCAGTCCCCTAAGACAATTTCATTCTGGCAGTTATGTAACTCAAAATGTGTAAGTCTTCAGATCATGTAAAAACTTAGAATTTATTTCAGACATATTATGCCACCTTTCTTTACGTTAAGATTTAGGTTCTGTATTACCATTAACTTCTTATCGAGGAAGTTCAGGATGACATGACCTGTAACATGCATTTCTGCATCAGAAACAGAAGTTGGGTTGTTTGCTTAGCAGATGCAGGATGGGTTTGCAGTGTGTGTTTGACAGACTAAAAAGAAGTCATTGTCCCAAAATGATAAGCATGCTAGCATGGAATGTGTGTCCAGTGGACTCTTGCCTATAGCATTACATAAAATATTTGCAAGATTAACAGTAAATATTTTGCCAAGAATTGCTTCAAGGCCCTAAAATTGGGTTACTGTCATTAGCGAGGCTGGGTCCAGGCAGGCAAGAGAAATGTGCTTTACCTATGTCATCTTGCAGTCACAGCACAGATGAAGAAATGTCGTGAGAAGGCCTGTGTCACTGTGGGATGACATCTGTAACAGTAATGTTTTGCACTATTTCCACCTATCTTTTATCACTGAATTATTTATTATTCTTGTCAGTATGTTACAGATTTTCTGATATTTGCAGCCTAGGATGGGAGTCACAGACTCGTCTTTCTTTAGTAAGCACCCACTCAGCAACTCATTTTGCAGCTGAACTATATTTTTAACAAAAGCCAGACCGAACAAAAGACAGAAGAACAAGCCAACGAACCAGCCCTGGAAGCCATTGCCAATATACCAACTACCTGTTCACAAAACCCAGAACTGATTGATGTGGGAGTGTTCATGCCAGGCACTGTGGAACAGGGAAATTATTTCAAACCCAAGTTTTAAGCTTCAATGGACAATCACTGGCTTCCTTTGCTTTTCGCTGTCAGGCACCATTGTTTACATTGCATATGGTTGGATAGGTTATGCACAAGTGGATTAAATAGACCATACCCTTCCTGGTTCATCCCATGACCGGCCAGTCAGTCCCAGATTTCCTTAGTATCTCTTTTGACTGAGACATGAAATGAAACTGCTGGTGCTGGCAGAGACACAAAGGTCAGTGGAGATGACTACAGATGTGGTAGCAGAGCTGAAGATCGCTCCGCTGGCCATCAGGGTTCTCAGCTGATTCATTAGCAACTGATCCATTTCCACAAAGTTATTCTGTTGGTCTTGGCTGAGGAGTTTGGCAACTCTTTGCATGCGGTACAGTCTGATTACCTAATGACTTCTGAGTAACCAGAGAGGCAGACTTTCTAATCCTTTTCTCCTGGTGCTCTAGAGGTTTCGGGCCATGAATCCTGGACAGTGGTGGTGGTTCAACAGACTTAAAAGTTCCTGCTAAGAAAATCAAAAAGCGTATTATATTTTGAAAACTAATAGAATTCTCCTACATCTTCTGTGTTACAGCTGAGTTGGAAATTGATACTTCTACCATTTTGGAGTTTTGTCTTATGAGCTTGCTTGTTGCCCTGTAAAAATCATATTTATTTCTTTAAACCAATATCTGAGTGGGAATGGAAAGGCAGAATGGTAGCCATCATGTGTTCCAACATGGTTGGAAGCCATTGAGAATATCAGTGTGCTCAAACTGCTAAGAATCATCAAAAATTAGACAAGCAGCATGCCTTTACAGGCCTGCACAGGAATGACGTCTACCTTAGCAATGGAAATTGGGCAGCATCTGACAGAATGGCTCACATTCAGCTGAGGGTTGAGTCTACCTAAACACCTATGGAGTGAGAGTAATTTTGTGTAATACTTGAATTCTGTTAGACAACCAGAATATACCTCTTACAAGTTTTTAAGTACCAAGTGCAAGGGGAGTGGAAAGTTTAGATGGATATTAAGCAGTTGCTGAGATAAGACAATGCTGTTTGAGATCATCAGGCCAATTCTTTCCCTTACCTTCCTTCTGTGCCTCAGCATTGACACATGTGAACAGGCAATGGTGAGGAGCAGAGATGGCAGTCACATTCAGAAAGGGATTTTTACTTCTGAATAACATGTCTAGGATTTACATTTTTAACCAAAGTTGTCAGACTAGAGGTTCAGCAGGTAAATCTAGCTGGCAGAAAGGATTTGAGCGTTCTCTGTCTGACTTCCAAGTGCATAGGGAGCAGTGCATAAACTTAACAACTACTGAGTATCTCTTGGTGTGTCTGGGCAGGCAGAGGTACTTATCACTGAAAGCCACCTTCACAATGCATAGAAGGGAGAGGAAGAAAGAGGAAAAAGAGAATTCATCAAGAAATCTGAAGTGCAGTGCAACATTGCCTATGGGAAGTATGTCAGGTCCGACGTCTTCCCCTGCCCACTGAAATGGTTGTCTCCTTGTTCTCTTTGGCATCGGACAAAGGATTCATTCTAATTACCTTAAAAACTGTATTTGACATCCATATGAACAAATTTCTAAAATGAGCAGGGTTTCTAAATGCCCTTGCTAAACCTGTAGTCTTTTATGTAATCTTGTAAATAATGATTATAGACACATTTGGGAAAGGCAGCCATTTGTTCATTTGAATCTTTGTCCTGAGGTTCCACATTGTGTTCTAGGTAGTCATTATGGGACAGGAAGATGAGAAGGAAGAAAAGGTAGAAATATAGCTTCTGTTAGTTAAAAGAAGAAATACATCATGCAATATAGACTGTAGCAATAACTGTATTTGTTATAACCCATCATTCTCTCCTTCCTAAAATAAGTCTCCCGAAACATAGTAAGGTACAGGTGACACTTACCATAGTGAGGGTCCTGCTGTTCTTTCTTCAGGTTGACTATTGCACCCATTGCAAAGTGCTCTTGTGGTGCCTCTTCGCTCATTCAGCCATGGAGACATTGTGGGTTTCACTCCAGTCTGATCCCGAGACTGTCGTCATGGTCTGTTCTGCTAGTGACCCCATTCCCCTATTTTCAGTCTAGAAATCAGACTATTGTCATGAAGGACAGAGCTCTTTGGAAGGGTGGCAGTGGTAGAGTTCATCAGAGGACCTATACAAAATATATTGCTGGGCCTGCAATGCTGTACCTGACCTTCAGTACAAATCTTCAGATAATTGTGCACAGGACAGCGTTTATCTCTGTTTGCATCTGGATGTTCCTGGAACTAGGTATTTTTGGTACTCCTTTTACTAAATCACAATCCCGTGCTATAGCACAGTGGTGTATGTTGACAGAGCGCTCATCTTCTCTGCTGTTGGCAGAGCCTAATTTATAAAAAAGTCTAAATCAGACCTCTTGGGCAATGAGGACTAAGAGCCCCCAGAAGGAATATATATGGTCAGAAAGCCTCTGGTGAGCACATGGGCGATAGAAATAAGGTCTGGAAGACAAAGATATAGGTAATGAGGGGGCGGGGGTGGCAGGCTACCCAAACACTATCTTCACTGTGCATTTAGTGACTAGAACAAGGCACGACTTAGTACGTGCTCTGCTCTAAAGCACGCTGAACTCAGCTTGCATTCAGTCCATCAATCTCATCCTGTCCATTCCCATACCTGTCTCATCCTCCCACCCAACACAGTCCTGTATGCAAAGCAATGACAAGAGTAAGGCTTGGTCAACATGCGTGGTGAGACAGTCAGACAAGAGCTTGTACCTTCTCTAAGAATTTCCATATTGATTCCCTAATGAGCCATAAAAGGCAAGTGGAAAGTCTGCCCTTAACATGAACAGAAATCTTGGGGCTCCGCATTAAGCCACTGGCTACAATTTTTTCTCATCTCATGCTTTAGAATTTCAGTCAATCCCTGCAGAGGGCAGTAATGGTATTTTTCTCTCTGAGCACAGACATTGTCTACAAGTTTGTGTTAATTTTTTTTTCCTGTAGATCACATACCGGATGAGAGGAATAAGTACTCTGAAGCAGTACAACTTATCTTCTTTGTTAGGTGTGCGCATGATATGTCTTGTTTATATGATTGGAGTGTACTAATAACAAGATCTGTGATTAAGAGAGAACTTTTTAGTGTATACACCTATCCAAATATTTTGGTCATGTTATTTTATTAAATTGTATTATTTTGGCTCAGTAGGGAGGCATTTCTGTGAAGCTAAGTGGCAAATAAGGTGCAGAAATCCAAATTGCTTATTTAATGGTCCGTTTGTTCGGTAAATCTTTGCAATAAGTAGTGTGTAGTTCAGAAAAATGGTCTCTTTGAAATCAATAGACTACTTGTGGCATTCAGTGCCACTCAATATGGATACGTATGGCTGTGTGTCCTGCCATATATTACAAAACAAAATGTTTTAGTTGCAGATTTTAAATAGACTAAGTATCCTGCAGGTAGCTCACATTTATGGAAAGCATATCTGATGACTAAACTTAATAGCTGTTTAATTGACAAAATTATGTGACTCTTTATGAATTTTCTTTCTCGAGTCAAATTATCACTGCCAGTTCTAGCTTGATTATAATAGACTCCTCATAAACTTGATGAATTTGTCATTTAGTTGCCTGGGACATCAACTTGCAAAGAAATTACAGGTTAATTCAGATGATACAAAGCAATGTCATAGCAGAGATATTTCCAACTAATTATTATTTTTACACCAGAGGCAGTATCTCCTGTGACAATTCACTATTGTGGTAAAAGATGGGCTGAATTATTTTCAAAAAAGTTGGAGTACATTTGACAACAAGAATATCTACCTACACAATGACATGATGGGTGCAGCTAGTAATGTATAATTACTTCAAAGTGTTGTTAAAGTACACTTGATGGAGTTCAAATTTAGGTGTGACAAATCTTTTTAAATATTCTTCACTGGTTATAAAAATACTTACAAAGTATTTTTTTTATCAGCTCAAGTGCCACTCACTACAGCAGTTCTGGAGCTGAACATAATTCTGACAGGCATTTTCATCAGCAAAGCATTCAACAAAAAGATGGTTGAACAAAAAGCAAATTTAAGGTCCTCTGGTCTTTAGAGTGCAGAACTCTGTACATATACATCACTTTCTCGCCCACTGAGAATCACACTAACTCAGTTAAAATCTATGTCTTTTCTTGTTAAAATTTCATTTGTCTTTCCACAATCTTACATGTACTCTTAGTAACCCATAAGACTATTTTCTGACTAATTGGCTGAAACACCCTTTTATCCCTCAGCTTAACTGTGAAAAAGATGTCATTCCATATTTAATAAACATGGACCAACTGTTGAATTAATATATGAGTATGTGTGGTGTATGAATACATAAAAAGCGATCATTTTTGTTGCCTCATTTTAGTGACACAAATCATAAAAGATGTGAATGCAATTTTTCCCATTACTGCACACAGTAAGGACACAAAATACATTTCCAAACTTGGTTGCTTTTATTAATTCTGAGAGTTACTGAGAAAGTAACTGGCTGAAAAAGTTTCAGCCTTACTTCAGGCATGCAGTTCCCTTCTACAGTTTACCCTGATGGTGGATGCCAACCAGTGGCAGGTATTTAACTTCATATTTTTTTTAATTTCCTTCTGGTTTTGTTCAAAACATTGCAAAAGCCATAAATATTAGATAACCTTGACAACTTTGCATTGGTAAAGGAAAAACAATTGCACAAACAAGTCCAGAATTACATCAGATAGGAAAATGATGTAATCACTTGATTTTTTTAAAAAATACACTTACTTTGCCTCAATTTTAAAAGTATAACTGCTTGTATTTATGCTTCATCTGAATAATTCTGTATATAAACTCTTCCATTATTGCTTTTTGACAGCTTTTTAAAGTACTGTGTGATTTTGTATTATTTAATGTGGAAAATAAACCAGGAAATTTACATGAAAAGCTAAGAGAAAAAAAAGTGTTCTTTGAAAAATTAATGTAAAAGTATAAATGCTTACCTTTGTGTTTGGGTGGCATAACTGTTATCATATGCCTCATAGCTTGGATCATCATATTCACCTCCATATCCATCATCGTATCCCTAAGGGAAAAATAGAACACCACAGCTCAGAAGAGCAATAAATCAAAGCATATTATCAAGCTGTAAAAGTAACTTGCATCAACATATACGTGCTATGTATGCCAGGATTATGTAAAACGCACAGCCTAATGATGAGAATTGTGAAGGACAATCTGTACGTTGCGAGGGTAAAGAAATCAGTTACTCATTTAAGAACTCAGGTTATTCATTGATAAACTGTGGAGTATTGTCCAAACCACAGTGCTTCAGCGGGATCTATGTAAAATACTGATGAATGGTAATGAAAATAATAATTTCGTAGCAATTTGTTATCTAAATGGTTCCATAAATACCTGCAGGTGAAATGAACAAATGGCAGGAAAAATATATTGGCTGTACAACATTATTAAGAATGTTACTGTGATAAGATCATAATATTCAGTCTATTTAAAAACAAAAAGCAAACAACCTATGAGAAACAATATTTGTGCATGTTTGTGAAGAAAGTAATGGGTTATGATATTTATAAATAAGTAAGCTTACAGTAGCACCTTTTCCTACATTAAACACCCCATTCTTTTTAAAGGCGTGCTTTTCTGTGACAAGTTAATGAACGCTTTAATACAGGTTCCTCCCACCTAACTTAAGGGTCCTAACTGGAGGGCTCAGACAAAGGCTCAGTGTGCCTGAACTAGAGAGACACAAGTGACTTCAGGAGGTGGTTCAGCTCATCTAATGCCTGAATCTTCTACTGAGGGAACCATGGTCATTTATGATCCGTTGTAGCTGCCTCTGAAGCAAAGACTGCTCAGGAACCAGACAATAAATAAATAAAGAGATAATCCAGGGGATGACTTTTGATATGCTCTTTTCATACGACAGGATAACAGACTAGGCAAGAAATTATGTACAGAAACACTTTTTTTTTTCTCTCTATGAATTCTGAGAGCAAATATTTTTAGTTAAATAAAACCCAAACATTTCATAGTCACAAGAAAATTTTCCTGTTACAGAAAGTGCTAAAGGAAATAGGGGGCTTGAAAACCTTTGACTCAATATATATTAATATATTTAACATTTTATGGCTAAATACACAATCTTGCTTCTGGGGACAGGATGAGAGAAGCAATGAACCCCAGGAGACAGATGTTAGTCACATCAATTAACATGCTACTGGGTGGGATCCTGCTACTGTGAAGATGAGGGTGATGCAAGTTTCTATACAAGGTCTAATACCTAGAGGAAAGACATTTCAGCATGCTTACCCACCATATGAGAGAACAGGAAAGGCAACAATTACAAATTAGCTCTCTCAGTTTCTTGATGCCTGAGGTGGATCAACGTTCAGCACCAGCAGGGCAGAGAACACTTGTTAATATTTGACACTTCTGCGGGTTCACGTTACAGATTTTACCAGCCTCCCTAAAGGCTCAGAGCAGGTCAACACAGTGCAAATGGTTCAAGTGGAATGGTTGGAAAACACAGACAGAATAAAAAAGCACGATGTATCTTTAATAAGGAAAAAGTATTTTCTGGATAATGTTCTCTTATTTGTGTCAATCTGTATGAGAATTATCTTCTAATCCTACAGTTGAACTATTTATGTAAGGTACATACTAGCATTTTTTAAAAGTTTAATATGGTGTATTGTACCTAGACACTCTCATCCCAAAGAAGCCTTTAGGCATCTAGAACTGAGATCCAAAATAGCTCCTTTCACATCCTTGAAGTGCCTCAAACCCACCGAGCATTTTTCTTCTCCTTAACCTTCAGCTTCCCAGAACCTACAACTTTAATGTTTGAAAGTATTTCTTGCATGTACATTTTGACAGATGAGACACCCAGCTCCCATGCAGACCCTGTTAGGATCCAAAAGCTATGAGTTTGAGGACATTCAAATTCACATATTCTGCGCTCTGTGTGGGATGAGGACAATGCTCCCAAGAGCAGCCTTGTATAAATCCAGAGCCCAGAGCCCAGGATGCCCCTTCCAAACGCAGTGCAATCTTTTACTCAGCAATAGAGTCAGATCCTTCATGTACACTCTAGGTCTATCAGTCCTTATATTAAAAACAAACAAGCAAGCAAACCATATCAAATTGATAAACATTCTGTAGGGACATGCTGAAAGGAACAGAGCTGTCCTCTGAGAGAACCTAAGTTATTAGTGCTGTATCCTCACCTCATTGAAGGCAAAAGGATTGATTACCCATCATTTTCTTATTTTTCTTCTATAATGTCTATGATTTCGTTTATTTCACCAGAAACCCTCACATATATGTGTATAAAACTTAGACGTCCCATCCTGAAAAGGTTCTAACACCTTTTGAGTTCTGTGCTTTTCCAGCAGAAATATCTCAGATAAAGCGACTTTGGGCCTGCTCTGATCAATGTCTGCCACTGGACAATGCATCTCCACGCTCATCACAATATTAGAAAACATGTATGAAAAGTTGATAGGGTCAAGCCACTCGGTTTCAGAGAAGGGGAAGAAAGAGCTTGCCTAAATCTTCAGAGTTCTTGGAAGAGGTTAATGAGGGCACAGATAAGCAGGACCTGAGGGAAAGAGGTTCCTTTGATCTCCAAAAAGTTACTGATGAGGTTTGATTCTCAAGGATATCAGAAGGACTGGGCTTGGTTGCCTGGGAAGACTCTCGTCCTGTGTGAGGAGTCTTTTTCCCATGGCAGCTGCCACCACCACTCAGAAGAAAAAGCTTACTGGAATGAACTGAAAAATACGAAGTGGCACCACTATTAGAAATATTCAAAGGTTTTTATGCCAGAGTATCTTTATCTCAGGTATTTCTTAATACAAAATTTTTCCAAAACATAACAAAAAGACCTCTTTACTTTGTGTCAGGGAAAAGGCAAAGTGGGTCTTTCAGTGACTCGGATTTGCTCTGGCCTTACAGTGATACATCCTGAAGCAGAGAAAAAGGAACAGAAATACAAATCTGGAGTTGCAGTGGGGCCAACGATGTTTATAAACAGTTCTGGATGATTTTGAGGAGTTTTGGTACAGTTTAGAATTAAAAAATTATAACTAAATAAAAAGAAAAATTAAGGGAAAATTTTAAATACAGCTCAATTCAAGAAAAGACTAATCTGAAAATGAGCATATTTAAGTATTTACTAGCCTTTCCTCATAAAGTGAAGATAGGAAAAACTCTTAGAAGAATCTCAAAATAGGACACGAAATTAGTATTGGAAACACTCACTTCAGGAGGAAATATGCACTACTCTACCACTGATAAAGAAAATTATAGTCAGGGGAAAAAGGGGTGTAGAATAAAAAAGAGACATAGTTGGAAAAAAGGCTTTTATTCTACTACCTGAGAAGAAGTTAAGTACCAATTTGATTCAACACCCAAAATATCATTGAGAAAGATTTATTTTATTGATTTAGATTTACTCAAATCCTTTGTGAATTTCAGATGCTGAAACAAATATTAGAAATACAAACAAAATAATATCATCAGTAACAACAATATCTAACACACACTGATTCCTTTAAACATGAATTTCCTACTTATTGTTAAAACTCTATTTCAAACAATAACAGCCCACACTTAAATGCACCAAGTTTAAATCACATCTTCTTTGAATAGGTGTAGACTATAGGATTTTCACAGCATGCTGTGAAAAATGGTAGGTTTCAGCTCTGGGAAACCAGGAAGGAAAACAATTCTGATAATTCTAATGAAAAATTCCCTACTCACAGTATTTTACGTATGTCCTGGTAATACATGATAAAATGCAGTATAAGGAAGTCAAAACTAATTAGTTTTTTACAGAACATAGCTCAACTCTTTCTAAAGTAGCAAACTGCAAAAAATCCAGACTTTTATTAAAAAAAAGCAAAAGACAAACAGCAATAAGTCAAAGTAAAGTGAGTTATGCAACTCTGTACTTGGCAAATATGTGAACTAGAAAATGTCTGCAGCTGGAGAACCAGGGTAGCCCTTCTCATTAGCTGCACCCAGCAGTACACAAAAATTAGTACTACCTCAGAGAATGTGAGGGTATAAAAATCAGGCTCTAGTTGTAACTCTAAGTGAAACCAGTTGTTTCCCAGTAAAGGGGCCTTTGCATAGTTCCCACTGTTTTCTTCTCCTTGCTTCTACGAACCTACAAATGCTGTCTCTCTTTTCTGTTGTGACTTGGCCACATCCGTATTTTCTCACACATCCATATCATCTTGGCTTAGAAGGCTAAAAACTAGACCTCTACCACTAGCCTAGTGGTAGATTTCCCTGAAGAATCCCAGGGAAAAATTAAAACATTTTTAGACAGTAATTCATCCCATATACTTTTGACACCTATTTGAGGACAAGTTGAATAGCTCTCTAAATGAGAACGAACTTTCCAATTACTATAAAGGGAGCCTGGGACAAATACATTAGATTTAGATAACTAACCTTTAGGTAAGTAAGTTAGTTCATCGTTTGAAGGAATTTATTGCTCAAAGAAAGCTGAGCTCATAAAAATCACTGCTGCTAAGCTTAATTCTGAAGCGACCTGAGACCCAGAATGCAATCAGAACGCTGTGAATTATGCATGGGGATGGGTGGGCACATCAGAATAGCATCTCAAACAGACAGCACTCTGTTCAGAGAAGATCTCGGGTTAGACAGTCTGGCATGCAACTGACTACACACCTACAACTCAGGAAATGTTAACAACCGTGGGAAATCTTAAATCCCACTCCTTTGAATTTATATGAGAGAAAATAGCGAAATACATCTGGGAAGCCTTCTCCTTCCAGATGTATGACTCATGCCCTTGGCTAGTCATACTGCCTGTTTGGCTTAATGAATCTTAAATTCTTTCCTGCAAAGAGCATTTAAGGTGATTAAGTCATGCCATAGAGAAATGGCAATTTTAACCAAAGTTAAAACAGATCACAGCTATTATACTTGGACCTGTACTACCATCACCTCCTTCTCTACTTGTTCTTTTTAAAAAAACAGCAGATAGCACTGTCATTGTGGGTTCACAATGATTTGTGAGGAGGAGCTTGAGCCTCCTTAGAGTCCTGTAAGGGAGAAGAACTTGCTTTCCATCACAGTCACACTCATGACTTTGGTGCTCAGTCCCCAACTCGTTGTAAGGTGGGGGCATCTCTGAGTAGATGCCGAGGAACACATCTCAATATATTCATTCCATTTAATTTAGACAAATGGCAAAAAGAGGAGTAAAAACGGTAATTACTTTAGATTTGGATTATTCAGTGTTGAAAACCTGCAGTTAGAGCAGATGAATCTCACTGAAGTACCTGGGAAGTTAGTCTGTTGCTGAGCAAGGATTCCCAGAATTGTAATTTATGCTTAGAAACTGAAATTCTGACCAAATTATTCCATAAGTACTTATGCCTGCTTTCATAGCTGGCCTTGGATACTTCTTCAGCTATACTTCCAGGGTCAGAAAAAAGAGAAACTAGATATTATAAGTTTGTTGAAGGTGATATATATCCTCTGCACTAGTGAGATCTACCAAGCATTTTGAAGATGAAATCAAAGGCAAGTAGAGTGGCACTATATCTATCAAAATGATAAATAGTAGTAGTAAAAAAAAAATAATACTGAAATTAAAATGCAAATACTAATCAATTGAAAAATCAGAACTCTATGTTATGGACTTCATGAATGCAATATATGAACTAGAGTCTACAGTGCTGAGACAACCCAGAGTAGATGTGCTTGCCAGAGGCAATGAAGTAATCTCAACACATTCGACCTCTTAACAAAATCAGTCTTACTCTTCACATACCAGCAATGGAAACACCTTTATAACTGAATGGTAAAACATGTAGAGGTGAAGATTTTTCACATAGTCATGGAAATATAAATGAAATTTCAGTATAAACACAGTCATGGAGATTTTGCAAATTCAAAGCAGAGAACATAAAATGAGCTATTCATGTCTTCATGTTTCAAAGGTTTAAATAAATGTCCCGTTGAACAATTAGGACAATAACAATGAGTCAAACTAAACAAGTTTACTACCCAGAAGTCCTAAAATTGATTACCTGCAAGATAAAGATAGGGCAGGGGCCACAGAAGCAAATAGCTGTGCAGTACCAAAGCAGTTACAGTAAAACAGAGTCTTAGATACTTCAAGAAATTGCTGCACACTCTTCTAAAATTGAGTTTTCTTTCTTTTTTTTTTTTCCCCCCACCCTATTTTTTCTGTAATTTTTCAACTAAATGCAAAATGAATGAATAACACTTAAAATACTTTTTTGGTGTACTGAAAATCAGAACAGAATGAAAATATAAAAGAAAATCTAGTAGAAATGAGACTTTTCTTACTCCTTCCATATTTGCAAGACTGTAGACTACAGCATAATTTGCTGCTGCAATTATTAAACTACAACATTCATCTGACTAACATCTTTATTTCTTCAAATCCTTCTGTTAGTTCTCCTATGCTCATGAAGTCACATTAAAACTTCTAATTTATATGTCAAAGCTCTGTAGAATCAGCTGGTGCTTACATCCATTTAACTGGTTGCACTTTCCCTTTCCTCTAACCTTGCTACCATCAACACTGAAACCAATTTCTCTCCCATTTTACTTGTGGTTTTTTTCATATTGCCTCTCCATGTGGAATAGCATCCTAACCTCAGTGTCAATCCTTTACTCATTTCCTAATGCATAGGAATGTCTTGCAGAAACATCTTTCTTCCAGTATCAATAACATATTTCAGTAATAAGCAGCAAGTGGAGATGAAAAATAATCCAAGGTATCTTCTTTGTGTATCTGCAACAAGTGGCATTTTTGCACTTGTCTGATTCTGAGATCCCTGAAGAAAGGACTTTTTAATTGTTATTTTTAGTGATGACTTGTACTGCTTGAGTGATAACATATTACAGTAGCAAGTTGCACTGGTGACGATATATCATGTAAATGGCATTTAAACAAAAGATTTATTTTTCCTGTGAACTGAAATCAATAGTGTCGAAAGCAGCCTTTGGCTGCCAAGGGAGGATGGGCTGTAATACACTCACTATTAGTTTTAATCTCTTCATCATATCTAATATTTCTCTTTCCAAAATTTCAAATACTGTAGATGGTGAATTTCTTGTGCATCCTGGTGCTCCCCTAGTTGTATAATCAATAGATAGAGCTGACATAAAATCTGTCCATGGAGCAGTAAAGTTTCTTGTATGGTTGATACAGAAATCATTACAAGTATCTACTAAAAACTGACATCTCTTCTGTCTGAGTTTAGCAACGTATTGATGGTTTAAAGCATTTCACAATGGTTTGACTTGCTAGACACAATGCCTTAAGAGTAAACCATTTCAACCTTAACTAAGCTTTATAATAGTTCAGGAAATGAAATTTCCAAGTCTTGAAAGGTTGAAAATTCCAAGGAATTATCCTTTTTATTTTCCAGCCCTTGAAAAGTGGACCACAGGACTGTCCATGTCAGAGCTTGCAAATGTGCAAGTAAATGCTAAGGTACTAGCACAGAGCAGAAATGCTTTGATAGGTACATTACTGGACCTTGATTTAATTTTAAATCAAATTTCATTCTGATGTATTATGAATGCTGGAAGTAGGCAGATTAAATACAATTTGGCTAACTGCAAGGTAATGTGCTCTAGTAAATACATCCTCAAATTCTATAAACTGCCCACGTCTCTGAATTTCCAGAATTCCCTCAGGAAAAGACTTGTAGGAGTCATCCTCATTAACAGCTAGGAGACCTGTCCAATTTTACTGCAGCATTAAAACAAAAAAGCTCCACAAAAATAGCCTTATATTTTCTATGTCAAGAAAAGAAAATACCTAGGTTAATTCTATGTTTAATCCCATTGGTTTTGATCCAGTTTTATCCTCTATTGAAATATATTTAACCATTAAGGATTCCATGATTTAGTAATACATAACAGTAACAAAACTTCACAGTGGAATTAGAGACAAAATTGCTTAAAGTGCTCAAAACACAGGGCAAATAAGGATTTATTCATTTATTAATCCTGAAGCAGGTCTAGATGAGAGTTCAGGTATTCTTAATATTGGAGTCTTCATATTCTAATTTTTGCCAGATACCCCACACCTTTTTCATAAATTACATCTCTTGCTGAATCAAATTCCAAATGTCCTAGATTGTTACAAAGATAGTTCATCACATATTTCCTATATTCTAATTTTATAGGAAAATAATCCTGAAAATAAATTTGGACAAGTAATTTTAATTTTTCTCATATAAT
The DNA here is from genome assembly GCA_013400195.1 of Aramus guarauna. Lineage (NCBI taxonomy): Eukaryota > Metazoa > Chordata > Aves > Gruiformes > Aramidae > Aramus > Aramus guarauna. Next base: position 356,113 of record VXBL01006280.1, read on the forward strand.
TTATGCATTTTGTATAATTTTTGATTCTCTACATAAAAACTTTAACTCTTACATTTATTTTTCTTACCTTATAAAAGACCGTAAAGCAGTATTTAGAAGACATAAAAATGGTAATTCTTTTAAGTTTAAGCTGTATGGCTGTTTTAAGCCATACAGCAAATAGTATTTCGCCAGTTCCATGATACCTTTGATTTAATTTTTTAAGTTGGAAACTGAATAGTGTGTCTCATCAGTTTATATATGTGAATTGAGCACATTTTTTTCATTCAAACTTAAATTTTGAAGAGTTGACATAATGAAACTTACTGTGAAAAATATAAGCAGATTTTAAAAGTTATGAAAATTCATCTAATACTAGGAAAACTAAATGTTAAGTTCATATTAGTTGCAGAAGAGATGAACTCATTTTTTTCTGCTTATGACAATGATTAAATTCATTATGCAAGTGTTGCTTACAGTAAATGAGGCAATATTTGCACTGCTGCTAATCATGTTTGAATGAAAATGTTCCTGGAAAGTCCTTTTTGGTCCTGTGTACTGTACAGGAATAAAAAAGAAAGTGCCTACTCACTGCATCTTCTTAAGTGTAATATTTCATTTCCTAATAGATAATGTCAGACTAGGAAATATAGTTTAGCATGATGTATAAAATGAAAGGAATAGAGGTAATGCAGAATTTTCTTCTTGCTTTTAAAAGATTTGTAAGAAGAGGAAACTTGACTAGCACAATCTTGTACAGGAATTATTGCAGAAAGGCCAGGTATAATTAGAAGCAAACATGTAGAATGTGATGGGACTTCTCATTTGTGAATATAATAATGAGCAAAACAGTAAAAACTGATTAATACTTATTGAGATACTTAGAGGTAGTCTTTAAATTGTTATTCCCTCAAGTTTGAGCATGCAATTAGAGAAATTAGGGATGGAAAAGAACAGATCATCTATTAGAAGCTCCTGTCAAATATGATTGCTCCTTTCAGCACATTTTCTAGTGCTTTCTCTAATCAAATTCTAAATATTGCCAGTAGTAGGGATTCCACCATTTCTCTTGGGAGACTGTCTGACAGCCTAATAGATCTTTGTGTCAGACACCTCTGCTAACTTTATCCCATACGACTAAATATATCACTGTAGCAGTGAGACGTATTCTACCAACTCAGAATTCTCAGTATTCTCCAACGTCTGTGTTATATTCTTCCATTTTCTTTTAAAAATAATTCAAATATAAAGATTAAAAGTCAAATGCAAGTCTGACACAGAGATATACTGATCAACAGATAGCATAGCAACAAGCCAGAACCCCCAAATCTTCATAAGCTCCTTATACAGATCCCTACCTCCACAAATCCCTTCCTTTCCTGGGGTTCAGCAAACAGATATGCCGCAAAAGATGTCCAGTCATCTTTGACTGTACTGGATCAAGAGTGTCAAACACTACGACTAGCCCCCTAAAGTGAAAGACTTCTAACACTAGCGGCTCTCAGGTGGTGATAGATGACCTGCCTGAATTAAATCCTTAAAGTCTGATGGAATTCTATTGCAATAAAATCCACACAGAAAGTTGCAGAAAGTCCATACAGATCACAGAATATGGCTTTCATAGCAAGACAGCTTACTCAGCAAACCCTTGTGCTGTCATTGAATTTGAGAATCTCTTTTAAGGTGATCAAAGTGATGCAGATATGGATCACAGTAACAAAATGTGTATTAAACAGAGAATGAAAATCCTGTTATTATATATGTCATACTCCTAGACTGTCGTGCTGCAAACAGGGATGTGTTGTGATCTCAGATTGTATGAAGACACAAGAAGGAAGGAGTAAAAGTAGTTTCCCTTATTGAATGCTGCACTCTTTCCACCATGCCGCTGTAATCGCTTTGGTCAAGCTTAGTCTTTACCTGCTGGCTATCATTCATGGTTGAAAAATCAGAAAATGGACCTGATATTTGATACTTTAACTGAGTTAAGTGCATTAAAGATACAGAATCAGGTAAAATCGACATACTGAAAACACTAAGTTGTAGCTCTATTCTAATTCTTCTAATGCTCACCAAGAAATAAGAAGAAAAAGCATAAGAAAAGGTAAAAAAGGACAACAGCGTTGTTCATTGTGAGACTATTCAGATCAGAATAGAGATTCTGACCTTTCATGACATAGCCTGTCAACAAACAAAGAACAAAAAATGACTGAAAATATTGATGGACTGTTAATCAGTTAATCAGTCCTCTTAATATTAGTACTGATTTTCATTTGTCATATAGAAATAGTAGCTCACATCTAATAATACCTCTTCTACTCTAAACACTCCAATGGAGATGCCAAAAGCGGAGTTCAACAACCCTCTCAGACGTGCCTAGGGCTGGGTTCTCAAAGCTGTAAAGACCATCTGGGGCCATGATTTCTCCAGCTCCAGTTGCTGGAGAAATGGTGTCCAAGACTGTAATTGAAAATAGACCTGAGCAATCTTAGTGTTTCGTTTAGTCCATCTCTTTAGCTCGTGATTTAATTTTTACTAATACATCTCCATTTGTTTTCAACTATTTATTTCAGTATAGTTACCAATCAAAATGTAACAAGATGATGAATGCTTTAACATACACTGATTCATAGAAAGGACAATCATAATAACTTCACTGTTCTACTTCACACTCACCAATGTCTTGGAAAAGGTGCCACTCTAGATTTTGATGAAATCCTATAAACCAAGAGCAAGATTTCTAGCTGACCATAACATCTGATATAGTTACAAAAATGCTTTGCACTGTAGAAATCTAAGTTTTTGTAAGAAACAGGTTCTTCTATTATACACTGCATATTAATACATGAAGGAATATATACATACAAATTCATATACATACATATATATACACACGGGCACCTATCTTGCTCTTGTGTAACAGCAATATTCGCATCCCCTTCATTCAATTACAATGTATGAGTGTGCACAGTTTTAAGGCTCACTGAAAATGATGCAAGGCACAAAGTTATGTTCACTTTAATGTAAATCTCTGGTGAGAAGTAATTTCTAACTCCTCTTTTTAACAACTACATTAGATAAATAGTGTCAAATGTGACAGGCTGACTACCTTCTAAAAGAAAATAAATGTTTGAAGAGATTATCATCTGGCCATAGAAGTGGAAGCACAATATAGATTGCTGGGAAGATTTGACTGATGTACTTGGAATCTTGTGTTTTTTGCTGGCTTTTTGAATGAATAAATTTTACTCTCATTCCTTAGAATTTCTCTCTAAGCTCAGAACCCTTTTAGCTTCATTTTTGGCATTGAACATAATTCTGTGTAATTCTAGTTCTTCAACAGTTTAAATTTTAATGCTTGCATGCCAAGTGAATTTGCATTAATCTTCTAGGGAGACCTATGTGTTATCCCATCCCTGCCCTGCAACACATACAAACATACACACGTGTGCAGAAACTTATGAAAGCAATTCCTACACAAAACACATATGTTGCCTCTCCAGCTTTCTAGAAAAAACCCAAGATTTTTGTAAAGAGAAGTTTTTTCCATCATGACCTACCATTCAAGCCATATCCTCAGCTATTATATTTCCCTGTATGCCATAAAAGCCTCTTCAAGTAGAAAAGGAGAAGCGTATGGATACATTTTTTCACTATCAGTTCAGAGAAGAGGCCAACTAACTCTTATACTCTTTTTGAATATTTAAAAAATGAGCAAAGGTTATTCTCATCTTACAAGCTCTAATGACAGAGATTGATAATACTGTCACTATTCTGTAAAGTCTTAAAATTTTGTAACAAGGGATGGTTCACACTGGTAATGTTTCATCACTAACTATTCAGCTGGCAGACCATTATTCCACAATGGCAGTATTATCTCCTCATTGGCATGTCAAGGGAAGAGCGGTGGACATCATCTACCTAGACTTGTGCAAGGCATTTGATACTGTCCCGCACAACATCCTAGTCTCTAAATTGGAGAGACATGGATTCAATGGATGGACCACTTGGTGGATAAGGAACTGGCTGGATGGTCACACTTAAAGAGTAGTGGTCAAGGGCTCAATGTCCGAGTGGAGAACGGTGATGAGTGGTGTTCCTCAGGGGTCGGTACTGGGACCAGCACTGTTTAACATCTTCATTGGAGACATGGACAGCGGGATAGAGTGCACCCTCAGCAAGTTTGCTAATGATTGACACCAAGCTGTGTGGTGTGGTCGACATGCCAGAGGGAAGGGATGCCATCCAGAGGGACCCTGACAGGCTTGAGGGGTGGGCATGTGCAAAGCCTCATGAGGTTCAGCAAGGCCAAGTGCAAGGTCCTGCACTTGGGATGGCGCAATCCCAAGCACCACTATAGCCTGGGTGGGGAATGGATTGAGAGCAGCCCTGAGGAAAAGGACTCGGGGGTATTGGTGGATGAAAGGCTCAATATGAGCTGGCAGTGTGCACTTGCAGCCCAGAAAGCCAACCATGTCCTGGGCTGTATCAAAAGAAGTGTGAACAGCAGGTCGAGGGAGGTGATTCTGCCCCTCTACTCCGCTCTTGTGAGACCCCACCTGGAGTACTGCGTCCAGCTCTGGGGGCCACTTGTCGCCTGCGGGAGGCGTGTGGCGACCGGCCACACTACAAGAAAGACATCGAGCTGCTGGAAAGAGTCCAGAGGAGGGTCACAAAGCTGATCAGAGGGCTGGAGCACCTCTCCTATGAGGATAGGCTGAGAGTTGGGGTTGTTCAGCCTGGAGAAGAGGAGACTCCGGGGAGATCTAATTGCGGCCTTCCAGTACCCGAAGGGGGCCTACAGGATAGATGGAAAGCAACTGTTTATCAAGGACTGTAGTGACAGGACAAGGGGTAATGGGTTTAAACTGAAGGAGGGTAGATTTAGATTAGATGTGAGAAAGAAATTCTTCACTGTTAGACTGGTGAGGCACTGGAACAAGTTGCCCAGAGAGGTTGTGGATGCCCCCTCCCTGGAATTGTTTAAGACCAGGTTGGATGGGGCTTTGGTCAACCTGGTCTAGTGGAGGGTGACCCTGGCCCTGGCAGGGGGTTGGAACTAGATGATCTTTGAGGTCCCTTCCAACCCAAACAATTCTATGATTCTATGATTCTACAATTCTATGTCCTTGTTCTGTTAATGCACTGGAGAAAATAAAGACATCGATTTAGCTGTGATTGTAATGGTCAATGACTCAGGAATGCATGTAAAAAAAAAAACAACTCAATGATTCACAGAGGTGGTGTCAGCACTTTATATAATGCTTCACTGCAGTATTCAGTTGGGTTTTGAAACAAAAAATCCATGGGGCAGGGGGTTTTGGTTGTTTTTTATCCTACTCGAGCCTAGGTGTTAGTCTAGTGTAAAAATGTATACATGGTTACATAAAATATCAAAAAAATGCCTAAAAAAAATTGTCTTTTTACTTTTTTTCCATTTTAATGAGCTGTCCATTGCATAAGTTTGTAAAACCCAATACTAAACATTAAAGATACTAAAACACCGAAGGAAATAAATACATGAAAATTTACTTGCTGACTGCAACAAATTGCTCACTAAAGGGGGATATGGATTTAAAGGAGGATGACTCTTTTCGTCACTAGTGATTCCCTGCATTCAAATTTTATCATAACAAATACCCATGTCAGGCTCATGAAAATATTTCACACTTCTGAGTCCCATCATGCTGAGTCTAAGAACTCTTGCTTGAAAGAGGCTGGAGCAAAAGAACAACTGGAAGATCATTGTCTTAAAACAAAGCCACCATACCTACCAAAATCTCACTCTGTTAATGCACCTAAGAAACAAAAGAAGCTGACTTAACTCTGATGCTGATTTCTCACAAGGTACTCCTCTAGAAATGTAAAAAATGAAGCTCTCTTCCCAAATTCCATATTTCTATACATCACAGTAGCCAGCCAAGAACATAGATTTTAATCAGGTATACTGAATATTTACTTGTCTATTTAGCATTAATATTAAATAGGAACTAAGTCACTAAGGCTAGTGGTATTTATTCCCTTGGTAAAATGTTTGGAGGTGTGTCAGCAAAAAGTGATGGGTAAACTCCTGAGCATCACCCTAAACATCTGGGAAGCCTAGAACCTGGCTCAGAATTATAAAATGTAGGATGGACTTTTATAGCACTTAATTGCAAGCTTCACTGAAATGCTACTAATTAGGATTCAAACAAACATAAAGTGCTGCATCACTGGTGATCAGGCCTTCAGCTTTGAAATTGTAGTCACCTTGCCAATTGAAGAAAGCTGTATCTCATTTTTGACCCTGAGGCACATTGATGAATATATCTGCAGTCAACAGAGGAGTGGAATCAGAGCAGCCTGACAGAACTGTAAAAATTCCTTGTAGAAATTAAAAGCAACATTCTTCTTGTCCATTTTGCCATCTGTAGTGTCTGAGGATCCAAGGGCTTTTTGTATTTCAAGATGTGGAGTGCAGAAATTTAATATAAAGGACAACATAAAAGTGATTTTAGGTTTAAGAAAAAAATCCATCTGAAAAGGTTTAAATTGAAGTCCATTTGGATAAGCAACACAATTTTCTTCTTTGAAAAAGGTCTTTCTCATCAGTGCCTGCTGGGTGTCAAACACACAATTTAGTGGATGTCTAGTTTAAGACTAACTCATTCCAGTGCCAGTGTGAAAACTAGGTGTCTCACATCTGACCATAAAGCAGACAATTCAGCTCAATTCAGCAGCTGCACATACTTATCTACTGTCATTTTAGACATCCTAACATATCCTGCCTGGCTTTTACCTTCTAGTCCAGCAGGGCAGAGTCTCTCCTGGGTCCTATGTGACATTGTTGGTCCTCTGTGGATGTCTCGAAGGCTGTAGGGTGCCTCAAATGGCATTAGAACCTGTGGCCAGGCAGCCCAACAGAACTTGAATTGTGAGATGAAGAGTGTAGCTACATAAGTGTATTGAGTTGGGACCTGTCTTAATCAAGCACTGATCCTCCAAAATTGAGGCTAACTACCTCATACCTAAATATGTCTGAAATCTTGAAGATTTTGAGGTTTATATTCCTAAAATTTTTCTTCTGGGCAGGCTTGTAGCTGCTTCAGTCTTGGCAGAACTGAACAGCTCAACAACTGTATACTACTAACGCCTAATTAGTATCCCTTAAATAGAAGTTCTCCACTTATCATCCAGGAAGGTTTTGAGCCAGTTGGCATGCCTCAGGAACATCTAATACATGATCAGTCTGCCCACAAAGCACAGCTGATACCATTTGTTTCTCTCCAAAAGAGCACAATACGACAACACTCCAGTGAGGTGCCAAACCTGGTGCGATACCTTTTTCAGCCTGAAGCTACATTTCTAATGAGAATGGATATTGCAACAACTGAGCTTTAATCTATTCTGTGATATTGGTACTCTTGCCTAGTTGATCCCCCCCCCCCCCCCCCCTCCAATTTTAAAGATTAATTCAGGAAAGAGAGGTTTCCCCTTGTCTTTGGGACATACTCTTGGAGAAGGAAGTTTTAGATTGAAATCCATGGTCCAGTAATTATTCTGAGTTGTATTCACTTATTTTACAACATGTTAACATCCTTAGAGCAGAAACAGAACACCAAGGTAAAATTATCTGTTCTCCTCCATTGGCATTTTATAAGAAAGATATAGCTCCTCTTCTAGCTGCAGAAGATTCAGGGCTCTAAATCATAATTATCCTTAGTGGACTTCATAAATAGATACTCATAAGTATTTACTCACAACTAAGCAAAATTCAAGCATGCTATATCAAGTTTCTATAACATTGCAGTTGGGATGTTAACCACAGTATTTTAGCATAGAAAAATTTTGGAAATAGCAATCTTTTTAAGTTCCTGATTTCCATCCTCAAAATGCCTTTGAATCTAAGATGCAAATGTTAATGTTTGGGTATATTATATCTTTGTAAAGGCTTTGTTTGTTTACAGATAGTCTTGCAATTGTCTTTCGGAATGTTAATTTGACACAAAGAGAAGTGATATTTCATATTTTGATTTTGTTATCCCTTTAATTTCTGTTTCCTGAATCTGCTCTTCTGCTTTACGTAGAAACTAGCATTGATCACAAAAATAACAAGTAGAAGAGAAAAATATTTTTCTGCATGACTAATCTGTCTCCTGGATTGTTCAGTCCATGTGGTAGAAGCGTCATTGACATTTTGGTCTGTATATTTTTATAAAGTTACAGCATGCGAACAACAAGTTATACACTGAACTAGGTGTGTTTCCTCCTTAAAACAGTGTGAAAACTCTCATGGACTTCAGTGGCATCAAAATCAGAAAAACAAATAAGTGGGAATTTTTTTCATTTTTAAATCTGGAAATGTAACTGTAGGTATTAATTCAGAAATTAAAAAATGTGTTATACTCTAGTTGCCATTATTTATAACAAAAACCTAATATATTATTAATATAAATAATTATACTGATTCTGTTTAATGTATTAAAGAATTCAACTTTCAAGCAAACCTGTGATATAACTAATTATCACTATCCCTGTTATACAGATGCAGAAAACAGAATTTAGAAGTGTTAATGTAATTAGCATGCTCAAAATCAAAGTGAAAATCTGTGTCAGCACAATGAAAAAACCCTCAGAATTACTTGGCTCATATCATCACCTTCCTAAACAGCATGAGTCATTTCTTGGTCACATCAGCCTTAAGAGCAGATTAGATATTGATGCTATTGGAAAGGCTGTTTTATAAACCTTTTATGAATATCTTCTCAAACAAACAGCTTCATCAACTCAAACACTTTAAGATCCACGATCAGAAGTCCACAGCCAATAATAAGAGGTTTATATCACCTTAGAACGTGCAACTTATCGTTGCAAAAAGATGTTTTAAATTTGCACTGAAAGACATTTCTATCCTGATGAGCTTTCTTAATTACAGTCTAGCCTCATATGAATTTCCCTTTATCTCATAATATCTGATGACTTCTCAGACTTATTCTTTAGGCTTTGAACAGTTTTAAGCTAACTTGACAGACATGGTATTCTTTTGCTTTGTCAAAACATTTTCTTATCTGATTTCACTAACACATAAAAGGTGTAGGCTGTCCTTCAGACCTTCATTTAATGTTCTTTCATCACACATTTATAATAATGGCACAACAAACAAACAAACAAACAAAAGAGTAAGATTTCAAGATGATTAAAAGTTAGTATACTTAGTGGAGTCCATCAGTGTGTCTGAGAGCCAACACAGTATTTCACAATAAATATTTAAAGGAAAATTTTAACATTTCTGCTTGTGAGAAAATTATGATTTACCTAAGTATATCTGGTATTTGAAAATAGGTGGGGATTTTTTTAGTTTGTTTTATTTTTTTAAATTATTTAATCAAAAGGAAATGATAGTGAAGAATTATCTGCCAATACTGCGTTTACTATCACTTTTTATCTGTATTTTATCTTTTAAATTAATCTCGTATCACATTAATTCTCTTCCATTACTGGATGACCACAATCAGGATTGAGGCAGGAGTACTTGTGTATGTACACTGATGTGTATACATCTGAAGTTTGGTTCCTCTGAACACTTAACTATACAAACACTTTAATATTAAATTTCAGAGGGTAGTCATATTAAATGTGACTAGGAAATCCAAATGTTTCCTCCCGACAGAAACAGCCTATGTAGAACTTTCAGTTTGTTTCTTACCCTAACACATTTTTTGGTTAATATTTTCAAAACTCAGTATTTTTTTCCTAATACTTTGATTAAGTATTAAGATTGGGTTTTGTTTCTTTAGGGTTTTTTTGCATGTGTGATTTAGATAAACACCTTCTGTACTCCTACACTTTTCTACTTAGAAAATACTATCAAGAAATTTTATAGGTCTTCTGATGTATTCCTGATGGATGCTGGCATAAAAGTAAACCAGTAACACAAAGAAAATGGAGGAGTATATGATGAAAACCTGGAACTTCTTCAAAATTTACCAGGAGTTGAAATAAAATCACACTTCTATTTTGACTTAGTTACAATATATTTTTACAATAAAATGAAGTTTTTCAGTCAAATTTTCCTTTCAGAAAAGTCAAACCTTTCCCTTGAAATTATGTAAGGACACATGGCTGGAAGCTGGTCTTTCTCAAGAACGGCTAGTAGACATGTATGCATAAAAGTTAGAACAACCTTCAAAGAAACTGGCTAAACTGTTTACAAAAATTAATTTACTACCTTACACTTACTAATATCCTTTAATCTAATTTCTCTCTGTCAAATTCAAAGGCACCATGACCGTTTCATTTTTCAGTCTCATCATAATAAAATTAATTAGATTTATAACAACATGGACTACTTGGATAATGCAGGCTCCACAGTGAATAAATATATTTAAAAAAAGTCATTTCCCTAAGAGGTGTAATAGTCAAGAAAAGGAAGTAAAGATTATATTAATTCTTCAGTTGCCAGGTATATCAGTAACAAAAAAGAAATTAAAGAAAATCTTCGAACATTTTAAGTCTCGGAGGAGACGCGACTGGAGACTCACTCTCGGAAGGAGGTTCTCTGTGCTGGAGGAGGTACACCTCTGAGGAGACTGTGGCTGCAGGCATCCCACCCTGGGGCAGGGATACCCCTGAGGGGCTGCAGCCCGTGGGCACCCCATGCCAGGGTGAAAGAGAAGAAAGAAGCGAGGAGCAGCAGAGGAAAGTAAATAAGGACTGAAGAGCAGAAAGAAACTACCTCTCCTTATGGATTACACTGCAATCACCAAAGACTCTTCAAGGAAGTCAGTCATCCTCATGAAAGAGGATCATCTTCAAGCTGTAGAATATCCTAGATTTACTTCTTTACACTTTGCTGTTGTCATGATTTCCTTTCTTTTTCAAAGAGCACTTTGAACTCTTCTCTTTAGGCATAAGCACCTTAGGCAGCCTTTTAAAAATAAAACCTACAAATAATAATTTTCCTAATCAATATTGGTGAGCTGGAAAGATATTTCTTGTATATAATCTTCATCACCGTTACATAAAATAGAGAAAGATAAGAAAAAATATGGTGCTGAATTCTAAATAAAAAATTCAGAATAAACAGAAAGATACATTAAAATTAAAAAGCCATTGCTTTAAGGCATTTTCCAGTACCAATCTCGCAGTTAGCTATGCTATAGATGACCTGTTAAAAAAATAGAGTATAATTCCTGTTGGTGTCTCTCCTGCACTGTTCTAGTCATTGGATCCAAATCAGCTTCACAGTACTACTTTCCCAGGTTAATAGGACATCAAATCCAATTTATTTTATTACATAATTGCTTTCTAAAAACTTAAATTATAACCTCATGTGCTAGGTGCTTATTATTAAGAATCATTTATCTTAGAAACATTCTACCCTGTAGAGTTTGTGTTTACAACCAAAACCAGGATGCTTGTCTTTTTCATTACACATTTAATATAAGATCTTTTGTGGTGAACAAGGCTGTCAAAAGCTTAAAATGCTGATTCCCATTTTAAGACAGAAAGTTTAGGAGAAGAGATGAAGGTAACAACCTGAGTCTGGAGGAAGCAGAAGTCTGTAGGATTTAAGTTTGTGAAGTAGAATCACAGAATCAGAATCATTTAGGTTGGAAAAGACCTTTAAGATCATCATAAAACAAAAAAGAAAAAGATCTGGAAACTTAAAATGAAAAACACAAGAGTAATTTCTAGCCTTTTATTCAGGTAAGAAGTGAAAGTGATGTTATGAAAACCTGGGGGAAAAGAAAAATCTCACAAACAAACTAAGAAAAAAACAAGAGTTACATCTCCCCCCAAAGGCCTTGGAGCTAGATTTAAAGATATATTTAGGCACTAACACTGCTGATTAATACTAATCACTATGAAAACAAGGGATGTTAGACATTCAAGTGTTTCTGGGGATGTTAGGCTTAACATTACCATAAAATGTTAAAAAACAACACAAGAACTATTCTGAAAAAGCAGTCTGCTTGAGGAAAAAAAAGATCGTCTAAAGTAATCTAACCCATGATGTTCTGTGGTACAGAAACCATGTACTTAAGTTTCAGTAGAGATAATAACCACCAAACATAGTTAATATTTGTTCAAAATTCCTGTGTGCCAAGCCAAGGTGCTGCTAAGGTGCATAGTGGTCGCATGCGCTATTCACATTTCCATTTTGATACCAGCTGTCATTTTCCATCACGCCCACAAGCAAAGCATGTAGTGGAAGTGCTTACTCAAACGCATCTTTGCGACGGCAGTTTATTGTAATGTAGTAAAACGACTGAGGTACAACAGCTGTGACACAAAACTGCCTGTCCACCCTATATAAGATCAGACATCATGGACTGCACCAAAGCTCCAACTAGCCCCGTATGCTGTCTCTGACTGCAAATGGTAGCAAATATTTTGAGAAAAAGTATAAACAGTATAGACAGAAGTACCATCTAGAATAAATAAGGAGTGATGATCTCAGAAATGTCAGTGGACTAAGTTTCATCCTCTTAACTTTTTCACTGCCTCATGCAAAGAGGTCTAATATTTTTGAAAACACAGCCTCTAGATAGGTTGCACTGATTGTCCCCAAGTACCCCATGCATATGACTGTGTCAAATCTTCTTCATGTGTTAGCTTCATATGTCAGTTTGGTTCTTCAGATCTTCTACAAGTTTGCTCACTCCAGGTTATTCCAAGTATATCTTTAAAAGGAATTTTCTTTATCATGTTTCAACAAAAACCCTGTGTGTGTGTGTGGGGAAGAGGATAACCTTGTTTTCAATCCATCTGTAGCCTTGAACTTTGTGGTCTGTTCAGCCTCTTTCTTTCTGACCTCCTCAAAAAAATTTTGCATAACTTGACTCATTTTTCATGTAAGCAGGTGGATGTCCCTTTCTACTTCTGCATCTGATTATCTTCCTGGGATGCAGCTGCTTTGGAGAAATGCCTTGAAACTGCCATGAGGAAGGCTTGCTTTTATCTTACCTTTTGGTCATACAGAAAGTTGACAAATAACAACATTTCAATGTTAATTATTGAATTTCCAGATTTATTTTTAGTTACACTTAGAAGCTCTTTTAGCTTATGTTATACTATGCATCTTCATGCAATGTCCATCCTTCCTGTTCAGCATGGATCACAATATCTTAAAGCACAAGGAAAGTATCTGTGCATGTGTATGTTTGAATATCATGGATGTCCAATTGTGAGAAATTTATGTAGTGCCTCAAAAATATCACTGTCTTCTTTCTGTAACTGTATCTTACATATCTTATGCAAATTTGATGTCCTCTTGTTCTCATGGATAGAAAGTTTGAGATCTAATTAAGTCAAATCATCCTGCATAACAAAATGAGACAATTTTACATTAAGCTTCGATGTATGTTTCTTCCTTGTTCTAAAATGGTGTTTCTGTGAGATGCAAGGAATTTCTAAATGCAGAAAGCTTTTCTCTAGCTACAGTAACTTGATTAGTTCCTTACCTTTACCAAAGGTATATTTGTGCCTAACCTATGTGCTGGGGTTGAGGAAATTACCTGTGAAGGAGTTGTAAAAAACTCAGATGCAAGAGCAAAACCTGTTCCTAGGGGATAGCAGACCTGCTATCTCCTCCTGACAGGCATGCTCATTACTCTGGCATGGGAGGAAGCAGGCAGGTTGCTGATTCAGTTCCAGTTCTGCATTTTCCCCTAGAGTTGGCTCGACGGTAGCTGGGAAGCCAAAAACCTAGCCAAGGAAAACTGCAGCACAGCAAAAAGTAGCATTGCCGCAAGTCATTTGACTGCGCTGTAACTGCCTCACAGTATCTCTCTCTCCAAAGTACAACCCACAAACTTTAGCTTCAGACAGGAGTAAAAAACACATCAAATTTAAATGCGTAAGTGTAACTTATGATCATAATTCATGAAATGCAGAGAGACTGCAGGTTGTAAAGATAGTGAATAAAGGAACTAACTATAAATAAACTCCCTTCAGGAGTGAGAAACATATTCTGTAATATAAAATGCAAGGAATATGGGAATATTTCTGTGTGCATAATGTAGCCTCATTCCATTTGGACAATGCTTGCTTGCCTATCTAGACCCGTAAGTGACTGCCACTGCCAACCTATGACAAGCAGATAAAAAAGCATTTAACATGAAAAAAGATTAATCTAGCAGTAAAATCCTAACTGTAAAACATTCAAACTGGGTACGGCCGCACCTTGAGTACTGTGTTCAGTTTTGGGGCCCCTCACTACAAGAAAGACATTGAGGTGCTGGAGCGTGTCCAAAGGGCCACGAAGCTGGTGAAGGGTCTGGAGAACAAGTCTTATGAGGAGCAGCTGAGGGAACTGGGGTTGTTTAGTCTGGAGAAGAGAAGGCTGAGGGGAGACCTTATCGCTCTCTACAACTACCTTAGTCTGGAGAAGAGAAGGCTGAGGGGAGACCTTATCGCTCTCTACAACTTCCTGAAAGGAGGTTGTAGCCAGGTGGGTGTTGGTCTCTTCTCCCATGGAACAAGTGATAGGACGAGAGGAAATGGCCTCAAGTTCTGCCAGGGGAGTTTTAGATTGGATATTAGGAAAAATGTTTTCACCGAAAGGGTTGTCAAGCACTGGAACAGGCTTCCTAGGGAAGTGGTTGAGTCACCATTCCTGGAGGTATCTAAAAGACATGTGGATGTGGCGCTTAGGGACATGGTTTAGCAGTGGATTGGCAGTGCTAGGTTAATGGTTGGACTCAATGATCTTAAAGGTATTTTCATGCCTAAATGATTCTATGATTCAATGATCTGTGATTAACTAGCAGAGAGTCCAAATGACTTAGTCTTGTGAAGCTGTGTGCAGGTTTTGCATAGCACAATTCAAGGGAATTGAAGGCAAGAATCCTGTGTGGAAAGCTGAACGTGCAGAGTATCTGGAAAGGACTCTGGGTGGCATTTAGCAGTCTGTCACACATCAGATTTTGTCTTGAATTAAAGAGAAAAATTTTTGGTTTAGAAAAGCTTTCAACTGTTTGATTAGAAACGTTATAACCTTAAAGAGCATAAAGCTATTTTTCCTGGCCAACCTACATCTGCAGCTTATGGCTAGCTCACTAGTTCACTAGTTCAATGTCATAATTGTCCAATAGTCTCATATTAAGTTCTGCTCAACTTTGTTTCAAATGTCCAAAATTCATGCTAGTATATTCCTAAGGAAAAGGTAGAAGTACATGGTGGTGCACCGGAAAGAGGTCCTTTTATCTGAGTCTGATTCTAGCTGACCTAGCAAGGGCTTCTCTCTGCTCCTTTTGGCTTCTTAGAAGCACAGCACTAGTGTTAGTGCTGACACTAGAATTACATCAAAAGTTAAGTGACAGGAAAACAGCCCATTAGTATCTTTTCTATTGATCATAAGTCAGCTTTTGTTTCTATAACAAGTACTTATTCTTTCTTTTTTTTTTAAAATGAAAACTAAAGATTGTTGCTCTCCTCAAAAAAAAAGAAAAATCAATATTTTCTCCAATAATGTAGATGAGTCAAAACAAAACCAGATGAATGCTATAAGGAAATTAGCAATACAAAGACAGCAGAATCAAGGAGTTTGCAACAGCAGCATTGAGAAAACTGCATCTTTTTGACTGAGGGTCCTAAGAGCTAAAGTTAAATATCTTTCTTACAGCAAAAGGAGCTAAACTAAATTTACTGAACACAAAAATAGATTACTCTATAAACACGGAAAAATAACAGTACTCATGATGGCAATCCTGCCCTTCTTGTCCTCGCACTACTTTCCACGTAGGGAAAATCTGTATTTTTCTATCCAATGGTGCTCACTGTAGCTCAGTCTTTCAGCTCTATTTTACCTGTATGTTCAAACAAATGCTACCTAGAAGGATGAGAAGATATAAAAAAAGATATTAAAATCTTCAGCTATTCCAGTCATTCCTGTATCATTGGGTATACTTAAGACTAGTTTTATTAAGATTGTGCTTTGGGGCCAAATTTCTCAAGCATATCTGGTTACTAATTAACTTTGGTAGAGTAGAAAATTTGTATCTAAGGGGGGTAAAATTAGGTCCTTAGGAGCATGGGGAGAGTTAAAACTTTCTCGTAACACACGTTGGATTGAAGTTGTACTGAAACTGTGGCAAGTAGTTTTGCAGGATTAAGTAAATTTCTTATTACTATAACACATCTAGTATACTGCATGATTTCTAAATCAGTGGTATACATCCCAGAAAGGGTATCAAATCAGCACAGCAAGTATCCTATACAAAGAAAACTAGGTGCTTTTATATAGCTCTTTTGGGTTTCTTTTTTCCCTTCCAAGAAGGAGACCAATATGTCTTGCACAAATACTGTTGAGGGAATAGCAAATGGAAATCTCAATTTTGTATAAAAATATAGATATGAGAAGTATTGAGTTTTAACTTTAGGATGAAAGCTTAGCTATCAGAAAACAGGTCATCTATAATGTATAAACAAAACAGCCCCGAATATGCAATACTGTATAGTAAGGGAAAATTCTCTTAGATCTACATGACTGATCTTAGTACAGATATGTTGCATTCCCTCAGTATGCAGAACTCACACTGATATCAACAGGACGTCCACGGATTCAGCAGGAGCACAATAGTAGAGTCAAGATTTCTCGTGACCCAATTTAGATTCTTTCAGCACTAATATAATATGTAAAGGAGATATAAAGAAGAGTGTATCTGTGTGGTGTTTGTACATGCATATGAATCTGGGCAAAAATATTTGTGGAGGAAAAACTTCTGACTTCCAGAATATAGGTAGATATATAGCCAGACTTTTAATTAATTACATATTTTAATGTACATTTAATGCATTTAAGAATCATAAATTTTGTGAAACAGGTTAAATTAAAAAATGTGCTTGGATAGGAATCTTCTGTAGATTTATGGAACAGAAAAAGACATTTAAGGATTGAGGGCTTAGAAAAATGATGAGTTATGGCAGGTAAGATAGAATGTGAATTGAAAGATAGCTATTCCATAGTGGTTACCTATGGGTACATGCTCACCCTAGATTTAATCTCATGTTTGTTTCTAGCTATCAGAGAATTTACAAAAATCTGGACATTGGAAGGTTGGATCTTGAGATTGTCTTATTCAACTCCCCCTTGCTCACAGCAATTTTCTCAGGACCAGTCTGGTTTTGAATATTGTCAAGGACAGAGACCCCACAACCTCTCTGAGCAATCTATTATACTGTTTGACCACTTCCATAGTGAAAGAAGTGTCATATTTAAGTGGAATTGCCTGTATGTCGGGGTGCACTTAGAGACTTCACTGGCCTTGACCAGCCTCACCTGGAGCCTCCATTCACACCCCCTGCCCATGGGCCCACAAGCCTCAATTCAGCTTGGCTTTCCTTCCCTGCCCCCGTGGCACCACAGGAGTGCCAGTCTCCAGCTCAGCTACAGGTGTGCCTGTGCCTGGCCATGGACCCTGTTGATCTGGACCACAATGGATCGACTGGCTTCCCAGCCTGACCTTGGGTCTGCATTGACACCATTGACCTGTCTGACAGTCACTGGGCTCTGTCTGACCCTGTTCATCCTCACCAGACCTAACTGTGGCCTGTGGATTGACTTCCTGGCTTGACCTCAGATCTGCCTCTGCTACAAACTTGTCTGATGATCTGAAGTCTCGGTTGAACCTGGGTACCATCTCTAGGTCTGTCTTGCTGGGACACTGTGGGACAGGACCCTGGGTGGCAAGGCCCCTGCCCTGCTGGCTGTGATGTCAGCCTCAATTCCTGAATCCAGACAGCCCTTGCTGTTCCTGACACTCAGTGCGTGCCACCGAAAAGAATTTGTGTCTTGTTTACTCCTTCTCATCAGGTATTAACAAGCATTGATAAGATCTCTCTGGGTCTTCTTTCCTCCAGGCTGAATAGTCCCCACTCACTCAGCCTCTCCTCATATGTATGTGAATGTTCCTGCACCTTAATCACCTTCATGGCTTTTTGCTGAACTCATTCCAGTGTGTTCATTTCTCTTACACTGGGGAGGCCAGAAATGGACCCAGTACTCCAGATGTGTCTCACCAGTGCTGAATAAAGAGGATAAACTCCCTTGACCTGCTGGCAATGCTCTTCCTAATGCAGCCCAGGATGCCACTTGCATTCTTTGCTGTGAGGGCACATTGTTGGCTCATGGTCAACTTGTTGTTCACCAAAACCCCCAGGTCCTTTTTCCTGCAAAAAGTCTTTCCAAACAGTTGTCCCCAACTTGTTCCGCTGGATGGCGTTATTCTTCCCCAGTCTTAGGACTTGGCATTTCACATTCTTGAACCTCACCAGGTTCCTGTCAGCCCATTTCTCCAGTTTGTTGAGGTCCCTCTGAGTGGCAGCACAACCTTCTGGTACATGGACCACTCAGTTTTTTTGTCAGCTGCAAGCTTGGTGAGGGAGCTCTCTGTCCCATCATTCAGGTCATTAATGAAGATGTTAAATAGTGTTGGTCTCCATATCTACCCCTGGGGTATCCACTAGCAACTAGCCTCCATCTGGGCTTTGTGCCATTGATCACAGCCCTTTGAGCTCAGCAGTTCAGCCAGTTTTCAATCCATCTCACTGTGCATTGATCTAGCCTGTGCTTCATCAGTTTGTGTATGAGGATTTTATGAGATACAGTGACAAAAGTCTTATTAAAGTCAAGACAAACAATATCCAGGCACAATTTCCCCTTTGTAGACAACTCCCAGTCACTTTCATGTCCATAAGATGTTAGGAAAACATTTCCAAGATTTTGTCCATCACATTACCAGGACTGTAGTGAAGATGACAGGCTTCTAGTTTCCCATATTCTCCATCATGACCTCCACCACTTCTTCACATGATAGTTAGTTTTCATCTCTCTCCCACATTGTTCCTAGTTTAAATCTCTCCCCACCTTGGTCAGCCTGTTGGCAAAGATGCTTTCATCCCACTTTTTCAGGTGGAACTTGTATCTTCTTAGCAGTCCTCAATTCTCAGAGGGTCTCATGGTTGTAAAAGCTGAATCCCTGTTGGCACCAGTTGCACAGCCAGTTGTTGACCCACTGGATCTGTCCAATCCTTCTTAAGCCCTTCCCCCTCACTGGCAATATTGAGGAGCGCATGTGGGCCCCTGTGCTGTTGGCTCTCTCGCCTAGATCCATGCAGACACCCTTGATATGCTCCAGATCTCTCCTGGCAGCCACACTGGTGCCCACAGAAAAACAAGATGGTTAATAGTCTAATAATCAAACAAGCCTCAGTAGTCTCTCCACAATGTCATAGATCCGGGAAGCAAAAAGCCTTTCTAGACAGCTGGCCAGGTCAGCAAATGGGGTCTCCATCCCCAGTGGCAGGGAGTCACTCACTGCTTCCTCCTGGTACTACTGTGTGGCTCAGATGCGTCACTGGACAGAGCTTCCAGCTCCCCTCTGCTACCAGTGTACTGAACCTATTCGGTAGCAGCAGAGCTGCAGGTGAGGCAGGAGCTCTCCTCTGGTGCCAGCAGGCACAAGCTTCCAGCCTTTGACATCACCAGAAGTCTCCATTTCCCAAGACAATAACCACAAACCCTGTCTGCCCCTCATTTGGTACAGTTGGGGGTTCAGGTTTTTGTATCTGCAGGGTCCTGGCAAAGACACAGTCAATCTCCTGTTTTGTCTTTTTCATCATCACTGCTGCTGCAGTCTGCTGACCTCCTCCTGTAGCTCCTTTGCTTGGTGACAGATTGGTGACACCAGTGCACACCTTCTGCAAGTGAGAAGTCCAGCACTTGTTGCCCCAGCCTCAACAAGGGGTTGCAAGCATCCCTGCAGCTGACCCCTGCTGAGCTGCGTCCTTCTGGGAACTCCTACTGAGTCACGACCTCTCATGTTGTACCAGCAAGTGGTGGGACTGTGTCCTGTGGTGCATCACCACCACCACTGAGCACGTGTATGCTGTTCTCTGCGTAGTTACTGGCCCCCATCTGTGAAAAACTACTCTATGAGCTGCTGTGTCTGTTGTCTGCCTCTGATAGCTGTAATTATCACAGAACAAAACTGGAAGCAGAGTAAGTTACCACGGCAGGGCTGCGGCACTGCAAGTTCACAGTGTAGTTTACATCAGTGCAGTTTGTGTGCCGTATGTTCAGTACTGCCATTATCACGACATTGACTACATTGACCTGATCTAAATTGCATGGCAGAACTTAATAAAGTCCACATCTGGCATATGTAATCACAGTTAGGGGAGATGAGAAAGCTTTTTTGTCTATATTCTGATTGCACTTTCATCCTATCTAGAGGCCTAATTAACATACCACTGAAGTCCCACTTCTTTAATATTTTGAATATTTAGGCAGTATATGGGCAATGCTTACAGTGTGCTATAAACTAGCTAGTGGGCTAGGTCTCTCAACTCTGATCAGGTGTACCTGACTCACGGGTGTTCAGAGCCAGGGTAAGTTACTCACACGAAATGGGAGCCTGACTTGAAATGTCATTGCTGCCCTCTTTGGCAGAAATTTCTGATCGCGGCTAAGCAGCAGCTAGCTGGATTTTCCATCAATAGCTCGGGTTGGGTCAAATGAGAGTGGAGAAGCTCATGTAGATTTACAAAATCGTCCTACAGGCACCATGAACTGGAAGTAGGAGCATACAGCTAGAAGGGGAGGGAAGTCAGGTTTCAAGGTGGAACTTGACATTAGATCTTCTAGAAATTTTACCTTTGTGCTCCATGGACTTATTAGCCATCTGCATGGAACTGAAATAGTGAATGCACAGGTAATGTGGAAGAACATCACAAGATATAGCTTTATAAGTAGTATATAACACACATATTGTGTCTTTAGACATCTGTGCCCTCAGATATTTATATTTATTATACAGCGCCTTCAAATACCCAATGCAGTTCATGTTAAAGCTACATATGTCAAACTCTCTACAGATTGTTTGATGTAATTAAAGGAATCTTTCTTGATAATAGTATTAAATTAGCTTTCTTGTAGTAGGGATGCAAAGAACAAATTAAACTCCAATTCAGTCTCAAAAAACCCCACTCTTGCTTGGTATAATGTCTGTTGAGAGAGTGCTCAGCTCAGTGGGCAGCCCATTCAAAGAGAATTTGGCCTCAAGTAGCTAATTTTCTCCTTGTTTTTTTCTTGTAAAAAGAAATAATGATTTAATAGCTGACATTCAACCACCAATTAGTTCTAGCTTGTATATATTTGCTTTTCTTAAACATTTAATGATTTTCATGTGATATTCACACAGCTAGCAGACTTTGCACTTCCACTAAGCACATACAAGCTTAAAAAGGAAACAAACAAAAAATGCCAAACCAGAGAATAAAGACAAAGACAATGCCATAAGCAGGAATCTCTGGTTAAAATATACAATTTGTAAGTTAGAAAATTCCAAGTTGTCTTAAATTCCATCTCAGTAGTATTTTAGGTCTGATTTTTGCCTAGACTCAGTTTCATTACAATGACATTCCATCTCAGCAGTCAGTTTCAGAAACACAATTGACCAAAGAAAAAGTGTTATCTTTGTTTTATGACATGAACCATTTGCTAATAAATATAGCAAATTTAGCTATTGCAATATTAAAGGTAGCAAAGGAGTCATTACAAATATGTGATCAGTAAGATATGTGCTCATTAAATGTAACAGGGAGCAAAATGGTGAAATAAAATTATAGTCTGGTCACTGCCTCAATCACTGAAATGTATCTTTTTTCCAACCAGCATATTAGATAAATAACTGGAACCTTTTATTCATTTTATGATATATACTTGTTATGAAGTGATCATTTTCAAAGTATGGGCTTTTTTTTTTTTTTTAAGGTCAAACTCATATTTGCAACACTATGTTTATGGGAGAAAGGCAGACATACTGAAGACAATAGAACACACTGTTATAATACATAAAATCAAGTTAAGTGCACAGAACCAAGTGGAAAGTAGTAATGACAGGAGTACTGCAAAGAAAAAAACTCACCTGTGAACTTACTATTATGCATTGTTGGCAGTCAATAATTTACTACTTATGGAGGAAGAATAAATTTCAAAAAAGCAGGTAAGAACCACAAAAGCATCTCTGACTGCTACATGTTGACAAGAAAATTTTTGTCCAGAGAACATCTTCCTTTCACTGCCAATTAGAAGAATGTAGTGCCAGATACCAAACAAAGTGGAGAAGAAAACAATCAATTGATAATCTTCCTCTAGAAGTAATTAAAAATGTCCAAATACCTCAATTCTCCGGATTTGTAAGCCTGATGTAGTGTACTATCATAAAAATTGCAAAGGGCTAGTAGGTCTGAATCTTACAGTTTCTCTCGTACTATTTCCGTCACCATGACGGTATAGACATATGAGCAAATAAACTTTGTGTGCACATTTACTGACAGGCCTATGGAGGATTGATATTCATTTATATACTTGTACCACAGAACCTACATAGATGTGCCAACATGTAGTAAGCAGCTCAAGAAACTTTTTTTGTGTACCTAAACAAAACTAAAAGGAGATATACATTAGAAACACTTACTTATCTCTCTCATTGTTGCCTTATGTACAGCTTGTTTTGTTATCCAATTGAGCCACCACTACACTTCATTAATCCTTGCTTGGATCACATGATATCATTATTAGTAGTAATAGCATGAGATTTTCTCTTTAGACATATAATACAAAAATCCTAAAAGAAAGGCAGTATTGACTCACGAAAGAAAGATGACGGCTTTGAAGTAACGTTGAATTTAACAAACCTTCTAGTTTAGACATGGTTGGAAACTGGTGATTAGCACAGTTTCTGCAGAATTTTTATAACTTGCAGATATCACTTGCTCAAGATCCTTGCCCAACTTTGAGAACTAAAAATGCAAACAACAATGCAAACTAACATATGTTCAACCATTCACCTGACTGAAGTATCTTCTTTCTTCTGTTCAGCACAGTTAATATACTTAGTAGAAAAGAAGCAGTTAGAAGTTTCTGATTCATATAGTTGACGGATAAGGAGCGAAGAAATTTAATCCATTGCCTTCTTTACTGATTTAAGCAAATTGGATGCACAGGCTAATTTCCTCATTAACTGACTCAGCCAAATCTAAAGCTCATGAGAGAAGATTCTGATCTAAATACCTCTTCAAAGTGCAAATGAATTTTTGGTGAAGCTACTGACATTTAGATGGTGTTACAGTTAGGAATTTTCAGACTACATCACCTTTTTTTGGATCAAGGCAGATTAGGAATGTTACAATATTCAAAATACACTGGAATCTTAATTTGTCAAATATTTGGTTAAAATAATTCATGCCCTTGTGTCTGTGCATGCAAGCAATGTATGCAAATGATGTATTGATTTATCCAGGTAGCTCTGAAGGAAAAATATGATTGACACTATTTTCCACATAGTGATAACTGCAAATACTATATGACTATGATAAGCAAAGACAGGAAACAGGCATTCAGGACATTGCTCCACTACAGATCACTGACCTTAAAAATTTTGACAGCATAGTAAGGAACATTTAGAATGAAATAAAGATAAGTTTTTATATACCATTTTCAAAATTGAGGAAGGCTGCTTGAAAATACACAGCCTTGTGCTTCAAAATTCAGAAGACATGGATGAAATCAGGGCTGTTGTATGTATGTCAACAGGCATTCATAGATCTTTGGGTATCTTAGCAGCTTTTCTCTATATCTTAGGAATGAAAGCCAATTCCCAGTTAATGACAAACTTAGCAGTGCATCTGTATATATCAGGAACAGGTAATCCTACACAGACACAGCAACCATCAGCAGCACAAACATGAGTTTGTGGAACAGATCGCCTCTGCAGCTCAGTATCAAATAAGGGACGGGACTGATGGAAAGAAAGAACAGCAGTGTTAACCTGTTTTGAGACTTACCAGAAGAGATGGCAACAAAGTTCTTAAACTAGGGTACCCTATCATCACTCTTCAAGAGTCATCAGAGAATGTTGTAAGCAAAAGCTTATTTGGACTCACTAAACAAAGTATGGGAAGGGGAAAGCAAATGGCAATGTTAATTTCTATTTTAGGGTGATTTTTTTCCTTTATTTGGATTGTAGAAAGACAGAAGCCAATTGTTAAGTATATCCATGGCAAATTTTTTTGCATTACAGTTTGGAATTTGCCATTACTATTCTGATAAACTGTGTTTGATGCTGCTTCTTCAAATCTTTTGATTCCATCACTGCTTTTCACCTGCTTGATAATTTTGACTTCCACGCAATGACAGTCATGCTACAGTGCTCTTTCAAATACAACTTCTATTCTGTAATTTCTTAATTTCTTGTAAGCATGTAAGATATACAAAGGTTTTGGCAACACTTAGACTTCAGCAGTCAGTCCATTCCTATTTCTAGCATGTAAGCCCAAGGCATTGGCATGAGTTAGTTTGAGTCACGATCACGGCAATCTCTCATGTCTGTCATCTATCTCCAGTCCCTCAGGTGGCCATGACCCATCTCTTTGGGCTCTCCTGGGTGAAATACAACCTGCTAGAATAATGTCATGGATTTGGGGAGTATGTCTGTCAGGTAGTATGCCTCCAGATACCTCATTTTCAAGATGCCAAAAGTTATTTTTCTGATGATTTGATGGTTCAATTTTATTTTGCAAGAGTTTCAGAACTATTTTGTGTCATATTTTTAAGTTAGAAGCACTTAAAAGAAAAAAGAAGCACTGAGTTAATTTTCATAGGTAAGGCAGGCATCTGAGCTTTCAGAGGAAATCGTAAGCTACTACTCACCCAGATGCCTATTCAGTTCCCTGATCTTAAATTCTCTTGCCAAGTCAGATTTTCTGAGAAAGTGAGTTACAAAAACTGCCTCAGATCTCTTTCCAATACAGCCAAGAGATGGTTCAGATACTGTACAGTACTCGCATAGTGGTAAAACAGATTTTCTCATTGCTTTGAAAGCTACGGTCTCTGGTAAGGACCATAAGTCCAGTAGATAGTGCCAAGGATCTAGGATCCACACCTGCTCTGAACTTTAGAAAGTCTTCTAATTAGGCAAAGGTAACTAGTTTATGTAAGGAAATAATTATCCATGTGTTTTTCTAAAAGGTTTTGTTTGGGTTTTTTTTTAATCTCATCCATGCTCATATTGGTTAATAGAGAAATAGCATAAATTTTCTCAAACACCTCACATCCTACATAATTCTTCCTATTATTTCTGTGTGAAATGGGCACCCTCCAGTGCATGATATTGACACTTAAACATCTTACAGGATAGAGCTGGGTTCTGTATTACCTACCATGTCCTTTGACTCAATTTAACTTGCTTTCTTTTTCAATTTATCTTAAATGTGTACAAAGACATTGTTGCAGCTAAATAAATCACAGAGTGTCTTACCTCTCTGGCTACTCTTTGCCAAATTGGTAGGTAACAATAACGTAAGCAGAAGCTTCTGGAGGCAGACCTCACACAGGAATCTTTCTATTGATTTCATCAGCCAATGAATCATGATACATTTATAACACAGTTTTCTGTGCATATTTCTAATTACAATTTGCACTCAGTCCTTGTAAAATTTTAATTGTGTCTTCATTTTCCTGTCCAGGGTTTTTATGAGTATCTTCTGGTAGAAATACTTCTTTGGTGTTTCATTTCACTTAAGTAATTTCTCAAGGAACATTTATTATATGTGAGCTATTGAAACTAGGCATTTATGACACTTCCATATGACTCAGTGCTTGGTAGTACAGTCTTGTCCTTGTTATGTCCCAAGAAAAATCTATGAATGTTTAGCATCGCTTTCTCTAAATGTCTCTTCCATTATATTTTACACACAGTGCAAGAGAAATATTTAGATTATAACAACAAATGGTGTGATAATGTAAAATGCTGGCAGAACTAAGTTCTATAAAATGGAAGAGGCATCCTTCATGACATTACTAGCATTTTTTTCATTTCATCAGCCTTTTTTTTTTTTTCTTTCAGATCCTTTATAATGGATTTGTCACTCTACCTTACTGAAGTGAAGACAGTAGCTGGCTTTTGGGAAAGGGAAAAATGAAAAATCTAGAGTATGTGCCAATGCTTGTAAGAGAGAGTTTTATTGTATGTTTGTGGAGCTAAGTCAAAACGCACAAATATCTGACAAATGTTTTGCAGTCCTTTTGGGTAGGCAGCAGTAAAACAGGCATGATAAATCAATAGGACAAATTGTCAGGCCAGTAATGTGGCTTGCGTTGTGCTGCTTCTCATTAAATGCAGCAGCAACTGAGGAAAAGCTGTTACAGCATTCAGCATTGTTAATGAGACATACTACCACAATTAGTCTGCTGACCAAGTATATAGTCTGCAAATTGGTTACCCTAAAACATTTTTCCATGCAAGAGAATTTAGCAAAGACAAATTTCTGATGGCTACCAAACCTTGAAAACTTTCCTAAAATATTTGTTGTAGTCTGATATGAAGATGACCTTTGAAATCTGGCTTTGCTTTGATTAAACCTGATCAGTAATAAGATCCAAAGCCAGTGTTTTACTGATATTTAAGCCAATGCATTTTGATAGGCTCTTTATCTTCAGCAAACTCAATGTCAAGTTCAAGTGTTGGTTGGAGAAAGTGTCAGTTTCTAAATATTTCGCTGATAAACCAGAATGGAGCTTATTTGGCACATCACAGTTTAGACAGGTTTACATCTCACAGTAGCTCATAATTTGATGACTAAACACAAATGTTATTGGCCATTAATAATCTGTAACCTGGGTGTGAATTATATGCTGCAGAAAAAAAGGTGATATTTTGGTTTTCATTTTTAATGGAATAAGTTTAAGGAAATTTCAGGAAAACTAATTTAGGGAAATTCACAGTAGTTAGCATACCTGCACTTTTAAAATATTTTAATTAAAAAACCCCATTTCCTATTTGTTTCAACTACTGTTTAGTAATATTTGAGCTCTGATCTCTAGGTGTGAGGTTAAAGTCTGATACAATTTTTCATGGTATTTCTCCCTAAAGACATTCAGATATCCGTGTCCCTACCTGAAATAAATTTTCAGCAGATCTGACAGCTTTTAAACACAAAAATCTTGCCCTGAAGTGATTTTTTATTTACATTGATTTCTTTTTCCCTTCCATCCTTCATTTTTTGATAGTCATCACAGTAACATACCATGCTATACAACATTTTTACTTTATTTTTCTATTTTTGCTGAAAATTTTTGCTGGCACCACCAGCCCTGACTGTCCCAGCCCACCCCCTGGGGCTCCCCCACCTGCCCACGGCCCAGGACCCCACATCAGCCCCCCAGGCCCATCAGCCCCTGCCCCAGCGATGCCCCAGCAGGGCCGGTCTCCAGCTCCCCACCGCCCTGCCCTGCCTGGCCATGGGCCCCACTGAGCCGGGCCCACCCACGGGCCCACGTCCCAGCCTGGCCTCAGCCCGTCCCCATCCCCCTGGAGGTGCCCGATGCCTAGGGCTGCCCCAGGGCACCAGCTGCCCCGCTCCTGTCTGCGGTGGTGGGATGGGCCCTGGCTCCAAGGCCACCCCACAGGAGCGTCTGCCGCTACCGGCCCCCAGCCCCAGGGAGCTGCCAGCCTTCCCTGCTCCCTCAAAGAAAGTACACTGTACTGTATTATAACCATTATTAATATCCTGCCAGGCTTCTGCTTTCCCTACAAGATTAGTCTGTAAAAATACAAGAATAGCTCCATCTACTTAATTTTGCTGTTAATTCTTCATGTCTACCACACTTATGTCTCAGTGCATTCCCAGGTAACCCCATCTTCTGACAAGTTTATCGGCTCTCACCAACCTTCAGGCCAGGTAAACCCAAATGTCCATATCAGCATTATTCTGCCTTAGTGAGAAATTTGCATCCTCTCTTTACTGTCCTTTCTTTCCTCGAGCTCATCCAGTTTCACCTCATGATCAGTGTCATCCTTCCTTGCCCATGGGTCTCTGGCTCAGTTTTCCTTCCTGGAAATTTGTCTCCTTATGGAGACCAATTTTGCTCTTCCCTGCTGTCCTGTCTTCTGTTACCACCTACCAGAGAAACAAATTTCTGCTTCAGAAATTACTAATGAATTTTTTTCTGCCATCACACCCTTGCAGTCATATACTTCCATATTTTTTGTCCTTGGGACACCCTTTCTCTCCCTCCACAGCTACTCTCTGAACCCCACAAACACACACAGCTGCATCGCTGCTCCTCTGAGGTCCTTGTTTATGGATTTATCAGGAGACACCCCCTCAGATCATGCTGATTCTGTGCCTGTGTGTCTTCACCACCTCCTCCATCCGGCAGCCCAGCCCAGCCCTGGCTTGGCAGCCATTCTTCTCATGTCTTCCTACCTCCTCAAGAAAAATGCACTGTATGCACGGTTTTTCTCCTGGAGCTACCCACAAACACCGCAGAGTCCTCTGTACTCCTGTTATTTGATTCAAACTGAAGAGTTTTAAAAAGCAAATGCTTTTCCTCACTGAAATATATTTTAAGAAAAAAAGTAATGAAAGGGAAAAGTGCAATCTTTCCCCAAAAACAACCCAGCAAAACAAACACACACATATGCACCCACACAGAACAAGAGGAAATAAACTTTAGTTGCTCCCGAGAAAAACCCAGGTAAGTCCTTCTATGCTGTTTTATTGCCTTGATAAGAATTAAAAAAGGTTCAAAATACTTGCCAACTTTGTTTCTTGAACTGTGATTTTGCTATTAGAAGCATTAAACTGCTGAACTCCAACAGAACGTAGCTCATAAGAATAGGAAATTATGATTTGTTTGGGACATGTTGCTGGTTTGCAAGGTGCTCAGGAGGAAGCTTTGAAACAGAAGGCAAGGGCTCAGTAAAATGCTTATTCCCTTTTATGAATAAAGAAAGTACACTGCGATTGCAAAGAAATGCTGTAATCCTTTTAGATAAATGGTGAACATCACATGAAATAAATAAAATGGATTAGCTTACTTGTAATATATTTAGCCTGAGTTTTTTTTCCAGGCAGCTCAAATTCTTCTTTAAAAAAGAAAAGGCAGCTAGGGTCAATTATCAGATATTAACTATAATTTGTAAGCAAAACAAACCAATTCAAGTTGTGGTTTTGTACACAGGGTTCTGGAATCTCACCCTCTAACCTTTAAATGGATTTACAACTCAGCAGTGCGTAGTAAGTACAGCCTCCACTTAATGAAGCCAGATCTTTATATTTTTAACACTCATTTGGAAAACCAATTAACTCTGGCTTTATTGAACAACTTGAACGGGAAATAAATCAAGTGTTAAAACATTGGTGAAGAGCCAGACTTTCTGTAATTAGAGTACTGATGTGCCCAAGGCTGATTATGTGGTGTGCAGCATTATAGATTGACAACTTCAACTGTCCAAAGCAATTAAAATTGTATATGGTCCCCTTGTTACACATGCTAGCATCCAGTAAAAACACTGTATCATATTTATCCTTCAAATTTGGATTTGGATTCAAGTTCTTTATGATTTATAAGAAGCATAATATCCCTTCTTCAATCTAGAAAACTCAAGCAGTTCTTTGGTTTTAAATTACCTTCAACCTGATTATTCTGCAGGAGATGTACAGTCTGTTAGGTGGGTGACCGCATAAATTTCCTAGACAACATTAACAGGTTCACTGATCACATGCAATGTTTTCAAAGAAATTGGAATTTATTATGGCAAGCCTTACAATATATTTGCTATGACTTCCTTTGCTCTTCCACATTACTTGCATGTAAAAAGGAAAAATACCCAAAACACTTTATTCAGTCTCAGGAATCAAAATCAGTCACAGTAGTCAGTATTTCTCCAAATGCTTAGTATTACCTCTAGACTTTCATTATTTGGTCCATTCCTGTCTAAAAAAAAAAGCAGGTGTAGGAATAAAGTAGAACACCTACTCTTATCATTACTATCTGTTCCCATTGACTGTCAGGGATTCTGATATGGGTTAGTTGGTGGTCTGAGTCATTCATCTGTCCCTGGAACTTAGACAAACATGTATATATGAGTAAGAGAAGTGTCTATAATGACAAGGGTCTAAATACAATCCTTATACAATTCTTAATAATTTAAACTTAAAGTACTGTCCATAACTTACATACTTACTACATCCCCAACAGTGTTTCTTGTTGTGCACATATTTCATCTTGAATACCAGCTAGAAATTTTAAAGGCAACATAGGTAATTTCTCTTAATAAATTCTAAGTAAAAAGCCACATGACCTGCAAGTTGTGTTCTAGAGAAACTTCTCACAATGACAATACAGTACTTCCACAAAATATTTCAAGCACTGTAGTTAAAAGCAGAGATATAAACTAACTGAAGAATTCATTATAAATGAAATTCCTTACAACTTCAGGTTCAGGCTTGCAGTGACTACTATGATTAGAGATAAATGTGAGAAATCCTTGGGTCTGTACATGGTACATGCGTACTTGATAGCAAGAGGCTCCATCTCAAGGGCCATTACATGTCACTGTACTTGGACTCTGAGGTGCTCAGAGTGGCTAGTTGGATGGCTGGGTTCCAACCAGTTGAGTTTCCAAGACAGAGAGTCACGTTCTGTAGCAGCCATAGCAATAAATGGTGGAAATGGAGGACTAGTCCCTGCCCCTGGTCTGAAGCTGGATTAACTACATCTGGATCATTCCTGAGATTTTGTCTAATTATTTCTCCAGAATTCTTGGCTAAACTCTACACCAGAATTTTGAAAAAAAAAAAAAAACAAAAAAACCCAAACAACCCAACAACCTGGCAAACGAATTCTTCAGAGTGGTTACAAGCACTTCTGGTAAATTTGTCATGTTGAGGATGGTACCCTATGCCAGGAAGATAATAAAAAGAATACTTACATTAAAGAATGTAATTAGAAGCCCATTTGATGCAACCTCAGTAAGCTTTGGAGTACATTCCAAATGAAACCATAGTTAAAGTTTTGAAAATGAGTAGAAGAAAGATAAATGTATCAAAAGTTTATGACAGATATACTACACTGCTGTAGTAAAGACCTAGAGTAGATCACCTAAGAAATCCCTTCCAATGCAAAGTTTCAGTGGATTGGACAGACATCAGGTATAGGCAACTACATGTACCAATTACATCTGGTTCATATTCTCAGTAGTTTCTAAGCGATTACAGGTGCTATACACCTACCAAAGCTTATGTTTGTTTGTTTTTCATATATATGGTGTGATTCAGAGAAGCTTTGAGATAGTTTTAACTTTGGTTACTGAAAATTAATGGAAAAGGGTATTTCCCTGCTTATGTCCTACTTTGGGGGATGAAGAAGCCAGATAGTCTAGGGAAACTTGCTGGGAAACTCTCAGCTGATAGTTCCTTCATCATCTCAACAGATTGAGGTATCAAATTATTTTTTAGAGCCTGCTACAATGCTTGCATGGGTAAATATAGTCAATCTTCTATCAAATCTCTTGAAGGCACTGTTATATATTTAAGATGATGTAGCACTGAAAGGGAAAGATTTTTCAACACATGTTTAAAACTACTCTGTCTTATAGCTAGATGCCCCTCCCATGCATAAATTCAACTGAGTCCTAAAAAGAAAACCCCTCCTGACCACACATCACACACACCTAGTCAAAGACGAAAACACATTATTAGTTGTTCATGAATAGAGGACAAAATCAGGCTTGAAATAGAAACAGAAGCTTTAAACACTACAATTATTAAGAACTATTTATAAAAGATAAGAACCTTGTCTAATAGAACAAGATTTTATTTCTGAGAAGACTGAACAAATATAGATAATTAAGGTAACAGGCAAAAGTAGCAGTATATGCAAAAAGCCTTTTTTGCAGGCATAAATAAAATATTTCAGCTTCTTCTTCCAGTACTATACTGAAATGATCACAGAACCTAAGAAGCAAGGTTTAATTCCACTTTTCACAGTCTACAGCTGAACATCATACACATGCATACATGATATAGCTGTTCAATATATAGCTGTTTCAACTACAGGACTATGGGTATCAGGATTTTTTAAATTGTGTTTATAATTTCTTTTCTTCAATCATTTTTTCTAAGCACAGAAAAATCATTGTTCCAGAAACAATGTGGCACTGAGGTTTTTTTACATTCATTGTAGACAAAATTGTTATTCTCTCATTTGCTTTTATAATTGAGTTTTCTCCACGTCCTCTGCATGCTAAGTGATGACAGCATACAGGTGTAAATATTTTTGGCACTCCATTCTTATGAAATAATGTTTGCTTTAGTAAGAGATCATATTCATTTTTCTGACAGCTTAGCCTATTTTAAAATCACTTTGTTCAGAAACCTTCAATGAGCTCAAGTATCACTTGCTCTCTCAATATTCAAAATCTCCCTTTTCTCATAGCTCAGTCTCTTGCAGGCTAAGTTCAGGTGTAATTTTCTTAAGAAGCAGCTATACAATCTCTGAGGATTTTATTTGTTTCATTCCTAAAATTACAACAAATTTAAAATTTCTCCTTTGGACTGCATTTTTGCTTTTATTGAAATAATAAAAAAAAAAAATTCTGTATCTCATTTTTACCCTGCAGTGCAGTATCTGTTCTGAGATGGCAAAAATAATTATAAGGTGTTCATCTATAATCACAACTTGAATTAGTGTCTGCACACTACCAGGAAATAAGTGAAAAATCATCTTCTTATTTTGAATATCCTCAGACTCACAATTTCAAGCAGCAATCATTAACACTAAAATATTGTTTTTAGACTCTGACTCACTATATCTTTAAGATCTCTGTCCACTGAAAGATATTTCAATTCCCCTATTCTAATTTTTTAACTTTTCATTTTTGGTTATTGAAATTCATAGATTTAACTTTTGGTAAAGGCACAGAATTTTTCCACTCAGTTTTAGGTATGGGACCAAGATACTTAGTTTGAGAGCTGTGTTGCTTTACATTTCTTGTACTGCTAAATGAGGAAAAAAATGTCATTTTCATAGATAATTTGGCCTGTGTAATATCTGAATTGCCCTTTGGTGGAGTTGCTAGGGAAACATATCTGATAAAACACCATCTACTCATCTAAAATATGGGTTCAGAAATGATGGGAAAATCATACTCACAAAAATAATTATCAACAATCACTATTAAAACAGAAAGACGCAATAAAAGCCACAGGGCTTTATCCTTGGTCCAGTACTATTCAGTATTTTATTTAATTTCTTGAATGGAGTTATTAAATATATAGTTGCAGAGATGACTTCAAGATAGAATGGTAATGCAAATATGCTGGAAATTCAAATTTATAACTTGAAAGACTTCTTGATATATTGGACATAAAGTTTAAAATTTGTTTTCTAAAGCATACCTGTGCATTTCAGGTTTCTCTAATAATATTTGCTTCAATAAAAGATTACATATGTTAGCTGGCATCTTCACCACTTCAGTCTTCATTTCTCTCAGAAGTCTTTTATCCCAGTTACTATTTTTATCTTCCCTCCTATCGTACATATATGCACTTTTTTATTGTTAGTTTAAAGAAAAGCAGCAGACCCTTGAAAATAGCTGTAATGTTAGATGTGGAGAACGCTGCCACAAATAGTATGGCTCAGAGGAAGAAAAGGAGGGAAAGGAGCAAGAATGAGAAGTAGATGTGAAGTACACCATCTCAGGACATGAAAGACGCAATATAAAACATGCTCTTAGAAGTAAAGATGAGACATTTCCAATTAATATGAAAGAACACAGAGAGAGGGAAAGGATTCAAGGAGTGGGATGTTATTGTTGAAGATGCTGGAATATTTATTAAAAGGATTAGCACAGCAAATCCAATTTCAGCTTGCACCATATTGCTGAATGAATTAAAACCATGTAGCAAAAATACATTCTCCAAAATGTCTGATGCAGAAAATGATTAATCCAATTCATATTTGGTACGCTAGTGGGGAAAGCTGGTTTAAAATAAAGAATAACTTATGAGTCCATGTTTTAAGTCAGGTTTTGCCATCTATCTTCAGTGTATGTGAAGTGACTGAACTTCTATCAGAATTTGTACCTCTTTTCATGATGAAAAACTTCTGGTAATATTGAAGAACTACAAAAATATATTAAAAAATCTCCCTTCACGGTTCTACAAAAAACTGTGGATACATTTGAAATTACAACAGAAGGGTGGCAAAGATATATAAATCTCAGCTGAAGCAATTTCAACACATTTTTATGAAGTGGTTA
>VXBL01006280.1:393256-433957 GCA_013400195.1 Aramus guarauna
TCAGATCTGGTCACAAGAGCATGCCTGCAAGTCGGCTGTCTCTAACCATTCCTGCACAGCATTAATGGTGTCAAGAGAGTTTCTGCAAACAAAAAAGACATGGAAGGTCCTTCCTAAATATGCTTATCAATAAGGAGCACAAAGGATATATTTGTAGGGATTTTTCATAGAATCATAGAATAGCTTGTGTTCAAAGGGACCTCAAAGATCATGCTGTTCCAACCCCCCTGCCATGGGCAGGGACACCTTCCACTAGACCAGGTTGCCCAAAGCCTCATCCAACCTGACCTTGAACACTTCCAGGGAGGGGGCATCCACAACTTCTCTGGGCAACCTGTTCCAGTGCCTCACCACTCTAACAGTAAAGAATTTCTAACTTCTAATCTAAATCTACCCTCTTTTAGCTTAAAGCCATTACCCCTTGCCCTATCACTACAGGCCCTTGTAAACAGTCCCTCTCCATCATTCCTGTAGGCCCCTTTAGGTACTGGAAATACTTCCACTGAATTCCAGAGTGACATGTGATTTAAAATAAACAAGCAAAAGAGATGTCGGCTGTGAAGTTTATATCAAAAGCTAACTTCTTTCACAGACTTAGGCCAATGCATATTTTTAAAAATTAACCAGCTTTTCTTTACCACAGCCTATAAAATACACTTAGAATTCATGATTGTATTTGGTAATAATATTTAATTACCAAATTAGTCACAGGCCTGTTTCTCAAGGTTGTAGCAGCACTACCACTCACAATGCTGATAGGATGTTCTGTAAAAGTGCCTTTCACAAACAGTGACTCATTATTGAGTTATTTACTGATGAGTTATTTTAATGTCTTCTGAATATTCAGTTGTTACATTTTAAGGGGATTTTTAAAAATCTAAGTTCTTTGCTTTTTGGAAACAACAAAGTGCTGTTTTCAATAACTCAATGGAAATACTAAATTATTTGGGTTTTAGAAGTTGCCTGCTCTTTGGAAAATGCACTCAGCAATATTAGGCTGTTAGTAATATCAATAATGTACCAGAACAGCTTGTCAAACAACCTGTGCAACTTCTCTGCTGTAGTTATTAGTCATCTATCCAAAATGTTAGGAACACCAACTAAACATGGGGAAAAAGTGGAAGTGAAATGGCATTAAATTTCAAAATCAGGAATGATCTGGATAAAGCACCAACTGTATTTGTTCATTTCATGAGTACTGAAAGAAAATATTATGTACTGAAATGCATTTGAAGAAATGAAAGCATTCCCAGAGAACTGCACCAGACAGCTTCAGCAGCCAGGAACTGCCACAGAAGAACATAGGGAAGAGGAGGTTAGGAAGTTTATGTCTGATCCCAAGGAAATGACTTTGGATGCTCCAGTTAACAACACATTAGCAGCAATTCGTGTAGTCTGTGTTGCCTGAGAAATGGAATAAAGGTGAAAAACATCAAAAAACATTTCTTGAAGGAAAATAAAAAATTCTCTGAAAGTGATGGGGAACCCCCCCCCCCCCTCCCCCAGCTACTAGGGAGGAGTTTTCCTGAAATTCTCAAATCGTTCAGACTGGAGGAATTCTGCTTACGCTGAGTGACATTTTCATTGAATATGCACGTGCTGGCAGCTTCCTCAGTCAGTACAGTATTCAGCTTGTCTGAGATGGGGAATTCATTTATGCACCCAAGCAGCCACAGGTCTTCTCTGTGGTCATCTTCAATGAACAAGATTAATGTTTTTTCATAAGCAATGAGAAAAAGTACCTTCAAAACCGGACTTTCCAAAATAGTCTGTCATTAATTAAAAAAAGAAGGTTATCAAGATAACTGGCACATGGGCAGTAGGATTAATAATAAAAATGCCCACATGGTGAAAGGAATTCCAGCCACTAAATAGACCTGAGAGTTGGTATTTAGAATGCATTGTTACAAATGTAAAGTCATGAAAATCATTAGCATGGCCATGCAGAGTTCAAGGTAGTATAGCTGCAGTCATAAGCACTAATAGTAGTTTCTACAGGACTGTCCAGGGATAAAAATACTTAATATTTCACATGTAAGTGCAAGCTTTTCAAATGTACCTAAAGCCTTAGAAATTAATTCTGATCAGTGAAAATGACAGTAATGATGGTAGAGAAATGTCTAAAAGAAATCTGAGAGATGTTAACTTCATTGCAAGTAGCTAAATTGAGATGATTAATTTCTGGGTATTAATATCTTGCTGTCAGCTTTGAAATTGTGGTAATTTTATGAGTTAGCTAACTTTCAAACATTGTTTATCTACAGTGCTGAAAGAGATTGGATAAAAATAAACAAATTTACAGCCTGGAGGAGAAACTCTGTCCAGTAATAAATAAAACATTTTCAGCTCTACATATCCTAAACCTCATGATTAACCTTCATCTTGAGATAAAAGTATTACTCAAATGCAAACAAGACCATTTTTATTATTCAGTAATATAAATTCACAAAGATATTTGTAAGAAAGTCACTAATTAAGTCTACTATCCACATAAAATCAAGTCTGTTATCATCATTCACTGCTGAAGCTTATTTCATAAGTTATTATCAGAATAGGAAACTACTGGTTGGAAAACTATTTATTTCCAGATACACATAAACATATCAAATGATTAAATACACACAAACACAGCATATTTATTAAACAACTAAATTTTATCATATTAATGGGTGTATAATCAACTGGAGAGTATCAATTTCCATGTCTTTCCATATAAAATAAAACAAACAAAAATGGGGGAAGGGAGGATATACTATCAAGTTCATAGAAAAATACAATTCCCTTTGATTTTAGTAACAGGTTTTCCTGCATTGCAACTGTGGAGCAAGGTTGTAACATGGATAACTTGGAGCCTGCACACCACTGTGTCAAGTATATTCACTACCCTTAATCACCAGAGATTTTGCAGATCTAAGGAATATTTCAAAAATTGGCTTTTGTATTATATTGTTAGGGTCAACTGGATATTTGCTTAAAAAAGAAAATTAAATAAGATTAAATCCTATTACATAAACCCTGCTTGCTTTATAATGCTTTATTAAGTAGGGGTAAATAGGATTTATGCTAATCCACAAATTTATACCATTAATCCTATTTTACAGTGCATTTATTTCTGAGTTTTTTCTATTAAATACTACAGTCCTTTCAACATTTTCTAAGTTTACGAGACATTCATGTAATAAAATAGCAAGGATGATTGTTTGGATTAAACGTCTTGCCCGATCTATACAATTACAATTTGTATGGTCATTACCTGACAGTAGAATGAGTGATGAGCATTTGACAAAGACATGGCAATTTGTTAGCATTGCCTGCTGGCCTGAGTGACACTTTTATATTGCCTCCACTTCTTGTCCTAGAGTCTTTTCAAAGCTTTGGTTTCTGATTAAATTCCAGGACAGGCAGTTGCTGCAGCCTCTAAAGTATACTTTTGAAATAGCTTTCATTATGTTGTATCATTCGTATATTCTGACACATTCTTTTCTACATGCTGTATGTTCCACCCTTTACGTTACACCCCTCTGTTCACAAATCACTGTCACTACTAATGTTGCACAGCAATCAAAGGGCTGCTTATTTGCACAGCATATGGTCACTAGGTATAAGATACCATCTAACTACAAATTAAACTAAACGCTAGCATACACTTTTCTAACATTAATCATTCAGGATTCTTGGACAAGGCAGCTATTAATGATAGAAAAAGCTGCTACAAGGGCAAGTGCACCACCAGCCATTTTGGTCTGAAATTGCCCTGTGTTGTACAACCCCCCTTGCTGTAATACAGCCTGCATTGAAGCTTAAGGACTTTGCCCTTCCTCAAGGACTAGTCTGTGGAGCCCAGGTACCATGCACCCACCTACACGCACATTCCCTGATGTGTGTGGGTGTTATTTTGGAAGTACTAATTTTTCCATAGCTGCATATTCATATGCTGTGCAATATAATGTGTCTTATTTTCTTGTAGACAGGGAACGTCTCTCTGATTGCAAATATAACAGCTCAATCAACATCAGTAAGGCAGTGACCCCAAAGCCAGTCACACTGATGCAATCCTGTTCCTTTCCATGGAGTTTCCTCCACACCTGCCATCTCTGTGGCCATTTCTACAAGCCCTTCCTTATGCTTCCTCTGCACAACTGCCTTTGCATCGCAACATTAGGTTTTGTTGTGTTTTCAAGATGCATCTTCAGATTGTAAATATGTCACAAAGTATCCGGTGGCATGGTGTCCTTCCTAAGATAGATAGGTTGAGGTTTTAACTGAATGGAAAACCTTCAGGGAAATCTAGGCATTGTAGAGAAAAAGGTGATGCCAACAGTAAGCACTTATAATTCATTTTGGCCCTTTTAATTACTTTTCTCAGAATAATTTTGGTTGTGTTTATTGCTGAAAATTTCTTACCTTGCTAAACTGAATACATTACTAATGTTTACTTCATGATTATTTCCATTGACTTTAGTGGTATCATGCATCAATTAATATTATGAGGACATGAGCATCTGGCCCATGGCTTTTTAGCCTGGAGTAACCGCTCAACACCAAACCAATCAGGAGAAATGAATCCTGTGATTTTACTCATCTATTTTGTACTAGGTATTGTTTAATGCATGAAATAATTTTTGTATTTTTTTTTGTTAACAAAATCTATACGTGCCTCTTTTCCTACCTCCATTAAAATGATACATGACTTTGACTTCAGTTCAACTTTTTTGGCTTTAGTATAAAACAAAGGAGAATTGCTAATAAAGTTGAAGCCTTTTTTTCCCAATATTCTAAGTATTAATATATGTTCAGCTTGAAATAAGTTCAGCAAATTCTTGTAGTTCAAATCAAGCTCCTACATATGCACATTTAAATAAGATGGTGTGGAAGCACACTTTAAAAAAACATATTATATAATAAGCTATATTTATTGTATATTATATTGTTGTCATAATTGGAAATCCAACTTGGACTTACACTAATTGTATTCATCTTAGACTAGTAACTAAAAATTACAGTCTTCATTTTTTTTGTTCCATTATAAAAAATATACAACCAGAAAATAACTTCAGTTTATACTCATCTCCTCACAGTGAAGCTAATGCTCAACTGTCTGTTGCACTGTAAAGATCACAATCATTACAAGCAAAAGGAGCAAATGCTAAAATACAGCTCCTGTTTAAAAAGATTCTTATGAGTAATTCACTGAAAATTAAAACCCATACATAATTTCAGATTTAATAGTTATTCCTTTTAAAATATACTGTTCAGCATGTAGTATGTAGCACTAACAATGCTTTGCCAAACAGAAGAGGTGCAAAATACGCATACAAATACTGCAGATAGACATCATATATGTCAGTAATGACAATGCCAGGAGATATGGAGACCATGATAATGGAAAGGCCACTTTAATGAAAGAAGGAATTTTTTGAAAGAGATTTCAAGTAAGATAGGTTGAACATTCACTAGAATCTTTACATTAATTCATAGTAATTGTTGAGACTGTCCTGGAAATATATTAATTTTCTATTTTATATTTGTAAAATGTTAGTCAGTAACTTGTGTTATAACTGAGTCTTATTCACCACTTTTTCCTCCCCTATCCTGTAATAATTACCTAATTACAAATAACCAACACAGTGTTAAAATGATAATCCACAGGAAAAAAAAGAGCATATTGCCTTCAGTGATGATAAAATTTTACTGCAACATTGTCCCCTTCTGACTTCTGACAGGTTGCAGTGACTGCATGGGCCACTCTCAGATGTGTTCTTTGCTCCTCTCCATCTGGCCCCAGGGGGTCCCCAAGGGGCAGAAGGTGCCCCTTAGGTGTAATCTTTACAGAGCATAAAACTGGATACTCTGCTCCAGGCTCCTCACTACAGCTCTGTGCTGGGTCTGTTAAGTAAAGCAGATAAAGCAGATCTTTTCCATCATGATCCCCATTTTGGTCAGTGATATGAAATAGATCTTCTTAGGTGTGAATATGCCTCTGTATTCAGTGTCTGGTGGTACCGAAGTAGTAATGTAGACATGCTCATTGTGGCAAGCTTATTTTGTGTTTTTGCTTTGGTAGAGCAAATAACTGCAGAATATGACATTTTTCTTTATTTATCCTTCACGAAAATGTCATCCATGTATACATATATATGTATATGTATATGTATTTTAACAAGGATAAGACCTGTCAAATAATTCACCGTTGGAGTAAACCTGTAAAAGATCATATTCATACTTTGATTTGTATCACTCTTGAGATTGAATGTCCCAGAATGTCTTCTTCCATCCCAGTCAGGCCAATAGTAATCTTCTCCATTCACACTACTCCTCTTTCTTGAGCTTCAGAGATGCATACCTTTCTTAGATGACTTTATAGAGGGTTTATATTTTTAGGAAGGCTAAACCAAGTGGCACCCAGATTTCAGGCTCATTATAGTTTTGTTAGGTGCCATTGTGTACAACACTGGATCTAAGCCTAACTCATGATTTATCTTTTGTTCTTTGCATCAGATTCAGTGATAAGGAGTCATTGCATTATCATCTGCTATGCAGCTGACTGAAATTAATGCTGACATGAAATCCTTCTTTCCAAAGGTAAGGGAATTATTTAACCTTTACTCACCACTGTCTGTGTACTTGGTTTCAGCAAGCATAAGGGGAAGAAGGTGCATAAGTCTGCAAACAGAAACTTATTTTTACCAGCCTCTTTGGAACCTTAAATCTGGAAATCGCATTTCAAAGACACTAGGATTTTGTTACTAACTAGAGTTCATAGTTACATATGGGGAGAAAAGTAGTTCTGAATATACAAATATCAACCCTTTGACTTCTTGTGCATGCCAATATTATTGTTTTAATTTGCAGCTGCCATTATTTGACCAGTACCTTTTTACATGGGTTCTTATTTTTGACATAGTTAAGCATTGCGGCTCTTGATCTTGTAAAACAGACTAATATAAAGCAGTGATTTAGTTTTATTACTGGCAACATCTCAGTGCATATTTCCCAGGACTCTATTATATCACACTATACATTACTTCAGTTGACAGCTTTGGGGTTGTATATTATTAAAATGTTAAAATACCAGCAATTTCTCTTTCAACTATAAAGTACGTATGTACGGTCAAAAGTGGTCTCTGTAGAAAATGTATTCTTTGTGGAGAAAACCCACAGTTTAACATTTTTTTGGTATCATTTTTCCAACAGGAGATGGCTTTCATTAGAAAAAAAAAAAAAAACCAACAAAAAACAAACCAAACCCAAAAGCTTAAACAAAAATATCTAATAAGAACTAGAATATAACTCTACCTCTGTGTGGCAATTAATATACGGCCAAGACAGTACAGTCTGCTTAAGACTACTACAAGTTGCAAAAAGCAGCAACTTTCAGTAGCTGCTACTGTCTCCCAGGACTAGGGCCAGTCCTGAATAATGCTGTAGCATATGAGTGTTCCACTTCTTGAGAAGTAGGCCAGTTTGGACAATTAGTAAAAGCACAAAGAACTTAATTTACTTACATGCTTACTAAGAAATCTAGAATCCATATATAGTCAATAAAGAGAGACAGTGATTCTGAAGATAGCTTCTGGTTATTGGTTTCAAAACAGTATCCAAGGAAGTACATCTAGATGAGCATTATGGAAAAAAATATGCAGTATAAGACTGTTTTCACCTCTGAAAAAGATTAATTTTCTGCAGCCATCACAAACAGCCTCAATTCTCTTTTCTGAATTTAGCTGTGATAAACCCATGGCTTCACTGGAACTACTCTGCATTTGCAACACTGTGAGAACAGGATTCAGACTCCAGGTATTTATTTCATTGGCAAAGAATCCCCCTTTACTGCTCTATGCTCTATCATATTATGTTCAGTAAAAGTCAATATAACTATCAGCAGTGGTAACTGGTAAACTAAGACCACTACAACCACTTGGTTTCATATATCTATGAATTGTTACAGAGGTATTGTCTGCAAAGTGAAATCTCAAAAGGCAGCAATTTCTCTTTTAATGAGAAAAAAATAAGATCACAAAACTGTCTCCAGAAAAAAATTGTTTGGACTAATAAACATGCTTTGCATGCTTCTTTGATGGTACTGTGCTCACAGAAGCAGCCCTTCTTCCCTTATTTCAGCCCTGCTCATTTTTTGGCATTGAAGGCTTCAAGACTGTAAATGCTCTGGGATGAAGCATTTTTCATTATACATAATTATACTTGTATCATGAGGGATTTCTCCAGTCATTGGGTCCTACTAAAACACAAAAACATTTATAATCAATGCTGATGACAATTTGGCTTATTCAAGTATCTATTTATCTACACAAACCAGATTTTTGCCAGACAAGTAGTAGAACGGCTGAATGCTGCAAAAAAATGGTCCTTTGACTAATAATACTGACCTCTAAATACCAAGGAGTGGAAGAAACATAAGTTTTTGATCAAAAGATTTTGCATAGTCTTTGTACAATGACAAGTGTATGAGGTCCTTCATCACCACTTTCAAGTGCCCCTGACATGAGATTACTACTCCCTAGCCTATAGATTTCTTTATTTTTTTCTTTTATAGCAACAGACCTTTTCCAAGAGCTTTCGGATGTGGTTTAAGGTTTTTTGGAAAACATGACTCATAGCATTTGAAAATGCCTTAGGTTGAAGACATTTAGGATTACATTTGCTTTGAAGCACAAGTCTGTATAACCGCCTCTTTAGATACTCAAGTCTAAAATTCAAATTCTCAGAATTGCCATTGTCACATACCACCTAAGCCAGAAATATGAAAGATTTTATAACTAAAATTCTTCAGATGTCTGAAAATCAGTTTCTGGGTGTAAACAGAATTGTCTTAATGTTACCCTCCTGACATCATAAACTCCAGACCCTACCCACAAGGTAAATCCTCTCCTTGCAGCACCCAACACAATGGGTCTAAAGCATCCCACTTCAACATTTCCCCCCAACAGAGAGGATAATTCCCTTATCTAAATAGCCAATGATTAGACTAACTACCTAAGATGTAGAATACAAAAAATTAACTCTTTCGTGCTTGGGGGGATTTAAACATCACAGCGTTACAGCATGCCATTGGGGTTCAGTGTCCCATGTGCAGGACCCTGCGTGAGCGCTGTGCACTCCCTGCTGCGGGCTCCAAGGGTGTGTGACATGGTGCATCTTGGCTCTTTAGTGTGGGGTTGAGGTGAGGTGCCTACAGTTAGGGTTATGGATACTAAAATGAAAGAAAGTCTTGCTGCAGAGAGTGCCTCCCGAGTCCTGGAAAGGTATGTGATTTAAAAGGGATTTCTTGTTTTAGCATGCTGATCTTCGTATGGTGTATGGAAACTTAAGTGCCTCTACTGAATTTCATGGAGCTAGTCATACTACCCTATGGTATTTAAAAATACTAATCATTATTTATCACAATACAAATTAGCAATAATTAATGGTAGAAACAACAAGCCAAAATAATACCATTATATCATTACTCTATTTTATTGAAAATGGCAGTAAACCAATTTATGGTTTGAAAGGTCTAGGGCCTTGCTTTCTGTCTCTGCACTCAAAAATTACTAGTATTGTGATATCACTGTGTGATATCATTTGGTTTTTAGCTATGTGTATTTGTAGTACTCAAGGTTGTCACTGTCTAGAAAGGGCTGGAAATACTGTATTCTGCTTCACAGTTTCCCACTGCAGGTACGACTTCTCAGTTACAGCATGAATCATTTAAAACTGCT
Organism: Aramus guarauna; assembly: GCA_013400195.1. Classification (NCBI taxonomy): domain Eukaryota; kingdom Metazoa; phylum Chordata; class Aves; order Gruiformes; family Aramidae; genus Aramus; species Aramus guarauna. Next base: position 402,976 of record VXBL01006280.1, read on the forward strand.
AGCACTGAACTGCAGACTTACTATAGTAGCATTTATTAAAAAACATGCTCATTTGGAGCAGTAATTGTTTTGCTACCAGGGCACAACCCTTCATAGCATCCCTTTAACACGTTTTTTTTATGAAGATAGAACTTTAATTTTTCCAGTAGCAACAAAGTGCAATGCATAAGTACCTTTCCTCATTTGTTTTTCATCATGTATTGTTACCCAGAGGCAATCACGAGCTAATTTGCTGATATATGGTTGCAGTTTATGAGCTTTAAACAATGCTAAGCCATTACGGTTCCATTCTTAGTGCTATGAAAGGAAAATAAATGTCCTTTTACTCTAAGCTGCATAAAAAGTCCCTCAACCTATGTGCTTCTAGCTTCTCTCACATCTAAAATTGTTGTCATAGTGTCTTCCTTGCTAGAATTAACCCTAAACAGTGTTTAGTCTGCTGCTTCCTCCTAAACTGCAGAAAATTCCTCTTTTGCCACTAATCACAATACATAGATACAAAGTGAGTTTATCATAGGAAGTAACAGCTACTGCTTACTCAGTGTCCTAGTGAAATTCATCTCGAAAAGCAAATTGGTACTGCTGGTTGGTTTGGTTGGTTCTTCCTCAGCTGCCTGAGCCATTTTCTTAGCATATTGTAAAATGCAAGCAAACGAATTAAAGCGTAGCATGTCTGTTTAATTGTCCTAATTAGTATTGTTAGGTAATGTGATAATATGCTCCTCTGCATGCTAGCAAAGGAGCACAGGGAGATGACGGCTGGTGGGACAGCCCAGATACCACCCTGCCCCAGCTCCTCCCATCACAGAGATAAGGACCCATCAGCAGTGTTACTGGAGGGACTGGTGTGTGCGTGTGCAGGTGTACGTGTGCAGGTGTGCACAAAGGGCTCTGAGCATCAGCAGCTGGAGAAGGGCTATGATCTCAGTGGCCTGCATGCTTAGGTGCCAGTAACTGGTGAGACTGGGATCCAGGGGAAGGTACTGGGTAGACTTTGTGCCTGAGACCAGCTGCTGGGGGATCCACCCTGAACACATGTGCCTATTTCTCATCAACGGACCTTCATTCTGCTCAGCCAGAGAGGGGAGCAGCATGAGGCCGCTACTGCTGCCTGTGTTTGTGTGAGTGCTGAGTGTGCCTCTCTATCTGTTCTTTATGGCTGGTCACGTATACGTGCACGTGTACTGCATACAGGTGTTTGCGTCTGTGCCTCCTGGGAGTATGTGCTCAGCCTCGCTATCATTCTGTCTTAAAATCTTGGTGATTCCAACATGTTTTCTGTAAATATGCCACGGGGCAGAACAGAGCCTCTGTGATACTACAGGAAGCAGATCATCCTCTGGACAAAGCACTCTGGTGAAAATTAAAGCCTATTGTCTTCAGTATCTTCCATGTACTGCCTCTAGAAAGACTTAAGAATGAAATAAGCAGTTAGGAATTCTGATAGTTTCCAAGTCTTTCTGTAGATACAACTTAAAAATCTCTTAAACCTAATTTAAAATTTAATGCAATATAAGTTTTTCTCAAAAACAGATGAGTAAACTGAAGGTTTGGAAACAGAGCAAACCATTTCTAAGAAAAGAGCATGTGGCATCACAGTGTTCAGGTGCAATTTGAGAAATTGAAGTAAGAATTTTCATTTTTAATCTAAAAAAAACATGTATTAATTTATTTATGAAGCTGTGCCATCAGACAGCTAAATTTTACACTGGTAAGTTACATAAAATCAACTTCACCCTAGCTAACATGTTATGTGTATTTTAGCAGAAACTGTGGGAAAAAACCCCAACAAACCCAACCTAAAAAAACCCTGATCAGATCTACAGAGAAATTTTAAATGTTTAAGAATCTCAATCCGAACAACAGCACAGCGTGTCAATTAAACTGCAGTTAAAAAGTGCTCTGAGACAGACTTTGACCCCAGGTGCTGAGTAGCAGAACAGGGCTTGAGTTGAGCTCTGATGACTTTACCATACTGTTAAATGGGAGAGTTACCGCCAGTAACCCCAACTACAATTGCCTGGGGGGCACGTGAGGGAGTATCTTCTGTATTTCTGCTTTATTGGAGGACCAGTTAAGCCATTGGTCTTACCCCTTTGTACAACAGACTAAGATCTGCTCCACTGCTGCTACATTATTATGTTCAGTTCTTGTGTCCATGTTTCGAAAAGCACAAGGAAAAATGATCCTGATTACACAAGAGGTCAGACAAGATGATCAGGATGATACATACCTATGAACTTGTGAATTTTAACATATGTAAGATGTTCTACTTCAACTCACATCAATGTGTTTCTTCCATTGCTTTTGACATTTTGTTGCAGCATCCTAAATACTGCTCCCACTGCAATTAAATATTGCTGTGCACCATGTGATAAAGCATAGTGCTCATATGAGGTCTGCTGGATCCTTGTTGTGTATGTGAGAAGTCCCCAAGTAATCCCAAATAAATTCTCTGATGGTCTGTACCAGGTGATCTGTCCTTCATAAGAGCTTAATAAGAGCTCCACAGCATATGCTCTGCTATCCTTGATGGCCTACACAGATTCAATGGGGACAGTGAGAACTGAAATGTGCTGCCTAAATCAACCCAAGAACCAAGGTCCCTGCCCCAGACAGACTGTACTCTTCTTTGCAACCATTTCTCAAAAACACAGTACAAATCTAAAGGCTTAAAGGTGTGAAAAGTTCCTCTAGAGGTTCAGCCTCCAAAGCCTAATTTAAACCACTGCAAGCCAGATCTAAACCACTGTAGGATACTCCTACAATCATGCAGAGTCCTCTAATAAAACATGCACACACACTTACTTCTTCTGATCACTTAATAAGAAGTAGTAGGTACTCAATAAAAAGCTTGGGCTTCTGCAGATACAGTGGATGCGTTTTGAATAAGAGGCATTTTTCATTGCACTTTCTTCATTTAAAGGTATTTTGTATACAATTTAGGGACTTCAGCTGAAAAATGAAGGGCTAAACTAAAATGACTGGAAATGCAATTTAAACTATAGTCTGGATATCTTCCAACTGTCTTCCAGATCTTGAGGAAAGAATGCAAATTCTCTGGAGAAGGGAAAACAACAACCTGAAAATCTGTCCTCTTGCTGATGAGATATTGTAGTAAAGAAAATAATTTAAGTCAGTGAAAACTTATGCTTTCTTACTTAAATTAGCAATAACAAAACATACAGCAACAGCACTCTTGGTTTCATTTTTGGATAATCCTAAAACTGGCACCTTTCTATGACAACTACATGCAATTGATTTAATGATAAATTGTGGAATGACATTTCATCTAAGGCAGAGGGTTTTTTTGAGGCTTTTACTTTGTGATATTCATTTAAAAAAAATTCTCTGGACATTGTGTTAGGCATAACTATTTGAAAATAAACAACTTCTTTTTAAAAAGATGACATTATTTGACATTTTTCAGAAGAAAAAGATTATAAGAGTGTAAAGTATTGCTTTGGTTGCTGTTGTTACTGGCCAGGATTCTCTTCTAACTATCCCCTGTACCAGATAGCTCTCACATTTTCCAGAATCTGCCCCTGTGACCTTATTTGTTTCCTTGTTAGTGCCAGGCTTTCTCAGGAATTACTCTGATATTACTGGTGTCATGATTCAGTCTCTGTGTATGATCCTAAGAATGTCACCTTTTCTTCACTTGCAAGTTTAAATAATCACTTGAAATGTAGTTAATTTCTTGCACAAGAAATGGACTGTGGACTTCTCTCACCATTTTTATGTGTTCCATACCTTCTGCAAAAGATTTGCCTTCAACCTTACACCTACACGAAACACATAACAAGAACCACCAATTCCTCAGTCTTCCTCCTCCTGAAATTCTTTTAAGGGTCTGAATATATATATATCTATATATATATCTATATATCTATATATATATCTTTTCTCCAATATTAAAAATGCATTTGCCAAGTCTTACTTTTGCAGATTAAAACAACACTGATGATATATGTAGGAAACTAGTCTTCATTCCAGCACATTCTAGCAGTTGGTACTTGTAACACAAATACTGTCATCAGTATAACACCTACTAGACAACTATCAGAAATGTGCTGGACTGCTTGATATTATTTCAATGACTGAACACCTTCATGTGCTCCCATACATATTTTGGAGTATGAGTCACTACCTTCCTTAAATCCTGCAGGGGAAAATGTAGAACTTTGTTGTGAAGGATTTCTTTAAAGCTAGGTTATTTATTCCCTCCAATGCATATGATTAGATGGTAATTTGAAAGTAAATGCAAAGTCGGTAAAAAGTGTGAGGATGCCTGTATCTGACTCAGTAGCACACACTAAGATGAGGTTTAGTGCAATGCTGCTCCAACACTGCCACAGGGCTTCAGATGACTCAGAGCACAGGCAGAATATTCTCCTACTGGCTCAAAGGCTCCAGAATTTAAATACATGCAACCACATCCAAATAGGATTTGCAAGTTCATATCAAAATACTTAGTATTACAAGTAAGTCTTAAAAGTGAGCCCAGCAGGATAACAGGTAAGTCCCCACTTATCTTTAGAGCTACTTTATTCTAGCACTCCTACAACTAGTTGTTATAAGTTTCTAGAAAATAGGGAGATGCTAGTGGGAGTAAATATGCTCCTAGAAATAAATGATGCTCAAAGGGCAAAATTTCATATAAAAGAATGGAATAAAATTGCTAATTGTTCAAAGCATTTCAAAGGTTGGGTTTTTGGTTGCTTGTGTGCATGGAGATTTTGTGTGATCACTACTACTGGAGCTGTTTAGGAAGGAGGAAAGTGTTGGCAACCTTTCTTGTCATATCTTGAATCTTACTAAAGTAGATTTGTTTTATCCTTTAGATTCTTCTATTTGCATTTTTATGTCTGTATTATAGCTCCCTAGCAGAAATTGAAGTAGTCCAGATAATAGTTGTGCCACTTTGTTAAAATACATAAATAAAAATGTCATAAAATTCAGTAAGTTTCTGCAAGTTGCCTCCCACACTTAAAAATCATAAATTGAACTCAGATATTGGTTTGAAGAATAAGGCAAAAAACGTTTAACACCAAGAAGTGGGAGGATGGCATGCCTGACAATGAAAATCACAGCGTGCACATGAAGTTTTCAAAGACCAATAAAATCCACATGAATGGTTAGTACATAATGGATACATTTGGGACATTAAGCACAAAGGCCAGGAAATATGGTCAATTCTTGTGATGAGTATCCATAGATACTTTTCAAATCACACCAACAACCTTCATAGAGTTGAAAACAACAACAAGCAAGCAGATTCACCCGTTGCACTTTCTTGTACCCGGGGAAAATATCTGGAGGTTAACCTATATTATTAAGCCAGTTTTAAGTATTTGATTGATGCATTTTTAAATAAGCCTTTCTTTAACCAGACCTAAAATTTCATGAGATAGATGTTATACATAGAACTACAGTTTCAGCCCAACAGAAACCAGTTTTTGATGAAACTCATGTTTTGAGAAGGAACTAGATCTGGCTACTCAAAATAATCATACCCAAATAAGTATAAGGGAATGGGTAGTCTAAACTGTTGTCTGGTGACAGTTAGAAAGTGAGCATCACATTCATGTTAACATCATAAATTATTATCTCACAAAAAGAGGTGTTTTTTAAATTTGATGGGAGATGGGATGTTTAGGAAAAATGAATGGCATACTAAAATATTCCAAGAAAAAAATTCCAAAATTTCTGAAGTCCAATGAACAATTATTTGCTAATAATATGAATTTATAGATCCTGGAGAAAAAACTGTCTTCAGTCCAAAAGATATTCATCTTCAATGTGTTTCTAATGTTACAAATTGGTATCACATACAGTGTGAAGATCTGTTTAATTTTTAAATTTTGAGAAAAATGCAATTTGGGATTTTGCTGGTCTTTACTGATGTGACAAAGATGGAGAGAAGGATGTACAACCTCATAATACATCACGGCTTCAAATTTTAGACACGTAAGACCTGATCCTGCAAGGCATTGGCTGTTAGATGTTCTGCAACGCATCAGGTTGATTGAACCATTCAACTTAATATATTTCAGAAATGCACATTCAGAGGAAATGTGCTAAATATCATCCATTATGAACATTGGACCAGTCTTGTTCAGATACAAATATGTTTTATGATATGTAAGCAGATGGCCAGCTCTGTCTTGACGTTAAGCTAATGAGACAACGATGTGAGAAACTGCTGGACATTGCAGACATCAGAAGGAGAAGAGTAGTTGGCCAGTCCTGACCTGGCCCAGACTGACAAGGCGACAGTGCAAGAAGACACTACCAGAAGCCATGGAGAGTGAAAAGGGAGAATCAGGTACAATAACAAAATCATCCCTCTTCAGCCATGATTCTCCAACATGCTAAGTCCTTTGGCATCTACTGCATTTTATGTGGTATCGAAAGCATCCGGAGTCTTTCCATGTCTACTTGTTCCTTATTTTTCTATACTCACAGCACCTTCTCCCATGGACTCGTCTCCTCCAGTCTCCTCATCTCTATTGCTTTGGTTCATTCTCTTTTCTCCTTTTCACGAGCAAGCCTTGTTCTTCAGTACAAGCCTAGCAGAGTTTGTTGCTTTGCTCTCATTCTCTCAGCTGGGCTTTTAATCTCTCTCTGTCATAGACAGGTGTATTCTTCCACTGTTCCAAAACTTCCTTCCTTAGACTTCATTCCTTTATTTCAACACCATCTTTACATTTTTATTTGAACAATCAACATTGCTGCCTTTGCTTGCTTTCATCATCTGCTTTCTTTATCTTACTTTTATTGCTCCCTCATATCTCTTTTCCTTTCTTATTGCAAGTTTTTCTTCAGGTTCTTTGTCTTGTCTGAACCCGATTCAGTATACGTGTACCAATTCAAATCCAGAATAAAAAAGCTGGTCCACTGCCTTATCAAGATGTATTCTAGCAATTTCCTTCAGATGCTTGAAAACTATACAGACTGGGGGCTTATTTTATTCTTGCTGATTCTCTTTCAAAACACTTAAATTATCAGTGAATGCGTAATTTGTATGGATGCAAAAACAGTCTGAGATAGTCTTGCAACTACACATTTGAAATATCTGTTTGCTACAGTTTTAGGAAGCAGAGTAATTCTCAGGAAAAAACAGTGCTGCCTCTCAAGCCGGAAACAGTGTCACTCTCAGCATATGTCATTGCTTACAAGATATAAATATTGCTCTTGTGAAACTAATCTGATGCACTGCATCTGTAATTTTTTTTCCATTTGATTACACTGCAGAGAAGTTTATGCAATCTAATGTGATTTGATAATGCTGCATAATAAGTCCATATAGAATACTAAGTGTTTTGGGAGCAAGTGTTTCTCATATAAATGACCTCTATTCTTTGCCAGTATTACAGAAACACATCAAAATGACTGATGAACATCCCCCTTTGTCCGGTTTTCCTTTCAATGACTCATTTAGCAGGTTGTTGTGGTATGGACTGAAATATGTGGAGGCTCAAGGTTGGGGCAAATATTGAAGATTGTGACATGCTAATTTTGAATTCTGATTCTTACTCTTTCTTGAAGATTTCATTCCCCAAGATCTACACCAAATTCTCAATCTGTTCTTTAATATTTTGAGCACTATTTTCATTGTTGCTCTCCTTTCATTTGCTTTCTACTTTATTATATGTTTAGATACAGACATGACTTTCAAGTCAATAGAATATGCATCTGTTGTACAGACTAAACATGACTTCTATTAGGTTTCTGCTACTTAATGAGTGTACCTTTGTGTATTTGCATACAGAAAAGGATGGATTTTTTTAATCTAGCTGAGGTGCAATTAGGGAAAAACAGTTTGTGGAATAACTTTGGTGTTGACATTAACTATCTATTGGGTTTGCATGGTAAGGTTTTGGTAGCAGGGCGTGGGGACTACAGGTGTGGCTTTTGTGAGAAGCTGCTAGAAGCTTATCCCATGTCCGACAGAGCCAATGCCAGATGGCTGTAAGATGGACCCAACACTGGCCAGGGCAGAGTCCATCAGCAACAGTGGTAGCACCTCTGAGATAACACAGTTAAGAAGGGGAAAAAAACACCAGGAACAATTGCAGCCAGAGACAAAAGTGTGAATATGTGAGAAGAACAACTCTGCAGACACCAAGGTCAGTGTAGAAGGAGGGGGAGGAGGTGCTCCAGGCGCCAGAGCAGAGATGCCCCCACAGCCCATAGGAAAGACCATGGTGAGGCAGGCTGTCCTGCTACAGCCCATGGAGGATGATGGTGGAGCAGATATCCACCTGTAGCCCATGGAGGACCCCACGCTGGAGCAGGTGGATGCCCCTAAAGGAGGCTGTGACCCTGTGGGTCATGTGGGAGATGACCCTGTGGCCCCATGAAGAGAGGAGCCCATGCCAGAGCAGGTTTGCTGGCAGGACTTGTGACCCCATGGGGGACCCACACTGGAGCAGTTCATGAAGGACTGTAGCCTGTGGGAAGGACCCATGTTGGAGAAGTCGGTGGAGGACCGTCTCCCGTGAGAGGGACTCACGCTGGGGCACAGGCAGTGCGAGGAGTCCTCCCCCTGAGGAGGAAGGAGCAGCAGAGACACCGTGTGATGAACTGACCACAACCCCCATTCCCCATCCCCCTGTGCTGCTGGCAGGGGGAGGAGGTAGGGAAATCAGGAGTGAAGTTGAGCTCAGGAAGAAGGGAGGGGTGGGGGGAGGTGTTTTTAAGATTTGGTTTTATTTCTCATTACTCAACTCTGATATGATTGGTACTAACTTAAAGTATTTTTCCTGAGCTGAGTCTGTTTTGCCCATGATGGTAATTGGTGAGTGATCTCTCCCTGTTCTTATCTTGACCCACAAGGTTTTTATATTTTCTCTCCCCTGCCCAGCTGAGGGCAGTGACAGAGCGGCTTTGGTGGGCACCTGGCCTCCAGCCTCGGTCCACACACCACAAACCTACACCAATTCTTTCATTTCAATGCAAGAAGAAACAATTCTACAGGAGTATTCTGATGTTAAAGTTAGGATCGTTACTAATTCACTACAGCTAGCATACCTTATTAATGATTTTGACTATAATCAAAGACTTTCAGAACCATAGACAGCTTCTGTTCAATTTAGATTTAAGATCTGTGAAAGTTCAGGGTATAAGGAGAGTTGTCTTTAGTTCAAAGTAAAAGCACAATTTAAAATACAAGAAGAAAACAACTTTGGGCCCAGTGTTTGATGAACAGATTCCCCCAAGAGACTTTTTTTTTAAGTTAGTTCCTAAGAAACTTTCTAAAAGTCACGTGCATAAGTTGAATTTACTTGTTGCAAGATGTTTGAAATTTCTCGGCTCTTTTCTATCAACTTTTCAACCAATCATCCTTCCAAAATGAATTTTTAAGGAATGGACCCTGATACATATCAATAGCAGTGAGCTTTCACTTACCCTTCCCAACTTCAGCCACTGGTCCACACTTTGTTAGAACGTGTATGTCTTGGCCCAGGCTTTGCTTTAATGAATGTTTGCAAAGTGCCTGCTATACACTTGATGCCATATAAATAATGCATGATAACTACAACGTTAATTCTATGGGTTCGGAGAGGTAATCAAGAGAATGCAATATGTAACATCTATTGGTTTTTTTGCTTTTTTTCTTCTTACTGTAAGCTCCTTTGATACCAAGAGCTATTTGTAGAATCTCTTACATATCTTGCTGAAAAGTCTCATCTTGCAAGATGAATGTGCTTTTTAATACCACATTCATGATGACAGTGATGACATACTGCCTACAAACTGCATCTTGCAGACACAAGTCAGGGATTCAGAAGAGACTTCTGTATCTAAAATTCTACTTCTCAAAGCTTAGATCAAAGATACCGAAAACAAGATAAGCCGAAAGAGGCACCACCTATAATTTGGAGTAGAAAGCTTCTGGGTGAGAACAGAGGAGGTGAAACAAAAATCTGAAGAATACAAAGCATGGTCTTGGGGCATGACAGAATTTTCTGTCTCACGCACAACATGAAATGGCTCTAGTAAAGTCAGCAGTACCAAGAATAAACCCAGGCCAAGCAGATGAAAAGGATCAGCACCCAGATAGCAGTGTCTTGCATGAATCAGCAATATTTATAGGGGATGACTGGAACAAAGACTACCCTTGTATTTTTGCTGTCAGAAATCTATGGTGAAGGAGAAGTTGTATGGTAGCAGTAAGCATAAAATGAAAAATGTCAAGCGTATAGCTATCAGTTTCTGTTTTGCCTTTTAAAAAAATATTTACAAATACAAATAGTTCATTATCCATATTGTGGTTATTTGCCCCAAAAAAGAAAATATGTGCGCTTAATATAAATACATTTTTAAAATAGTCATTATGCTAATAACTTTCATGTGCAGAGTATATGACTCACAGAAAGTGCAGGTGTGCAGGAAGCACTTCAATAATTAGACAATATTAAGACAACTTGAGAATAGAGACCTGAGTATATTTTCATTGCATTCCCAACTTCTTCATGTATAACAACTTTTATTAAAAATCCATCTTTCTCAAAATGAAAAGTTCAATACAATTTATACTTCTGTAAGAACTTCTTGCAGCTTTGTTAAAGACTATACCAAGTGTATTTGACAGTCTAGGACATCCTGTTCACAGACATCAGTATGCCCTGATGAGGTCTAGTTGAGAACTTCATAGTTCCTGAGCTTCCCTAGCTATGTATTCACTATTAATTTAAATAGGGTGAGAGCGCAGACCTGAACACCAGTACACAATACCATAACATGGCATATCCATATAAAGGTATCAGTTCTTGGGAAAATCTAACTACTACCACATGTAACATCTAAGTCCTCATTCCTTTGCATACATTATATCTCTCTTTCTCTCTCTAGAGAGCCTCAGAGCTGTTGATTTTCACATTCCAGATGCTGACTGGACTGAAAAATCTCAAAGATCTGCTACTGATCAGAGGCTGGCTGAAAACTTCCGTTATCAGGAAGAACCGAACTTTCTATAAGGAATTAAAGCTTTGCAGCTTCTAGCATCAACACACAATTCTGTCATGACTTTCATGCAGGGTCTGGTATTGCCGCTGTAAATCACAAGGTGAAGCTTGCCCTATTCCTGAGACAGAAACTCCTCAGGGACCAGCCAGAGATGATGGAGTGAGCTCTGCCATGAAGCTGTCACAAGCTTCTTTTCCTGCCCTCTTACTGCAAAGGAGACTTACTAATTTCTGTAAACATACACAAGTTCTGAATCAGATACAACTAGTTTAAATGATGTTCATCCTCAATGGAAAGAAGGACTTGTATCTAAAAGAATCAGCCTCATTTAACGTGTTCTGTAAGGTGTTCAGTCTCCAGGCTGATGACATTAAGGACCAGCATATCACTACAGGAAATTCTTACACATAATGGAAACTGAAACTCTTTGGAGAACGATGTGTGCCTATATCTTGTATTTGTACACTATCTAAACAACTCTGAAATCTTAAATAAACACAAATAAATAAACCACAGCACTTCACAGCTGAAGATGGTTGGAAGTCTCATATTCTCCATATCTGAGTAAAAATGATTGTGAATATCATTAACGTCTTGCTAAATAATCTGGTTACGACATCCCATTTCTTTTCCAAGCTGCTTATGGGCCCTTGTCAGTTCCTGTCTATCCACTTTGAAATGGATCCGATATATTACTTTAGACTAGATTAGTACTTACAGTATCTTAGCATATCTATTGTCTATATTATAGTTTAATAGGATTGTTAGTCTTACACCTAAAGCATGACATTTTAAATCACATCACTATTTTATTAAGCAAAGAAATGATACTCATGTTTGGAAATGACCCTCAATGTGAGGCTGACTCAGTTATCTCCAAGGGATGACTTTATAGCTTCGAAAACTGACAGATTGTTATGTCATGAAATTCATGCAGGGCATGGTATTGCGGCTGTAAATCACAAGGGCAACTCATACAGTGGCCAGCACTCTTTGCAATAATCTTTATATTCCTGTTGTGTTCAATAAGCCTCTTAGTTGAAAGATTACGCATGATGAGGTTTTTTTTTCCAGGCCTGGCAAAGGATAGCTCCTATGTCTTTGACAGCTGCTCGCTAAAAGTCAGACAAGGCTTTTTGTTGGGCATTTATCTGTACTTGTACCCCTCCAAGGACTATAAAGGACAAGCAACTCTAATCCAAAGAGTCAATTTGTCTTTTGTGATTTGCTTTGGGCGTATTTAAATCTAAACTGCTAATCTAAAATCCTGGAAGCACTGTATCAATTAAAATAAATAAATCAAGCCATTACAGCTGGACTGTACTAATATGTAGGTAATCTATCACATTTTCTGCTTTGTCCGACAGAAATACCGTGCTCCTGCTAACTGGGTCTATTCAGAAATCACGATGAAAGAGCAGGTTGCATCACAGTCCTGGGGGAAGTCCTCTCCTGCTTGGCATATAGTGATGAAATGTTACTTTGAAGTTTATGGCTTCCGTTGCAGCCCTGCTCTACGTGGAGTAAAAGATAACTGCACACATTTCAGATTCACCCTTCTTTTGACCTCTAGCTACCTACTGGAGTAAGGACAGCTACACCTAGGAGCTTCAGCCCACTGTCCTTCTAACTCCATTCAGGAAAAAACGCATCTGCTTTACATTAATTCATTATTGATTGCATAAGGCCTGAAAATTATTACCACTGCTCCCAGATGCAAGAGTTTTTAAGCCTGTTGATGAGAGGAATAAGATGACATAGTAACTATTTCAGCAATTTGCTAGGTGGCCCAACCAGAAGTATCTCAGGGGACCAAAGCTTGCTTCAGCCCATCTAGCAGTAATTTTCTCGGAATACCTAAATTTCTACCTAGAAATACAACTGTGCTTACTTTGATCTCCATCTCATTTTTCAGAAGAGCCACTCTGGATTTACAATGATGCATTCATGGATTTTTGACTTATTACATTGCTTGTACTTCTGAACTTTGCTCAGGAGATGGAAAACAGACTTGCATGACCCCCTGCCAACACAAAATGCTGACTATTCTTATCTCCAAAAGCCCAATGCATTTGTTGGTTTGCTTGTCTTTTTTTTTTTTTTTAATATGCAGTCTTAAGGACCATGATGATTAGACAACTTATAGTTCATATATGCAAACATGCATGCATCCTGACAATCCTGCTGGTTTTGTTAATTTGATCTTCATCTTCTTCGCCTCTATATTCTCTTCCTCTCAACAGATGAAATAGGCTATGGCAAGACTTGGTCTTTTTTACATCATTTTTTATGTTGACTTCCAGAAATTTTTTTACTTAATAAGGAAACGATAAAGAGGTCATAAAATTCTAGGCTGAATCAAGCAGGCTTCAAGAAATACATAAGCATTAGGTTCATAATGCTTTGAACTTAGAAACAAAGTATATCCTTGAGTTTTTCATTTTGTTTTTCGAAGGTCAGCAAATCTCAGGACAGTTCAAGAAGACAACCTCCACTGATAACACTTATAGTGTTAAATTAACCAGCATTTTTAGCAGAGCAAAAGCGTTCTTTACAAAACAAATTATTATGTCACCATGTATCATTTTGAGAGGATGGAAAATACATGAATAATAACAAAAGGTAATTTCCTTCCCAAAATAATGTTCTAGTTTTATATCATACCTACTCAACATCTAAGTCATACAAATTCATACACTCATCTACTGTGGTAACATAGATACACAGTTTTAAAGGAAATATTCAACAAAATCATCTCCCAACTAAGGAATGAAAAGTCTCATGTTACTGAAGCTGGGAAGATTATTTTAACATCTTTCAGCTTTCATTAATTACTTCTGCTCTACAGAATGTTAAACAGTTTTTCTGACTGTATCCAGTGACCTGTTTGCTTATCCCCAAATATATAAATTCTGATCAAATATGGATGAGTTGGTATTTTCCAAACAAACTGGAAGCGCTGTTGTTCACAACAATTCCTTTCCTCCAACACAAACAACAAATGATTGCGTACTCTGTCTACAGCTCAAGTGAGCTCCTGAGGAAAGAAAGTAGATCCCTTAAAAGTCTCTTCTTTCAAAATTGAATTTCACCTCAACAATGTCCTTATTCTATCAGGGACTATCAAAACAGTATTGCCTCCTTGCCATGTTGTAGTCTGCTTTCCTCTTAGGAAGGTGATAGACTCGTCAAAGCAAATAGGAAATTTGTTTTAAAAGCTAGAATAATATTTTCCCTGTAAGTTTTCTACAGAATGAATGGCATGTAAAAAAAAAAAAATAACCTAAGTTATTTAGAATTTAAGTCCTGTTTTCAGAAGCAATTTAAAGACTTAGAAGCCTGCTTTATTTGCAAATTTTGAGTGATTTAGGATCTTACATTCCATACAGGAATTAATGACATCCAAGATGGATGTACTCTATTGTATGGTGTACAGGAAAACTTTGGTAGCTAAGAATGGTACCCTATAGTGCTGTACCCTTTAGTACCCTTCAGCTGAAAACAGAGCTCTATTTAGGTGCCATTGTTCGGATTGCAGGAAGGCAAGTCCTGCTTTCAGCACTGAGACCTCTACGGTGGTGAGGTGTGCACGTTTTCTGAAAAAAACCTGCAAGACGTCATGTCTTTCTTTTAAAAAGAAATCTAGAAAAGCAGAGTAAAAGTAGTCCTTTCACTCTTTGTTAATCCAGCATTTCATTCATCCAAGATATGAGACGCAGACTTTCAGTTCTTCCTCTGCCTGTGTGGATTTAAAGCTTCATTCCCGACGTTCCCTGCCCAAGTGGAGCCCACAACACTGGTCTGCAACAGATTCTGCAGGAGGAAAACACTCTCACTCCCCTTCCTACTGCACTGGGCATGGAAACAGAAATAGTACACATATTAAGCACCGATTCAGCCATACAGTTATTGACTGCAGCTACAACTGATGTAGCAACCTCACTTGTAATGATACTTCATGACCACACAAAATAAGACCATGCAAATACAAGACAAATCACTTGCATTGAAGAGATTTTGTTACCCTTCAGAAAAGAAACAAATGAAATTTAGGGTGAAGGAATGTAACACAATGAAAAATTACTTTTTTTTTCTCTTGTTCCTCTGTGTTATGTTTAGCACGTACAAGACACCTCTGCTGCTTTTTCCAAAATGGCAACTTATAATAGGGACCTCAAGAGAAGTAAGAAGAGTTCCTTATGACTTTTTGGATTTATTTGTTTAGGGTGTTTGCATGACGGGTGGCCTTGCAAGAAAGAGAAAGGGCTGTTCAAGGAAAGTGAAAAATGACCAAAGTATTGTGGCTTCTAATTTATTTGATAGATGCACTCAGACTCAACAACTGCATTTCTGTGATTCTCTGCTTTTTTTTTTTTTTTTGGTCTCCTCCCAGCTACAGTGTCAACATTTAAATTTGGCGAAATTTAACTTGCAACAAAACACAGGTCTCTTCTGCATTTCCCACAGCCTGATTTACAGAACCTTGACTTACTTTTATTTGTATATAACCATTTGCTTCATCAGGACTGTCAATTTTAGTATTTTACTTCTACTCAGATTGCAATAGACTGGAGTAACATTATTACTAGTTTACTAGAGTCTGTTGTTATAGGAATTTTCCCCATGACACAGGTAAAATTTGGATACCATCTGGTAAACTGATGCAGTTCTGTCAAAAATACTTGGAATTCCTAATTTCCAAAACTCTGTTTCAGTTTAAAAGCACTTATTCTTTTATTATTACTGATAATTAAATAAAATTAAAACAACATGCTAAACTTTTACATACCTGAACAATTTTGACAATAAAAGCAAACCAAGCCAAATCAAACCTGAAGCTAATTTTTGCAATGACATGCAAACAGTTAATAAAAATGGAATTATATATTCTTAAAATAAGATTTGTTTGAGAAGAAACAAGCATACATTTTAACTCTGCATGTCAGTTAAATAGTACAGGTAGCATTTGTCCAAAAAGTAGAATGATTGATATTGATAATAACTGGTTGGTAAAATAGAAAGAAATATATTTTGCATTAGGATGTATTTTCTTTTAAATGCATGTTATTTCAGAAAACTCCCAGCTGCAGCATGTGTGAAGACTGGTACAGGCATGCAAAGTCTTGACAAAGACAACTGCCTGGGTTGCACGTGGTTGTAGAAATCCAGCCGTGAGTAAAATGGTTCAGCAAAAGATTGTATTTGGTAATCTGATCTTTAAAATATCCAAATGTGTATAGTTCCAATGTATACTTGCTCATTTTACAGCTTAGTCCTCAGAAAAAATAATAAATAGTGTTAACAACTTATTTAGAGAAGTTATTGAAAAATACCTACAAAAGAAAACTGGGAAAACCTGTGTGATTTTAATAGAGGGAAAGAGAAAATAAAATATTAAAATACTTCACTACAGTACATGATTTATATATTGCCCCAAAATAAGACTCACTTTTGGGATATCTGGGTTTTTTTGGTTCTTTGTTTTAATTTCAGCTTTCTAAAAATTTGGATATCTGAAGTTGCAACGGTGTACAGAACGAGACAACACTCAGGGACTGAAAGTCCATATAAAAGGTAATAAGATACGGGGTTTCTAACCTTAAAGTTGCCGTGTCCTCATTCAGACTTATGTATGTAAAGTACGTTATGTAAAGGATTATGAATATTTTCGCTACAGAAATTCACTAATTGGCCCAGAAGGGTTGGAGGACAGTATGAAGACCAAGGCTACAGCTAAAGCACCTTGTTAGGAACTGATATGTAATGTTACGTACTCCACTTGGACAGATACACTGATTTTGAGAAATATTTAAATGCAGTTTTACTCTATTGCATAAGGTAGTACGGTGGTATGCTTGCAAGAGTGTCCTTGGGATACTAATGTATTCTTATGATTCTAATATATAAGAAGTATTTACTTATATAATTTTGCTTAAAAAACATTGCACTCTTTATGATTTCAGATGCTGCACTTCACAGATTTTTACACCATACCAAGAGCTACAAAACAACAGCAGGTAGTCAAAGAGAGCTATTAGCTGTCTATGAGTAACAGCACTTATAATGACTGTAGAAGCTATTAAAATGCAGGCAACCATAATTTCATCTGGAAAAAAAACAGGTCTGTGTGGAAAAAGAACATTTTTCATCTCTAGTCTTCTAGTTTATTGTCCCAGAACCATTATACTGCATCTCCCTCTTCTAGTGATTGCTACACTCTCTAAGAGCCCCATAGGTCAAACTCAAGGTATTGTGTTTCATTAGAAGATCAATTTTCTCAACATTTTTGCTACAGTTTAAAGAGGTACACTAAGTCTGCACCTTTGATAAAATACAACTGATCTAATTGTTTTAAAAATGAGCATATCTGAGAACAACATTGACCTATTTATCTGACAAAGAGGTATGCATATGAATGTCCCAGTCAATTTAATACCACCATTGCTAAAGAGGTTCAAGAGGGGAAAAAAAATGTGTACTTCATTCAGTTCATCTGATTCTACAAGTAAAACTATTCTTTTAAAAACTTGTTAGTATCTTCTTCCTTTCTGTATCTATTTTCTACACGTACATTTTTCTTCCAAAACTGTATTATTAGAAAAGAAAATATACACTTTAAATTTTATTCCTCTGATCCTTCAGACTGATTCCTTACACAGTTACTCATGCACATTGCTGGCTGCAGAGGAGCTCTGCGCAATGAAGTCCTTACAAACAGACACGCGGGGAGAAACGGACCACATTTTTCTGTGCTGGAGCTATGGATAACATACACGCATATCCCTATCAGAATGCAAGGATGTATCTCTATACCCTAGCAAAGATTTACTGGAAATGCTACGGCAGTTGGAGAGTCATAAACCCTTCTCCTTCCAAAAGCAGTAGATAACGGGACATTCATATGCTGCCTCTGGGGAGGCAATTGCTGCCGTGTGTCTGCAGATGGCCCGCATCCAAGGCACAGCTTGAGCCAGCCTTGTCTACAACAATATACACACGGGGTATATATATGCATCCCTACGTGTATGAAACTCTAGGCTCACATACATATTTGAGCCTCCCTTAACTACCCAGAAAAAAAAGGCATGCTGCTGGACAGGTGCTTCTGCACCCAAATATATGAGATAACTCATCTAGCACAAACCTTTTTCTTCCCATGTATAACTGAAATTCAGAGTTGCAAATGAGGGAACTGAACATAATGAGGGAAAAAAGATTACAGGCATGTAAGACTACTTTTCAGGCCTTTTATTGCACCAAATACAAATCCTCTTTTTCAATTATTCTGACTAAGCATTAAGTATATGGATAGAGGCAATGGGCTAAAAGGCCCATGAGCCAGAGAACAAAACAGAACTGTGCTCTGTAATGCTTCTCTTTGATTTTAAGTGCAGTTACTAAATATGTATCTTTGCAGTTTCGTTTTTTGCAAGATGACAATGTCACAAACGTACCAAAGAGAAGAACATAGATGAACTCTGATGAAAGCTTCCTGCAAAATGAAGTGTTTTTTAAACACATGCCTTTAAAATTTCAGTAAAAGTAAAATACTATTTTGGAACAATCAAAGTTTTCAATTTCTATAAAACATTTCCTAAACTGTGCATTTCACTATATTAATAAAGCTCATGTTTTAGTTACAGTGAAAATTCCTAATAAAGATAATACAGAAACCAGAAGTACTCTGTTAGCTGTACACAAAATCTAGTAATAAAAAGAGCACTCTCTTTATCAACTGTAACAAAAAGTCACTGATCTGAGTTTACCAAAAAGCTAGACTGAAAAATACACGAGTAAGACTGGTATGTTGGAGGCAAGGCTGGTGTGATAATGTTAAGTGCCATGTCATCTTACCACCCAGAGCCTTTCCTGAACCCAGAGCTCAAGGCTCCTGCAATTGCCTGGCAGAGCTGAAGTCTCCGTGCTTACCAGTCTGCAAGAAACAGCAGCCTGGACCGAGCTTTCCTCATTACCACAGAGTTTATATGTGTCTGGCTCTCCAGGAACTCATCAGTCATAATGAACCTTGCAGTACAAAATTATTTAACTTTTTAGTACCTTGGTGGACTAAATCTGGGTAAGAAACTTTGAGAAGTGAAAGAGAAAACTCAAGCCTTCCATCTGAGCTGAATTCATACAGTAACCAAACTCTCAACAACTCTAATTAAATTGGACTTGTCCCAAGTCTTTAACAGCAATTCCCTAAGTTTGCAGGAGTCTGTACAAAAAAGTAAGTTTATAACTCATCTTTGCAACCTGTCATAAAAAGGATAACATGGGTGGAGATACAGTCACATGATAGCGCTTAGCCAGCAAATGCCTATAGAGTTATTTTGCACCAACCGAGACTATTCCCCATCAGATAAATAGCCAAGTGACAAGTTGTGACAGGTCCAAGTGACAGTAGACAAGTATTTTTGGTACCAGGCTCCTGAACAATCACACTGTTTAATGATCAAATGGTGCATTGCATGATGCAGACAAATTCTGTCTCTATGGAGAATATTGCATATATATATTTTATGTAGGATCTTATGAATATAACTGCATACACTATGAATATTTAAGGACCATATGAAGGCTGGATGATCAGTTGAGAGATGCCCTTCACTTAGATCTCAGTATAACAAATATAAATATTTATTAGGTTGTAGTTGTATTAACATCATGTATAATACTAAAACATGTACAGCTGCATCAGCATTTTCTTTTATACTCTGTCTAGCATAGAAAATAATTTTGAACTGAAAACTTAATAACTAATGTCAAGGAGAGAACGATTTTTGCCAAGTAAGGAGAGCATGAAGAGGACAACAGAAGAGCTTATCCTCCAAAAAATCCTTCTGCAGAATTTATAAGTAGATGCTAGAGTTTTATGTATTTTATGAGTAAACTTTAGTCCACTGAATACCTATGATTATTACAATCAAATCAAAACGAATCAAGAAAATGATATAATAAAGTCTGCTTTAAAGCACATTGTCAATTTGTGAGAAATTAATGGCAGTGATGAATCTGAAAGCACTGTTCACATTTATTGGTGCATTGCTCGCAGGACAGTTCCTTTGGTTTCACGGAGCAAGCCTGATTTATTTAGATATCATCTATAAAAATAAGACCCAAACTACAGTTTGCACAGGTAAGCAAAAAACTCAAGAACTGCAGGTTCCCAGACACTGAAGGTTTAATGCTGACTGTGGTTTTTGCTCTTAGAAAAATCCAAAGAAGTTGCTACTACTTTAATTCTGTATTTATGTTGTTGGATTTTTTGCAATAAATATATTTATACTATTGACAGACCAAATTCTCTAAAGTTTGAAAAACTAATAGAAAAATCCACTCTACCTTTGTGAGACCATCGTTCACAGTATTCTTCTAAAGCTCAATAGGGTCTTTCAGATAATATAAACATTATCCTGTTTATTGCTATTATGGTAAAAATAAAATTTGATTTTTCAAGTCACAGCAGATGTATGTTGAATATAGCTTAGCTCTTTTCCTAAGTGCCTTGGGCATAAATAGGTAATCAATCATATTTAATCAATACGTTGTTCAGCCATGCAGATTCCCATGTCTATAATTCCAGCTTTATTCGAATGCTCTTTAGTCTCAGTACATTCTTCATTGACTTTTTCTCATCCAAAAGAGGCACAGAAATATGTAAGCGGTACATCTTAAAACTTGGAAATAGTAATTTAGAAAAAAATAAAAATAATCCCCTTAGACTACCATTATATCCAATATACTTCACTATTTTTCAGGTTTGGTATAAGTTGTCTTAGTTGTCTGGGCCTCACTCTCACTGAGAATTTCCTACTGGGGTTATAGGAATGGACTTCAAAAGTAGCAGAATCAAGCACCAATTGCTCACTTTAATATATTCATTAAAGCAGTAACACAGGCACAAACATGCCATGAAGAGGAAGTGCAGGTCTTTACACACAGTTTCCATCTACATTCAGAAGTGGCAGATAGAATGGATTTTAAAGCCCTACAAGTTCCAGCTTAAAATATTGAACAAAGCCTCCGCAATCACAATTTTGGGGATCGTAGTCATATGTAAATGCTGATTATTCTTTTTAAAATGTTAAAGTGTGACAAAATGCCTCTTATTGTCAGTCTTTTCATTGTCTAGGCTGGCACTGAATAAACATGAGCATAGTTGTTTCAGTTTGTTTGAAAACTATTGAAAAATGTAAATAACCATTGAGCTTAGAATAAACAGTTGAATGTGGCATTTGCTTTCATTTTAAATAGCTCAAAATGAGGGGAAGAACAGCATGACATTAAAAGCACAATCTATCTTATTGTGTCGTTCTTTTCCAGTGACTTTCTAAAAGCATTGCTCTTCACTTATTCCAGAAGATAACAAGAAGCTGCGTTTGGCTGTTTTGATCAGTGAAATGAGAGGCGAGAAAGAATATTTGTATTTAATATTGCTCTTCAATCTAGCTGTCCTAGACCTAGGAGCTGTACCAGCTTCTCACTGTCTCGACAGACTGGCCTATTTCTTGCAAACAAATTATATATTTCTTTCTAAATACAAGAAGCTCAGCTAAGTATTTACAGTAAGATGAGTGGCTTTCTGTGCAAAAGTCCTCTTTCTTATCCAGGAGTAAAAAGTCTCCTTTCTTATCCGGGAATAAAAATGCAAGTGCAAGTAAAATGTAAAAGCAATGTGTATGTTAGCCCCAAATTTATTCTGTTTTGGTAAGACTTTGCATCTGGGGTAAGGGAACAAGTGCTAAGTCACTTCTAGACTTGTGTTAGACCTCTCAGCAAGGTTCACCATAGCTCTTAAAAAACGTAAAGAAAAATATCACTGCACAGCTCATTACTAGTTTCAGATTCAGAAGGCAAAAATACAACTCCAGAGTCAAATGACTTCCAAAACAGGATCTGAAAGCAAGGGTATTTTTGGCTTCTATTTGGGTTAAGCACTCTTCAAATATTTAGCTTTAATCTTGAGTGAAAAAGTCTGGATGCTCAGATTAAAATACATTGTGCTGAACACTGGCTTTATTGCCTCAGAAGGATGTTCCTTCCAGGGGAAGATCTACTCAAGCACTTCTCACTCTTCACTTTTGTATAAATCACGAATCTCAATCAGTCATGTCTATTGCCTGTTTCATAAGCTGCCGACAAGACCTTAGCCTTTAAAGTTGCTTATTCTCGTTGAGAAATGATTCCAGAAGGCTCCACTCAATCTGTAAAGATCGTGTTAATTTTCCTTACTATATTTCGAGTAGATGATAAAAGTAGGTGTCCAACCAAACAAATCTTAACTTTTCTAATGAAAAAATGGCACACAATCAATCTTACCGTTGTCCTACTCAATAAAGGTGATGATGCAGGGCCGAAACAATATTTGAACTCATTTTCATTTACCATCTCCTATCTTGGTGCACTGATGTAGAAACACTGTAAGATTTGTGGATGGGACATCAGCTGTCTAACAGATAAAGCTTTGCCTCAGACCACAACTGTGCAAGATTTAAGTTTAAAAGAGGCAATTAAAATGCAGTTCCAGTACTGTTCTCTCCACTCAAAACATCTCTGCCCAATGCAATGTAGAATATGAACCTAATTTACAAAATTTGTTTGATAAATCCCAAACAGCCTTCTTGTCATTAGTTCTAACTGAGGAGCCTGATGGCTCCTGAAAAATTCCAGACTGAACCATTGCTACCAACTGGTTGTGGCACATATTGGTACACATGGAAGGAAGAATTAAGCATTAATTCAAATTAATTTGTGTACAGCATTCATGGAAGGAGTAGAAGTACAATCCATAACGTATTTAATGAAGAACCACACTGTGTGGTTTCCAGTAAAAAAACCCACCTGAGGTCCAGAAGGCTGTTTTTTAATGAAGTTTTGAATCCTTTTCAGCAGCTAGGGGCACCTTCAGTATGGCAGTGTTTATGGATCAGAGGTGTAAAATTACACCTCTGTGAGCAATGACAGTTCAGCTTTGTGAAAGAAGCTTCTTCTCAAGAAGGTTCATAGTGACCAGTTCAAGCTTCTGCTCTGAACTGCACTTTAGCAGACGTCTCCTTCAGCAGAAGGGGAGCACGTATGGATTGGTCACACTGAACTAAGGCTAGTCGCTTTGAACAGCACTCTTATTCACCGGTTACAAACCCAGGACCACCTCTCTGATCCCAGAAGCTGCACAAGCAGCTGTTAGTTAGGCTCTCCATCCAAATTCACACACAACGAGCGGTTTTGAAATTGAGGAAGGTTTATGTAGGAACTATTTCTTCCCTTCTGCGTGTATCTTCTCATGTCTCTACCTCCTCTTCCTATGAGTAGTCTTCCGAAGTTCCTCTGAGATACTATCTATTCTGCACCCTATAAAAGGTATGTATCTGTTTGAAAAGCAAGTAAAGAAAAAGGCATGAGGTGTGTCTTTTCCCCTTCCCTCTCTAGCCCTCTTCTCTTCTGAACATTATTCCAAATTATTTTCCCTTTGGGCTTGACATTCAAAATGTTGAATGTGAATATATTCATCACAACAGCAAGACTTCACCTTTCTTGAGAAACCTTTAGGCATTTGCTTTTATGGACTCTCACAAAGGCCAGCAGGAAACATCAAAATATTTAGATATCGGATAATTACAAAGGAGCGATCCAAACTCCTAACTGCTTATCCAAACCGAATTGAACAGTTAGAAGTTTCAAGGTCAAACAGTCAATGCAATCACTGATTAGTAGTGCTCAGCAAATATCTAAAGATTTTTTTCAGGAAATGCTGTTTAAACATTTTAAAAAAAAATCTGCTGCAGCCATTCTATTCTATTTCTTGACTTCACTTTCAACTCAGCATTCAAATGACTATATTCTATTAGAGCAAAGAAAAATTAAAAATATGGATACTCACAATTAATGACATTGCATTCATGTGCACATCTAATCAAACCAATGGTGCATGCAGAGAGTAGGTAACAATTGGAGTGAAATACTGTACTCGAAAAACATCAACACATAAAGAAATTGTAATATGCTTGTGAGTTGCCTACAAGCAGAAAATGAGACAAAGTAAATTGGATAAATTATTGATTATAAATTATTTTTTCATCTGTAGGATTCAGTGTAAAAGAACAAGAATTACACATGACATTTGTTGCTGGTCAACAAATAGACCCATTTGCTTTTGGTATCCAGTCAAATACGTGATGTAGTGGGCTTTTTGGAGAGAAAAAAGGTGTTGATCTTTCCTGCAAAATTAAAAATATTTTCCCCTAAAATATAATTTACAAATTCATATATAGATATATGACAGTGAACAACTTCTACCCACACACAAACAGAGTTTTAATTATTATCTCAGTCCATAAGAAGGCTAGAAGATGATTTAGATTGCACTTAGAAGTCTTTGCAAAATGGCAAGAGATTTTCATTGCAAACTGGTGGATGACAGTAAGTCAGAGGAAGCCCTGATATTCCCAGCTGGGGAATATAAATGTTGAAAGGACACAGGAGATCGAAGGATCTCCAGAACATCTGAATTTGTCCTACAGGACAAGATGTTTCTTGCTACTATCTAAATAGGCAAAACAGAAACACAAACATTGATTGTTTTTATTGGAATAATCTACAAACTAAAATGACTCCTTCAATTAGGTGTATAGTTTGTGATCCCGAGAGGGTAAGAATTTTAAAACAATGTGGAACCGGATGAATGGTTTCCTAACCTTGATAATCCAGCTGCCTCAACTTCTCCTCCTGCTTTCTATATATTTACCATCCAGAAAAAGCATAAGAAATGTTCCCCTAAGAATTGTTTAATACCCTAGGACATTTGCCAATACTGTACATGAAAGAAACAAAAAAAAAAAAAAGGAAGAAAAGAAAATATTTACTTAATTTATAATCATAATCTTATGTTACAAGGGTTCTGTTTTGAAATTCGTCACTCATGGATTAGGAAAAGACGCAGTTCTACACAGAAAGGAAAGTCTCACATTTTGATATTAACAGATAATATACTGTCTATCAAGGAAGGGTATACTTTTAAAATTCCTTTTTTTAGCAGGGCTTTCATCTTATTTAAAGATGGAAAATGTGTTGAGGTAAATAAAAACAGAGAGTGACTTTCTTCCCATCCTTTTTTGCAGCTGTTGTTCAGTTGTGACTGTTGGCATCAACAGAATGTGCATCCCTGATTTGAAGTGGCCATGATTTAATCTCTGCTCTACAAATACAGATGGTTGAGTAAAGCTTTACCAACAAAGATTAATTTCTGTTCCACTTTCCTTTCTTCTGTTCTAGGAAGACCATTAACTGAATAAAACTGCATCTTCTCAATTATAGTGTGTCTTCTCAACTGTTCTCCTAGTGATAGGATTACAGAATGGATGGGATGTTCATCTCACCCTTGGATTTGCCACAGCTGGAAAAAGTCAGACATGATATTTGATGGTACTTTCTCCACTACTTGGATATCTGTTGTTATGGTGATAGTTCCAGGAGGGAACATTAATGAGGATGACTTGAAAGCTTTGATGTTTACAGCACAATTATTTTTAACATCTCACAAGAAAAGGTGACAGTTAGTACTGCTCCATGCTAAATATGCATCATTGTATCAGCTTTCATGAAAATTAACTGAATTTCTACTTGCTATGTATCTGTAACACAATGTTGAATACAAATATACATATATATATATATTTATATGCAATAAAAAGGATTCGGAAGAACAAAAAAGCCCCGTTTTCTCACAAAAGATATATTCTGTTATTCCTAAGAACTTGCCTACAGTAACGAGTGACTTTTAGTTATAATACAATCTTTAGAATACCTGTATTTCTCCTTCATGAGGCCCTGAGAGCTACCCAGCACAATTGTGAACAATTCTATGACCTCACATCACCCAAAACACAGGTCTGCAGACACACTGCATCACCCAGACTGTAATTCACCATCAGGTGGTAAGCAGTAGAGATAGAGGCATTAACGACCTGGAGTCTTTCAATTCACAAGTACTTTATGTTCAGAGTTTGGCTGACATCTGTACGAACATATGTGGTTACTTACGTATTCTTCATAGGCCTCGTGTGCAGGTGGCGGGGGTGGTCTGTAGCCCGGGACCGCCGGGGCACCCCTTGCTCGAGGAGTGGGAACGCCTCTCGCCACTGGTGGGACAGGGAGGGCTCCACGGGTCACCGGCGCTCCTCTGGGTGCTTGGGCACCTCGTCCAGGCGGGGGTGGAGGAATCGCACCCCCACGTCCCCTGCAGGAAGCAAAAAGGAGTGATCACTTCAGCGGGTATGGCAAGGGAGGACATGCAAGTGTTACTCCATTTTAAAGACTCTTCTTTTTTTTACTTCATTTTAAAGGCTCTTTCTTACTACTATTTAAAGCATGGAATAACTCTGGGGTTTTTGGCAGCTACAATGTCAAGCACTTTTAAGCAATATCTCGGGCAGAGCTCATATTATGGAAAGGCATTATTTTGAAGCCGTCCAGTGCCTTTTACACCTCATCCGCTTGTTGCTTGTCCTAATGAAATTCTGGATCATTCACAGAGCTGCAGAGTTACTCCAAAGTAGTTCGAAAGGAAGAATAACGTGAAGAACTTTTTCTGTTGCTCTCAAACTACTTTAGAAGATCAGTCATCACTGTCATTCTCCTGTTTATTGGTGGGTGGGAGACACTGATTGGCAGATGATGCTGGATGGCAGAAACTTGCAAGGTAAAGTAGAGCAAGAGTATAAAAGGAGAGTAAGAACTTTTCTTCCTGTCTAATTTAGTTCAGCACAAGGGAGGCTGAAGGGAGACCTTATCACTCCCTACAACTACCTGAAAGGAGGTTGTAGTGAGGTGGGTGTTGGTCTCCGAAGTAACAAGTGATAGGACAAGAGGAAATGGCCTCAAGTTGTGTCAGGGGAGGTTTAGATTGGATATTATGCAAAATATCTTCACTGAAAGGGTTGTCCATCATTGGAACAGGCTGCCCGAGGAAGTGGTTGAGTCACCATCCCTGGAGGTATTTAAAACATATGTAGATGTGGTGCTTAGGGACATGGTTTAGTGGTGAAATTGGCAGTTTTCAGTTAATGGTTGGACTTGATGATCTTAAAGGCCTTTTCCAAACAAAACAATTCTATGATTCTATGATTGCTGGCTCGTACCTAATTTGTCATCTACCAATATCTCCAAGTCTTTCTCTGCTGGGCTTCTCTCAGTCTCTTTATCCCCCAGTCTGTGCTGATACTGGGAATTGCCCTGACCCCAGAGTAGGAACTTCCACTTGGCCTTGTGGAACTTCCTTAGGATCACATGGGCCCACTTCTCAATTCTGTCAAGGCTCCTCTGGATGGCATCCCTTCCCTCAAGTGTATCAACTACACCACCACAAATATAATTATGCTATTAGCATAAATTATTAGCATAAATATTTAGGTTATAATACTTCAGTTGCATTTTGTTAAAAATAATATTCTTCTGGGATTTCTGACTAGAAAATAGGGAAAGCATCCAAGATCCTGTATCTGTGCAACTGATCCAATCAATTGGGTATGTTGCAGAAAGCGGGGGCCAGCACTCCACTGATTATGCTTTGAACCTAATTTAAAAAATGTCAGTCTGCTGCAGTGCTGTTCTGAACATCATTATTAAGTCAAGGCCTTCAAAGATCTTAGGTGTAAGGAAGACTGGTTTCTGAGCCCAGAAAAACTTTGAGTGGAAGATGGTCATGAATGACAAGTGTAAAAATCCCATGTATGTGCATGATAGCACTGTTAAAAAATTCCATTCAAGAAGAACTGAAGGAAAACATGATAGGTACCTTCAGGGGAAAAAAAAGGTCATAGGCAAGATCAGCCAGTTCAATTACCAAAGAACAACTCCTCTGTCAGCATAAAATAAGGTACCTCCACATCCTGTTTCCTCCAAAATAAAAGCGGATTTCTTAGGACTCATTCTGAAATTATCTCTATGGATGCCTAGAAGTAGCTAGGTAACTTAGATGCCTTAGGCAACATGTTTCTTAAGGGTTCACAGTAAAAAATGAGTCTGAAAGAGTGTATTAAGATTATACACTGGCCTTATGACCAGGCCGAGCTATCTGTTACCTATATATGAAAAAATACTTGGAAGAATTCAGGAAACATTCATACACCAATGTTTGTAGATGAAGCCAATGAAATTCATATAAAACTGATAACACATACAACAAATAATATATAATGTAATATATATATTATAGATACAATATGCATACAAAAAAAAGTATTTATCTCGCAAATAAAGCTCCATCCAGACTAGCAGCCTTCTCTGACTATGCTATTTTATTGACCAATGATTTTATGCTACTGACCATACTGATTCTGTACTGGCATAACAATATTCTTTCCTAGAAATATCCTTTAACTGGCTTCATAATCTACTCTGATTTGTAGTTTGATACTTGTATACCACCCACTATAGCCTGTGAACTGGAGATCAAAGAACCTGGCACAACACAGACTACACAAGTTATTAGAAGAAAAACCTTTTGGTTTACTGACCATGATGTGTGTGTGATTTACTTATCTATTAATTTTTAACTATGCTTGTTTTACCATTGTTTACACTTTCTAAAGCAATTAGCATAATAGCTCAGGCTACCACACCTTGAAGGAGCTGCAGGTGGCACACGGATGCCTCTTCCTCGAATGCCCCGTCCACGTGCTGAATCCTCAGAACCGTTCAAATATGACAGTTCTCTCAGCTGCTCCTGACGAATTTCATCATTATAATCCTGAAACGCAAAAAGTGACATTTGCTGGAACTTTGTATTTGGGCTGAGCTGCCAAACCACCCAAACCAGAAATTACATGGATGGTATTTGGGTGCATTGCTCTGCTTTGTCACCTGCATGATGAAAAATCATGCAGTGGGAGTAGACAACTACCTGTAGCATGTGGATAGAAAAATTTATATGGGTAGTTAAGGTGGCCATAAAGAACATATACATGCAAAATAAAACACACAAAGCACAGAAGGCATAAACACAAAGTAGACATGAAGAACATATCTGTATACAAGATGGAAATGGACTTTCACATACAAAAGGTACCAATCTCAAAAAACTTGAAATTAGATCAAAAAAATGCATTTTATAAATATACTTTTTTGGCAGACATCCCTGGCTACCTTTATGCACTCAAAACAAATTTCACCTTACATTGCACCTTAGCATGCAAAATTTAGAGTGGACCCATTTGATTGGATGATTTAATCCAATACCAATTAGCATAATTGAATGTACCCTCCAGTTATTCTGCATATCCACTGAACAACTTCTGAAAGGAGCTCACTCTTCAGGACTCCTAAGTAACAAAGCTATGTTTATTACATAAAATTGTTAAATGACATAAAATAGGCCAATTCTAAGACTGCAGGGTATCGACTCTGTAGCACTGAAAGCTTCTGCCGGCTCAGTAAACAGAACATCAGATGAATTTCCTTTTCTTACTGATACAAAATACATAATATTTTACTTATTTTGCAACCTTTGTCTCAGTCAGAAGTTCCTTTTTCTTTAGCTTCCTTCCCTTTGTATTCAGGTCTCTGCCTGCTGATCACAGTAATAAGAGACCACTGCAGTAGCCAGGTCTCTGGCAGCAGAACTGTGTGACAGCTAATTAGTGTTTCAAAACAGAAAGGATTATTGAATTTCAGCCCTTCAGTCTTTCCATCCTCCCACAGGCATCTGCCATTGACTGTCGTGCAAGGGTCTGCAAATGCTACAGCGCCTGCTGCTTTTTGGGTGGGTGACTGTCCAGGATGCGTTACAAATGACACCTCTTTTTAGCCAAGTTAAAGAACAAGGGAACAGGGAGATGGAGCCAGGGCATGGCTGATTCTTTCTTCTCCCCAACTTTCTGGAGTCAGATACATAATAAACTACTTTTGTCAGCACAGTGGGCTTAAGAAATTTACTGATGATGCTAGTGGTAGATGGCCGACACATTGAACAACGTAGCTGTAATTTACAGGGACTTTGAGAAGCTACAAACCTCCTGTGGGTCAACAGGAAATAGCACAATGTTCTGCCCATGGGCTGGAGTAAGCAAGCCCACACATGTTTAGAGGCTGGGAAGTAACAGACTGAATCAAAGCACTGCTGAAGATGATCTGGTGGACGTCTGGTGGAATATTGGCCAACAGGGTGCTCTCCTTTGGGAACGAGGTACATGTTGTACTGGACTACATTAGGAGGAGTGCAGCCAGCAGCCTGACAGAAATTACTGTCCCCTTTATACAGTGCTGGTTAGGTCTCAGGTAGAGTATTTTGTCCAAGTGTGACCCACCAATTCAAGAGGGATGTGGAGAAACTGAAAAAGGTCCAACAGAGGACTACCAAAATGGTCAGGGGCCCAGGGTGCATGAACTGTGAGGAGAGAATGAGGGAGGTGGGCTTGTTTGGTCTGTTGAAGAAGACACTAAGTGGTGATATAACAGCTGTCTGCAAGTAGTGGAAGGGGAGCTACACAGTGATGGAGACAAAGACCTTGGTAGCAAGGGGCAATAACTGCAAGAGGTGATTTAGGAGATGCAGGCTGCCCATGAGGAAAAAGTCCTTCACTAGGAGGACAGTGCAAACCTGGAAGAGGCTACACAGATAGTTTCAAGACTCAACTAGACAAAGCCGTGCCCTCCCTTATTTATTGTTTTCTGTTGGCAGCAGAAGTGCTTGGAATGGAGACTGAAGTACATGACCTCCAGAGGACCCTTCCAAGAGACATTTTGGTGATACTGTGAAGTTCTCATCCATCTTCTCCTGTGCCCAGGATACTGTTTATAGATCTCCCTGTTGAACAGATGCTATTGTTGGAAGGGAGGGCCGTTTGGTAAATCTGATTTATGAAACTAATCAACTAATTCTAGAAGAAAAAAAACAACTCTTGTGTTAAACAGTTGAGAGGTTGGTGGACTGAAGCATGTATGAGGGGATAGAGAAATGGGAGAAGAATTTTTCAGAAAGCTTTGCCACTAGGGTTTTTTTTTTTTTTTT